>OY979695.1:195571714-196096102 GCA_963855945.1 Thereva nobilitata | reverse complement strand
ATATACCTGAAGTATATAAGTAATGTATATAAAGGGAATGGGGGTCGATAAAGCTAAATAAATTAACAGACCAATAAATATATAAGCGGAAGTGCCGTTAAAATCAATTTTCGCAGTTTCATAAAATTAATTTTGTTACATTTCCTTGTACATAAGGGCTCCCTTATATACCTGAAGTATATAAGTAATGCATATAAAGGGAATGGGGGTCGATAAAGCTAAATAAATTAACAGACCCATAAATATATAAGCGGAAGTGCCCTTAAAATCATACTTTAATGAATTTTGTTACATTTCTATGTACAAAAGCTCTCCCTTATATACCTGAGGTATATAAGTAATGTATATAAAGGGAATGGGGGTCGATAAAGCTAAATAAATTAACAGACCAATAAATATATAAGCGGAAGTGCCCTTAAAATCATACTTTAATGAATTTTGTTACATTTCTATGTACAAAAGCTCTCCCTTATATACCTGAGGTATATAAGTAATGTATATAAAGGGAATGGGGGTCGATAAAGCTAAATAAATTAACAGACCAATAAATATATAAGCGGAAGTGCCCTTAAAATCAATTTTCGCAGTTTCATAAAATTAATTTTGTTACATTTCCTTGTACATAAGGGCTCCCTTATATACCTGAAGTATATAAGTAATGTATATAAAGGGAATGGGGGTCGATAAAGCTAAATAAATTAACAGACCAATAAATATATAAGCGGTAGTGCCCTTAAAATCAAACTTTAATGAATTTTGTTACATTTCTATGTACAAAAGCTCTCCCTTATATACCTGAGGTATATAAGTAATGTATATAAAGGGAATGGGGGTCGATAAAGCTAAATAAATTAACAGATCAATAAATATATAAGCGGAAGTGCCCTTAAAATCATACTTTAATGAATTTTGTTACATTTCTATGTACAAAAGCTCTCCCTTATATACCTGAGGTATATAAGTAATGTATATAAAGGGAATGGGGGTCGATAAAGCTAAATAAATTAACAGACCAATAAATATATAAGCGGAAGTGCCCTTAAAATCAATTTTCGCAGTTTCATAAAATTAATTTTGTTACATTTCCTTGTACATAAGGGCTCCCTTATATACCTGAAGTATATAAGTAATGTATATAAAGGGAATGGGGGTCGATAAAGCTAAATAAATTAACAGACCAATAAATATATAAGCGGAAGTGCCCTTAAAATCATACTTTAATGAATTTTGTTACATTTCTATGTACAAAAGCTCTCCCTTATATACCTGAGGTATATAAGTAATGTATATAAAGGGAATGGGGGTCGATAAAGCTAAATAAATTAACAGACCAATAAATATATAAGCGGAAGTGCCCTTAAAATCATACTTTAATGAATTTTGTTACATTTCTATGTACAAAAGCTCTCCCTTATATACCTGAGGTATATAAGTTATGTATATAAAGGGAATGGGGGTCGATAAAGCTAAATAAATTAACATATAAGCGGAAGTGCCCTTAAAATCATACTTTAATGAATTTTGTTACATTTCTATGTACAAAAGCTCTCCCTTATATACCTGAGGTATATAAGTAATGTATATAAAGGGAATGGGGGTCGATAAAGCTAAATAAATTAACAGACCAATAAATATATAAGCGGAAGTGCCCTTAAAATCATACTTTAATGAATTTTGTTACATTTCTATGTACAAAAGCTCTCCCTTATATACCTGAGGTATATAAGTAATGTATATAAAGGGAATGGGGGTCGATAAAGCTAAATAAATTAACAGACCAATAAATATATAAGCGGAAGTGCCCTTAAAATCAATTTTCGCAGTTTCATAAAATTAATTTTGTTACATTTCCTTGTACATAAGGGCTCCCTTATATACCTGAAGTATATAAGTAATGTATATAAAGGGAATGGGGGTCGATAAAGCTAAATAAATTAACAGACCAATAAATATATAAGCGGAAGTGCCCTTAAAATCATACTTTAATGAATTTTGTTACATTTCTATGTACAAAAGCTCTCCCTTATATACCTGAGGTATATAAGTAATGTATATAAAGGGAATGGGGGTCGATAAAGCTAAATAAATTAACAGACCAATAAATATATAAGCGGAAGTGCCCTTAAAATCATACTTTAATGAATTTTGTTACATTTCTATGTACAAAAGCTCTCCCTTATATACCTGAGGTATATAAGTAATGTATATAAAGGGAATGGGGGTCGATAAAGCTAAATAAATTAACAGACCAATAAATATATAAGCGGAAGTGCCCTTAAAATCAATTTTCGCAGTTTCATAAAATTAATTTTGTTACATTTCCTTGTACATAAGGGCTCCCTTATATACCTGAAGTATATAAGTAATGTATATAAAGGGAATGGGGGTCGATAAAGCTAAATAATTTAACAGACCAATAAATATATAAGCGGAAGTGCCCTTAAAATCATACTTTAATGAATTTTGTTACATTTCTATGTACAAAAGCTCTCCCTTATATACCTGAGGTATATAAGTAATGTATATAAAGGGAATGGGGGTCGATAAAGCTAAATAAATTAACAGACCAATAAATATATAAGCGGAAGTGCCCTTAAAATCATACTTTAATGAATTTTGTTACATTTCTATGTACAAAAGCTCTCCCTTATATACCTGAGGTATATAAGTAATGTATATAAAGGGAATGGGGGTCGATAAAGCTAAATAAATTAACAGACCAATAAATATATAAGCGGAAGTGCCCTTAAAATCAATTTTCGCAGTTTCATAAAATTAATTTTGTTATATTTCCTTGTACATAAGGGCTCCCTTATATACCTGAAGTATATAAGTAATGTATATAAAGGGAATGGGGGTCGATAAAGCTAAATAAATTAACAGACCAATAAATATATAAGCGGAAGTGCCCTTAAAATCATACTTTAATGAATTTTGTTACATTTCTATGTACAAAAGCTCTCCCTTATATACCTGAGGTATATAAGTAATGTATATAAAGGGAATGGGGGTCGATAAAGCTAAATAAATTAACAGACCAATAAATATATGAGCGGAAGTGCCCTTAAAATCATACTTTAATGAATTTTGTTACATTTCTATGTACAAAAGCTCTCCCTTATATACCTGAGGTATATAAGTAATGTATATAAAGGGAATGGGGGTCGATAAAGCTAAATAAATTAACAGACCAATAAATATATAAGCGGAAGTGCCCTTAAAATCAATTTTCGCAGTTTCATAAAATTAATTTTGTTACATTTCCTTGTACATAAGGGCTCCCTTATATACCTGAAGTATATAAGTAATGTATATAAAGGGAATGGGGGTCGATAAAGCTAAATAAATTAACAGACCAATAAATATATAAGCGGAAGTGCCCTTAAAATCATACTTTAATGAATTTTGTTACATTTCTATGTACAAAAGCTCTCCCTTATATACCTGAGGTATATAAGTAATGTATATAAAGGGAATGGGGGTCGATAAAGCTAAATAAATTAATAGACCAATAAATATATAAGCGGAAGTGCCCTTAAAATCATACTTTAATGAATTTTGTTACATTTCTATGTACAAAAGCTCTCCCTTATATACCTGAGGTATATAAGTAATGTATATAAAGGGAATGGGGGTCGATAAAGCTAAATAAATTAACAGACCAATAAATATATAAGCGGAAGTGCCCTTAAAATCATACTTTAATGAATTTTGTTACATTTCTATGTACAAAAGCTCTCCCTTATATACCTGAGGTATATAAGTAATGTATATAAAGGGAATTGGGGTCGATAAAGCTAAATAAATTAACAGACCAATAAATATATAAGCGGAAGTGCCCTTAAAATCATACTTTAATGAATTTTGTTACATTTCTATGTACAAAAGCTCTCCCTTATATACCTGAGGTATATAAGTAATGTATATAAAGGGAATGGGGGTCGATAAAGCTAAATAAATTAACAGACCAATAAATATATAAGCGGAAGTGCCCTTAAAATCATACTTTAATGAATTTTGTTACATTTCTATGTACAAAAGCTCTCCCTTATATACCTGAGGTATATAAGTAATGTATATAAAGGGAATGGGGGTCGATAAAGCTAAATAAATTAACAGACCAATAAATATATAAGCGGAAGTGCCCTTAAAATCATACTTTAATGAATTTTGTTACATTTCTATGTACAAAAGCTCTCCCTTATATACCTGAGGTATATAAGTAATGTATATAAAGGGAATGGGGGTCGATAAAGCTAAATAAATTAACAGACCAATAAATATATAAGCGGAAGTGCCCTTAAAATCAATTTTCGCAGTTTCATAAAATTAATTTTTACATTTCCTTGTACATAAGGGCTCACTTATATACCTGAAGTATATAAGTAATGTATATAAAGGGAATGGGGGTCGATAAAGCTAAATAAATTAACAGACCAATAAATATATAAGCGGAAGTGCCCTTAAAATCATACTTTAATGAATTTTGTTACATTTCTATGTACAAAAGCTCTCCCTTATATACCTGAGGTATATAAGTAATGTATATAAAGGGAATGGGGGTCGATAAAGCTAAATAAATTAACAGACCAATAAATATATAAGCGGAAGTGCCCTTAAAATCATACTTTAATGAATTTTGTTACATTTCTATGTACAAAAGCTCTCCCTTATATACCTGAGGTATATAAGTAATGTATATAAAGGGAATGGGGGTCGATAAAGCTAAATAAATTAACAGACCAATAAATATAAAAGCGGAAGTGCCCTTAAAATCAATTTTCGCAGTTTCATAAAATTAATTTTGTTACATTTCCTTGTACATAATGGCTCCCTTATATACCTGAAGTATATAAGTAATGTATATAAAGGGAATGGGGGTCGATAAAGCTAAATAAATTAACAGACCAATAAATATATAAGCGGAAGTGCCCTTAAAATCATACTTTAATGAATTTTGTTACATTTCTATGTACAAAAGCTCTCCCTTATATACCTGAGGTATATAAGTAATGTATATAAAGGGAATGGGGGTCGATAAAGCTAAATAAATTAACAGACCAATAAATATATAAGCGGAAGTGCCCTTAAAATCATACTTTAATGAATTTTGTTACATTTCTATGTACAAAAGCTCTCCCTTATATACCTGAGGTATATAAGTAATGTATATAAAGGGAATGGGGGTCGATAAAGCTAAATAAATTAACAGACCAATAAATATATAAGCGGAAGTGCCCTTAAAATCATACTTTAATGAATTTTGTTACATTTCTATGTACAAAAGCTCTCCCTTATATACCTGAGGTATATAAGTAATGTATATAAAGGGAATGGGGGTCGATAAAGCTAAATAAATTAACAGACCAATAAATATATAAGCGGAAGTGCCCTTAAAATCATACTTTAATGAATTTTGTTACATTTCTATGTACAAAAGCTCTCCCTTATATACCTGAGGTATATAAGTAATGTATATAAAGGGAATGGGGGTCGATAAAGCTAAATAAATTAACAGACCAATAAATATATAAGCGGAAGTGCCCTTAAAATCATACTTTAATGAATTTTGTTACATTTCTATGTACAAAAGCTCTCCCTTATATACCTGAGGTATATAAGTAATGTATATAAAGGGAATGGGGGTCGATAAAGCTAAATAAATTAACAGACCAATAAATATATAAGCGGAAGTGCCCTTAAAATCATACTTTAATGAATTTTGTTACATTTCTATGTACAAAAGCTCTCCCTTATATACCTGAGGTATATAAGTAATGTATATAAAGGGAATGGGGGTCGTTAAAGCTAAATAAATTAACAGACCAATAAATATATAAGCGGAAGTGCCCTTAAAATCATACTTTAATGAATTTTGTTACATTTCTATGTACAAAAGCTCTCCCTTATATACCTGAGGTATATAAGTAATGTATATAAAAGGAATGGCGGTCGATAAAGCTAAATAAATTAACAGACCAATAAATATATAAGCGGAAGTGCCCTTAAAATCATACTTTAATGAATTTTGTTACATTTCAATGTACAAAAGCTGTCACTGTCACTGTCACTGTCACTGTCACTGTCACTGTCACTGTCACTGTCACTGTCACTGTCACTGTCACTGTCACTGTCACTGTCACTGTCACTGTCACTGTCACTGTCACTGTCACTGTCACTGTCACTGTCACTGTCACTGTCACTGTCACTGTCACTGTCACTGTCACTGTCACTGTCACTGTCACTGTCACTGTAACTGTCACTGTCACTGTCACTGTAACTGTAACTGTCACTGTCACTGTCACTGTCACTGTCACTGTCACTGTCACTGTCACTGTCACTGTCACTGTCACTGTCACTGTCACTGTAACTGTCACTGTCACTGTCACTGTCACTGTCACTGTCACTGTCACTGTCACTGTCACTGTCACTGTAACTGTCACTGTAACTGTCACTGTCACTGTCACTGTCACTGTCACTGTCACTGTCACTGTCACTGTCACTGTCACTGTCACTGTCACTGTCACTGTCACTGTCACTGTCACTGTCACTGTCACTGTCACTGTCACTGTCACTGTCACTGTCACTGTCACTGTCACTGTCACTGTCACTGTCACTGTCACTGTCACTGTCACTGTCACTGCCACTGTCACTGTCACTGTCACTGTCACTGTCACTGTCACTGTCACTGTCACTGTCACTGTCACTGTCACTGTCACTGTCACTGTCACTGTCACTGTCACTGTCACTGTCACTGTCACTGTCACTGTCACTGTCACTGTCACTGTCACTGTCACTGTCACTGTCACTGTCACTGTCACTGTCACTGTCACTGTCACTGTCACTGTCACTGTCACTGTCACTGTCACTGTCACTGTCACTGTCACTGTCACTGTCACTGTCACTGTCACTGTCACTGTCACTGTCACTGTCACTGTCACTGTCACTGTCACTGTCACTGTCACTGTCACTGTCACTGTCACTGTCACTGTCACTGTCACTGTCACTGTCACTGTCACTGTCACTGTCACTGTCACTGTCACTGTCACTGTCACTGTCACTGTCACTGTCACTGTCACTGTCACTGTCACTGTCACTGTCACTGTCACTGTCACTGTCACTGTCACTGTCACTGTCACTGTCACTGTCACTGTCACTGTCACTGTCACTGTCACTGTCACTGTCACTGTCACTGTCACTGTCACTGTCACTGTCACTGTCACTGTCACTGTCACTGTCACTGTCACTGTCACTGTCACTGTCACTGTCACTGTCACTGTCACTGTCACTGTCACTGTCACTGTCACTGTCACTGTCACTGTCACTGTCACTGTCACTGAAAGCTCTCGAACTTTTGAAAGCTCTCGAGCTTTTGAAAGCTCTCGAGCTTTTGAAAGCTTTTGAAAGCTCTTAAGCATTTGAAAGCTCTCAAGCTTTTGAAAGCTTTTGAGCTTTTGAAAGCTTTTGAGCTTTTGAAAGCTCTCGAGCTTTTGAAAGCTCTCGAGCTCTTGAAAGCTCTCGAGCTTTTGAAAGCTCTTGAGCTTTTGAAAGCTTTTGAGCTTTTGAAAGCTCTTGAGCTTTTGAAAGATCTCGAACTTTTGAAAGCTCTCGAAATTTTGAAAGCTCTCAAGCTTTTGAAAGCTCTCGGCTTTTGAAAGCTTTTGAAAGCTCTTAAGCTTTTGAAAGCTCTCAAGATTTTAAAAGCTCTTGAGCTTTTGAAAGCTCTTGAGCTTTTGAAAGCTCTCGAGCTTTTGAAAGCTCTCGAGCTTTTGAAAGCTCTCGAGCTTTTGAAAGCTCTCAAGCTCTTGAAAGCTCTTAAGTTTTTGAAAGCTCTCAAGCCTTTGAAAGCTCTTGAGCTTTTGAAAGCTCTTGAGCTTTTGAAAGCTCTTGAGCTTTTGAAAGCTCTTGAGCTTTTGGAAGCTCTCGGCTTTTGAAAGCTTTTGAAAGCTCTTAAGCTTTTGAAAGCTCTCAAGCTTTTAAAAGCTCTTGAGCTTTTGAAAGCTCTTGAGCTTTTGAAAGCTCTCGAGCTTTTGAAAGCTTTTGAAAGCTCTTAAGCTTTTGAAAGCTCTCAAGCTTTTGAAAGCTCTTGAGCTTTTGAAAGCTCTTAAGTTTTTGAAAGCTCTCAAGCTTTTAAAAGCTCTTGAGCTTTTGAAAGCTCTTGAGCTTTTGAAAGCTCTCGAGCTTTTGAAAGCTCTCGACCTTTTGAAAGCTTTTGAAAGCTCTTAAGCTTTTGAAAGCTCTTGAGCTTTTGAAAGCTCTTGAGCTTTTGAAAGCTCTCGAACTTTTGAAAGCTCTCGAGCTTTTGAAAGCTCTCGAGCTTTTGAAAGCTTTTGAAAGCTCTTAAGCTTTTGAAAGCTCTCAAGCTTTTGAAAGCTCTTGAGCTTTTGAAAGCTTTTGAGCTTTTGAAAGCTCTCGAGCTTTTGAAAGCTCTCGAGCTCTTGAAAGCTCTCGAGCTTTTGAAAGCTCTTGAGCTTTTGAAAGCTTTTGAGCTTTTGAAAGCTCTTGAGCTTTTGAAAGATCTCGAACTTTTGAAAGCTCTCGAACTTTTGAAAGCTCTCAAGCTTTTGAAAGCTCTCGGCTTTTGAAAGCTTTTGAAAGCTCTTAAGCTTTTGAAAGCTCTCAAGATTTTAAAAGCTCTTGAGCTTTTGAAAGCTCTTGAGCTTTTGAAAGCTCTCGAGCTTTTGAAAGCTCTCGAGCTTTTGAAAGCACTCGAGCTTTTGAAAGCTCTCAAGCTCTTGAAAGCTCTTAAGTTTTTGAAAGCTCTCAAGCCTTTGAAGGCTCTTGAGCTTTTGAAAGCTCTTGAGCTTTTGAAAGCTCTTGAGCTTTTGAAAGCTCTTGAGCTTTTGGAAGCTCTCGGCTTTTGAAAGCTTTTGAAAGCTCTTAAGCTTTTGAAAGCTCTCAAGCTTTTAAAAGCTCTTGAGCTTTTGAAAGCTTTTGAGCTTTTGAAAGCTCTCGAGCTTTTAAAGCTCTCAAGCTTTTGAAAGCTCTTGAGCTTTTAAAAGCTCTTGAGCTTTTGAAAGCTCTCGAACTTTTGAAAGCTCTCGAGCTTTTGAAAGCTCTCGAGCTTTTGAAAGCTTTTGAAAGCTCTTAAGCTTTTGAAAGCTCTCAAGCTTTTAAAAGCTCTTGAGCTTTTGAAAGCTCTTGAGCTTTTGAAAGCTCTCGAGCTTTTGAAAGCTTTTGAAAGCTCTTAAGCTTTTGAAAGCTCTCAAGCTTTTGAAAGCTCTTGAGCTTTTGAAAGCTCTTAAGTTTTTGAAAGCTCTCAAGCTTTTAAAAGCTCTTGAGCTTTTGAAAGCTCTTGAGCTTTTGAAAGCTCTCGAGCTTTTGAAAGTTCTCGAGCTTTTGAAAGCTTTTGAAAGCTCTTAAGCTTTTGAAAGCTCTTGAGCTTTTGAAAGCTCTTGAGCTTTTAAAAGCTCTTGAGCTTTTGAAAGCTCTCGAACTTTTGAAAGCTCTCGAGCTTTTGAAAGCTCTCGAGCTTTTGAAAGCTTTTGAAAGCTCTTAAGCTTTTGAAAGCTCTCAAGCTTTTGAAAGCTCTTGAGCTTTTGAAAGCTTTTGAGCTTTTGAAAGCTCTCGAGCTTTTGAAAGCTCTCGAGCTCTTGAAAGCTCTCGAGCTTTTGAAAGCTCTTGAGCTTTTGAAAGCTTTTGAGCTTTTGAAAGCTCTTGAGCTTTTGAAAGATCTCGAACTTTTGAAAGCTCTCGAACTTTTGAAAGCTCTCAAGCTTTTGAAAGCTCTCGGCTTTTGAAAGCTTTTGAAAGCTCTTAAGCTTTTGAAAGCTCTCAAGATTTTAAAAGCTCTCGAGCTTTTGAAAGCTCTTGAGCTTTTGAAAGCTTTTGAGCTTTTGAAAGCTCTTGAGCTTTTGAAAGCTCTCGAGCTTTTGAAAGCTCTCGAGCTTTTAAAAGCTCTCAAGCTCTTGAAAGCTCTTAAGTTTTTGAAAGCTCTCAAGCCTTTGAAAGCTCTTGAGCTTTTGAAAGCTCTTGAGCTTTTGAAAGCTCTTGAGCTTTTGGAAGCTCTCGGCTTTTGAAAGCTTTTGAAAGCTCTTAAGCTTTTGAAAGCTCTCAAGCTTTTAAAAGCTCTTGAGTTTTTGAAAGCTTTTGAGCTTTTGAAAGCTCTCGAGCTTTTAAAGCTCTCAAGCTTTTGAAAGCTCTTGAGCTTTTAAAAGCTCTTGAGCTTTTGAAAGCTCTCGAACTTTTGAAAGCTCTCGAGCTTTTGAAAGCTCTCGAGCTTTTGAAAGCTTTTGAAAGCTCTTAAGCTTTTGAAAGCTCTCAAGCTTTTAAAAGCTCTTGAGCTTTTGAAAGCTCTTGAGCTTTTGAAAGCTCTCGAGCTTTTGAAAGCTTTTGAAAGCTCTTAAGCTTTTGAAAGCTCTCAAGCTTTTGAAAGCTCTTGAGCTTTTGAAAGCTCTTAAGTTTTTGAAAGCTCTCAAGCTTTTAAAAGCACTTGAGCTTTTGAAAGCCCTTGAGCTTTTGAAAGGTCTCGAGCTTTTGAAAGCTATCGAGCTTTTGAAAGCTCTCGAGCTTTTGAAAGCTTTTGAAAGCTCTTAAGCTTTTGAAAGCTCTTGAGCTTTTGAAAGCTCTTGAGCTTTTAAAAGCTCTTGAGCTTTTGAAAGCTCTCGAACTTTTGAAAGCTCTCGAGCTTTTGAAAGCTCTCGAGCTTTTGAAAGCTTTTGAAAGCTCTTAAGCTTTTGAAAGCTCTCAAGCTTTTGAAAGCTCTTGAGCTTTTGAAAGCTTTTGAGCTTTTGAAAGCTCTCGAGCTTTTGAAAGCTCTCGAGCTCTTGAAAGCTCTCGAGCTTTTGAAAGCTCTTGAGCTTTTGAAAGCTTTTGAGCTTTTGAAAGCTCTTGAGCTTTTGAAAGATCTCGAACTTTTGAAAGCTCTCGAACTTTTGAAAGCTCTCAAGCTTTTGAAAGCTCTCGGCTTTTGAAAGCTTTTGAAAGCTCTTAAGCTTTTGAAAGCTCTCAAGATTTTAAAAGCTCTTGAGCTTTTGAAAGCTCTTGAGCTTTTGAAAGCTCTCGAGCTTTTGAAAGCTCTCGAGCTTTTGAAAGCTCTCGAGCTTTTGAAAGCTCTCAAGCTCTTGAAAGCTCTTAAGTTTTTGAAAGCTCTCAAGCCTTTGAAAGCTCTTGAGCTTTTGAAAGCTCTTGAGCTTTTGAAAGCTCTTGAGTTTTTGAAAGCTCTTGAGCTTTTGGAAGCTCTCGGCTTTTGAAAGCTTTTGAAAGCTCTTAAGCTTTTGAAAGCTCTCAAGCTTTTAAAAGCTCTTGAGCTTTTGAAAGCTTTTGAGCTTTTGAAAGCTCTCGAGCTTTTAAAGCTCTCAAGCTTTTGAAAGCTCTTGAGCTTTTAAAAGCTCTTGAGCTTTTGAAAGCTCTCGAACTTTTGAAAGCTCTCGAGCTTTTGAAAGCTCTCGAGCTTTTGAAAGCTTTTGAAAGCTCTTAAGCTTTTGAAAGCTCTCAAGCTTTTAAAAGCTCTTGAGCTTTTGAAAGCTCTTGAGCTTTTGAAAGCTCTCGAGCTTTTGAAAGCTTTTGAAAGCTCTTAAGCTTTTGAAAGCTCTCAAGCTTTTGAAAGCTCTTGAGCTTTTGAAAGCTCTTAAGTTTTTGAAAGCTCTCAAGCTTTTAAAAGCTCTTGAGCTTTTGAAAGCTCTTGAGCTTTTGAAAGCTCTCGAGCTTTTGAAAGCTCTCGAGCTTTTGAAAGCTCTCGAGCTTTTGAAAGCTTTTGAAAGCTCTTAAGCTTTTGAAAGCTCTTGAGCTTTTGAAAGCTCTTGAGCTTTTAAAAGCTCTTGAGCTTTTGAAAGCTCTTGAGCTTTTAAAAGCTCTTGAGCTTTTGAAAGCTCTCGAACTTTTGAAAGCTCTCGAGCTTTTGAAAGCTCTCGAGCTTTTGAAAGCTTTTGAAAGCTCTTAAGCTTTTGAAAGCTCTCAAGCTTTTGAAAGCTCTTGAGCTTTTGAAAGCTTTTGAGCTTTTGAAAGCTCTCGAGCTTTTGAAAGCTCTCGAGCTCTTGAAAGCTCTCGAGCTTTTGAAAGCTCTTGAGCTTTTGAAAGCTTTTGAGCTTTTGAAAGCTCTTGAGCTTTTGAAAGATCTCGAACTTTTGAAAGCTCTCGAACTTTTGAAAGCTCTCAAGCTTTTGAAAGCTCTCGGCTTTTGAAAGCTTTTGAAAGCTCTCAAGATTTTAAAAGCTCTTGAGTTTTTGAAAGCTCTTGAGCTTTTGAAAGCTCTCGAGCTTTTGAAAGCTCTCGAGCTCTTGAAAGCTCTCGAGCTTTTGAAAGCTCTTGAGCTTTTGAAAGCTTTTGAGCTTTTGAAAGCTCTTGAGCTTTTGAAAGATCTCGAACTTTTGAAAGCTCTCGAACTTTTGAAAGCTCTCAAGCTTTTGAAAGCTCTCGGCTTTTGAAAGCTTTTGAAAGCTCTTAAGCTTTTGAAAGCTCTCAAGATTTTAAAAGCTCTTGAGCTTTTGAAAGCTCTTGAGCTTTTGAAAGCTCTCGAGCTTTTGAAAGCTCTCGAGCTTTTGAAAGCTCTCGAGCTTTTGAAAGCTCTCAAGCTCTTGAAAGCTCTTAAGTTTTTGAAAGCTCTCAAGCCTTTGAAAGCTCTTGAGCTTTTGAAAGCTCTTGAGCTTTTGAAAGCTCTTGAGCTTTTGAAAGCTCTTGAGCTTTTGGAAGCTCTCGGCTTTTGAAAGCTTTTGAAAGCTCTTAAGCTTTTGAAAGCTCTTGAGCTTTTAAAAGCTCTTGAGCTTTTGAAAGCTCTCGAACTTTTGAAAGCTCTCGAGCTTTTGAAAGCTCTCGAGCTTTTGAAAGCTTTTGAAAGCTCTTAAGCTTTTGAAAGCTCTCAAGCTTTTGAAAGCTCTTGAGCTTTTGAAAGCTCTTAAGTTTTTGAAAGCTCTCAAGCTTTTAAAAGCTCTTGAGCTTTTGAAAGCTCTTGAGCTTTTGAAAGCTCTCGAGCTTTTGAAAGCTCTCGAGCTTTTGAAAGCTCTCGAGCTTTTGAAAGCTTTTGAAAGCTCTTAAGCTTTTGAAAGCTCTTGAGCTTTTGAAAGCTCTTGAGCTTTTAAAAGCTCTTGAGCTTTTGAAAGCTCTCGAACTTTTGAAAGCTCTCGAGCTTTTGAAAGCTCTCGAGCTTTTGAAAGCTTTTGAAAGCTCTTAAGCTTTTGAAAGCTCTCGAACTTTTGAAAGCCCTCAAGCTTTTGAAAGCTCTCGGCTTTTGAAAGCTTTTGAAAGCTCTTAAGCTTTTGAAAGCTCTCAAGATTTTAAAAGCTCTTGAGCTTTTGAAAGCTCTTGAGCTTTTGAAAGCTCTCGAGCTTTTGAAAGCTCTCGAGCTTTTGAAAGCTCTCGAGATTTTGAAAGCTCTCAAGCTCTTGAAAGCTCTTAAGTTTTTGAAAGCTCTCAAGCCTTTGAAAGCTCTTGAGCTTTTGAAAGCTCTTGAGCTTTTGAAAGCTCTTGAGCTTTTGAAAGCTCTTGAGCTTTTGGAAGCTCTCGGCTTTTGAAAGCTTTTGAAAGCTCTTAAGCTTTTGAAAGCTCTCAAGCTTTTAAAAGCTCTTGAGCTTTTGAAAGCTTTTGAGCTTTTGAAAGCTCTCGAGCTTTTAAAGCTCTCAAGCTTTTGAAAGCTCTTGAGCTTTTAAAAGCTCTTGAGCTTTTGAAAGCTCTCGAACTTTTGAAAGCTCTCGAGCTTTTGAAAGCTCTCGAGCTTTTGAAAGCTTTTGAAAGCTCTTAAGCTTTTGAAAGCTCTCAAGCTTTTAAAAGCTCTTGAGCTTTTGAAAGCTCTTGAGCTTTTGAAAGCTCTCGAGCTTTTGAAAGCTTTTGAAAGCTCTTAAGCTTTTGAAAGCTCTCAAGCTTTTGAAAGCTCTTGAGCTTTTGAAAGCTCTTAAGTTTTTGAAAGCTCTCAAGCTTTTAAAAGCTCTTGAGCTTTTGAAAGCTCTTGAGCTTTTGAAAGCTCTCGAGCTTTTGAAAGCTCTCGAGCTTTTGAAAGCTCTCGAGCTTTTGAAAGCTTTTGAAAGCTCTTAAGCTTTTGAAAGCTCTTGAGCTTTTGAAAGCACTTGAGCTTTTAAAAGCTCTTGAGCTTTTGAAAGCTCTCGAACTTTTGAAAGCTCTTGAGCTTTTGAAAGCTCTTGAGCTTTTGAAAGCTCTCGAGCTTTTGAAAGCTCTCGAGCTTTTGAAAGCTCTCGAGCTTTTGAAAGCTTTTGAAAGCTCTTAAGCTTTTGAAAGCTCTTGAGCTTTTGAAAGCTCTCGAACTTTTGAAAGCTCTCGAGCTTTTGAAAGCTCTCGAGCTTTTGAAAGCTTTTGAAAGCTCTTAAGCTTTTGAAAGCTCTCGAACTTTTGAAAGCCCTCAAGCTTTTGAAAGCTCTCGGCTTTTGAAAGCTTTTGAAAGCTCTTAAGCTTTTGAAAGCTCTCAAGATTTTAAAAGCTCTTGAGCTTTTGAAAGCTCTTGAGCTTTTGAAAGCTCTCGAGCTTTTGAAAGCTCTCGAGCTTTTGAAAGCTCTCGAGCTTTTGAAAGCTCTCAAGCTCTTGAAAGCTCTTAAGTTTTTGAAAGCTCTCAAGCCTTTGAAAGCTCTTGAGCTTTTGAAAGCTCTTGAGCTTTTGAAAGCTCTTGAGCTTTTGGAAGCTCTCGGCTTTTGAAAGCTTTTGAAAGCTCTTAAGCTTTTGAAAGCTCTCAAGCTTTTAAAAGCTCTTGAGCTTTTGAAAGCTTTTGAGCTTTTGAAAGCTCTCGAGCTTTTAAAGCTCTCAAGCTTTTGAAAGCTCTTGAGCTTTTAAAAGCTCTTGAGCTTTTGAAAGCTCTCGAACTTTTGAAAGCTCTCGAGCTTTTGAAAGCTCTCGAGCTTTTGAAAGCTTTTGAAAGCTCTTAAGCTTTTGAAAGCTCTCAAGCTTTTGAAAGCTCTTGAGCTTTTGAAAGCTCTTAAGTTTTTGAAAGCTCTCAAGCTTTTAAAAGCTCTTGAGCTTTTGAAAGCTCTTGAGCTTTTGAAAGCTCTCGAGCTTTTTAAAGCTCTCGAGCTTTTGAAAGCTCTCGAGCTTTTGAAAGCTTTTGAAAGCTCTTAAGCTTTTGAAAGCTCTTGAGCTTTTGAAAGCACTTGAGCTTTTAAAAGCTCTTGAGCTTTTGAAAGCTCTCGAACTTTTGAAAGCTCTTGAGCTTTTGAAAGCTCTTGAGCTTTTGAAAGCTCTCGAGCTTTTGAAAGCTCTCGAGCTTTTGAAAGCTCTCGAGCTTTTGAAAGCTTTTGAAAGCTCTTAAGCTTTTGAAAGCTCTTGAGCTTTTGAAAGCTCTTGAGCTTTTAAAAGCTCTTGAGCTTTTGAAAGCTCTCGAACTTTTGAAAGCTCTCGAGCTTTTGAAAGCTCTCGAGCTTTTGAAAGCTTTTGAAAGCTCTTAAGCCTTTGAAAGCTCTCAAGCTTTTGAAAGCTCTTGAGCTTTTGAAAGCTTTTGAGCTTTTGAAAGCTCTCGAGCTTTTGAAAGCTCTCGAGCTCTTGAAAGCTCTCGAGCTTTTGAAAGCTCTTGAGCTTTTGAAAGCTTTTGAGATTTTGAAAGCTCTTGAGCTTTTGAAAGATCTCGAACTTTTGAAAGCTCTCGAACTTTTGAAAGCTCTCAAGCTTTTGAAAGCTCTCGGCTTTTGAAAGCTTTTGAAAGCTCTTAAGCTTTTGAAAGCTCTCAAGATTTTAAAAGCTCTTGAGCTTTTGAAAGCTCTTGAGCTTTTGAAAGCTCTCGAGCTTTTGAAAGCTCTCGAGCTTTTGAAAGCTCTCGAGCTTTTGAAAGCTCTCAAGCTCTTGAAAGCTCTTAAGTTTTTGAAAGCTCTCAAGCCTTTGAAAGCTCTTGAGCTTTTGAAAGCTCTTGAGCTTTTGAAAGCTCTTGAGCTTTTGAAAGCTCTTGAGCTTTTGGAAGCTCTCGGCTTTTGAAAGCTTTTGAAAGCTCTTGAGCTTTTGAAAGCTCTTAAGTTTTTGAAAGCTCTCAAGCTTTTAAAAGCTCTTGAGCTTTTGAAAGCTCTTGAGCTTTTGAAAGCTCTCGAGCTTTTGAAAGCTCTCGAGCTTTTGAAAGCTCTCGAGCTTTTGAAAGCTTTTGAAAGCTCTTAAGCTTTTGAAAGCTCTTGAGCTTTTGAAAGCTCTTGAGCTTTTAAAAGCTCTTGAGCTTTTGAAAGCTCTCGAACTTTTGAAAGCTCTCGAGCTTTTGAAAGCTCTCGAGCTTTTGAAAGCTTTTGAAAGCTCTTAAGCTTTTGAAAGCTCTCAAGCTTTTGAAAGCTCTTGAGCTTTTGAAAGCTTTTGAGCTTTTGAAAGCTCTCGAGCTTTTGAAAGCTCTCGAGCTCTTGAAAGCTCTCGAGCTTTTGAAAGCTCTTGAGCTTTTGAAAGCTTTTGAGCTTTTGAAAGCTCTTGAGCTTTTGAAAGATCTCGAACTTTTGAAAGCTCTCGAACTTTTGAAAGCTCTCAAGCTTTTGAAAGCTCTCGGCTTTTGAAAGCTTTTGAAAGCTCTTAAGCTTTTGAAAGCTCTCAAGATTTTAAATGCTCTTGAGCTTTTGAAAGCTCTTGAGCTTTTGAAAGCTCTCGAGCTTTTGAAAGCTCTCGAGCTTTTGAAAGCTCTCGAGCTTTTGAAAGCTCTCGAGCTTTTGAAAGCTCTCAAGCTCTTGAAAGCTCTTAAGTTTTTGAAAGCTCTCAAGCCTTTGAAAGCTCTTGAGCTTTTGAAAGCTCTTGAGCTTTTGAAAGCTCTTGAGCTTTTGAAAGCTCTTGAGCTTTTGGAAGCTCTCGGCTTTTGAAAGCTTTTGAAAGCTCTTAAGCTTTTGAAAGCTCTCAAGCTTTTAAAAGCTCTTGAGCTTTTGAAAGCTTTTGAGCTTTTGAAAGCTCTCGAGCTTTTAAGCTCTCAAGCTTTTGAAAGCTCTTGAGCTTTTAAAAGCTCTTGAGCTTTTGAAAGCTCTCGAACTTTTGAAAGCTCTCGAGCTTTTGAAAGCTCTCGAGCTTTTGAAAGCTTTTGAAAGCTCTTAAGCTTTTGAAAGCTCTCAAGATTTTAAATGCTCTTGAGCTTTTGAAAGCTCTTGAGCTTTTGAAAGCTCTCGAGCTTTTGAAAGCTCTCGAGCTTTTGAAAGCTTTTGAGCTTTTGAAAGCTCTCGAGCTTTTGAAAGCTCTCGAGCTTTTGAAAGCTTTTGAAAGCTCTTAAGCTTTTGAAAGCTCTCAAGCTTTTAAAAGCTCTTGAGCTTTTGAAAGCTCTTGAGCTTTTGAAAGCTCTCGAGCTTTTGAAAGCTTTTGAAAGCTCTTAAGCTTTTGAAAGCTCTCAAGCTTTTGAAAGCTCTTGAGCTTTTGAAAGCTCTTAAGTTTTTGAAAGCTCTCAAGCTTTTAAAAGCTCTTGAGCTTTTGAAAGCTCTTGAGCTTTTGAAAGCTCTCGAGCTTTTGAAAGCTCTCGAGCTTTTGAAAGCTCTCGAGCTTTTGAAAGCTTTTGAAAGCTCTTAAGCTTTTGAAAGCTCTTGAGCTTTTGAAAGCTCTTGAGCTTTTAAAAGCTCTTGAGCTTTTGAAAGCTCTCGAACTTTTGAAAGCTCTCGAGCTTTTGAAAGCTCTCGAGCTTTTGAAAGCTTTTGAAAGCTCTTAAGCTTTTGAAAGCTCTCAAGCTTTTGAAAGCTCTTGAGCTTTTGAAAGCTCTTAAGTTTTTGAAAGCTCTCAAGCTTTTAAAAGCTCTTGAGCTTTTGAAAGCTCTTGAGCTTTTGAAAGCTCTCGAGCTTTTGAAAGCTCTCGAGCTTTTGAAAGCTCTCGAGCTTTTGAAAGCTTTTGAAAGCTCTTAAGCTTTTGAAAGCTCTTGAGCTTTTGAAAGCTCTTGAGCTTTTAAAAGCTCTTGAGCTTTTGAAAGCTCTCGAACTTTTGAAAACTCTCGAGCTTTTGAAAGCTCTCGAGCTTTTGAAAGCTTTTGAAAGCTCTTAAGCTTTTGAAAGCTCTCAAGCTTTTGAAAGCTCTTGAGCTTTTGAAAGCTTTTGAGCTTTTGAAAGCTCTCGAGCTTTTGAAAGCTCTCGAGCTCTTGAAAGCTCTCGAGCTTTTGAAAGCTCTTGAGCTTTTGAAAGCTTTTGAGCTTTTGAAAGCTCTTGAGCTTTTGAAAGATCTCGAACTTTTGAAAGCTCTCGAACTTTTGAAAGCTCTCAAGCTTTTGAAAGCTCTCGGCTTTTGAAAGCTTTTGAAAGCTCTTAAGCTTTTGAAAGCTCTCAAGATTTTAAAAGCTCTTGAGCTTTTGAAAGCTCTTGAGCTTTTGAAAGCTCTCGAGCTTTTGAAAGCTCTCGAGCTTTTGAAAGCTCTCGAGCTTTTGAAAGCTGTCAAGCTCTTGAAAGCTCTTAAGTTTTTGAAAGCTCTCAAGCCTTTGAAAGCTCTTGAGCTTTTGAAAGCTCTTGAGCTTTTGAAAGCTCTTGAGCTTTTGAAAGCTCTTGAGCTTTTGGAAGCTCTCGGCTTTTGAAAGCTTTTGAAAGCTCTTAAGCTTTTGAAAGCTCTCAAGCTTTTAAAAGCTCTTGAGCTTTTGAAAGCTTTTGAGCTTTTGAAAGCTCTCGAGCTTTTAAAGCTCTCAAGCTTTTGAAAGCTCTTGAGCTTTTAAAAGCTCTTGAGCTTTTGAAAGCTCTCGAACTTTTGAAAGCTCTCGAGCTTTTGAAAGCTCTCGAGCTTTTGAAAGCTTTTGAAAGCTCTTAAGCTTTTGAAAGCTCTCAAGCTTTTAAAAGCTCTTGAGCTTTTGAAAGCTCTTGAGCTTTTGAAAGCTCTCGAGCTTTTGAAAGCTTTTGAAAGCTCTTAAGCTTTTGAAAGCTCTCAAGCTTTTGAAAGCTCTTGAGCTTTTGAAAGCTCTTAAGTTTTTGAAAGCTCTCAAGCTTTTAAAAGCTCTTGAGCTTTTGAAAGCTCTTGAGCTTTTGAAAGCTTTTGAAAGCTCTTAAGCTTTTGAAAGCTCTCAAGCTTTTGAAAGCTCTTGAGATTTTGAAAGCTCTTAAGTTTTTGGAAGCTCTCAAGCTTTTAAAAGCTCTTGAGCTTTTGAAAGCTCTTGAGCTTTTGAAAGCTCTCGAGCTTTTGAAAGCTCTCGAGCTTTTGAAAGCTCTCGAGCTTTTGAAAGCTTTTGAAAGCTCTTAAGCTTTTGAAAGCTCTTGAGCTTTTGAAAGCTCTTGAGCTTTTAAAAGCTCTTGAGCTTTTGAAAGCTCTCGAACTTTTGAAAGCTCTCGAGCTTTTGAAAGCTCTCGAGCTTTTGAAAGCTTTTGAAAGCTCTTAAGCTTTTGAAAGCTCTCGAACTTTTGAAAGCCCTCAAGCTTTTGAAAGCTCTCGGCTTTTGAAAGCTTTTGAAAGCTCTTAAGCTTTTGAAAGCTCTCAAGATTTTAAAAGCTCTTGAGCTTTTGAAAGCTCTTGAGCTTTTGAAAGCTCTCGAGCTTTTGAAAGCTCTCGAGCTTTTGAAAGCTCTCGAGCTTTTGAAAGCTCTCAAGCTCTTGAAAGCTCTTAAGTTTTTGAAAGCTCTCAAGCCTTTGAAAGCTCTTGAGCTTTTGAAAGCTCTTGAGCTTTTGAAAGCTCTTGAGCTTTTAAAAGCTCTTGAGCTTTTGGAAGCTCTCGGCTTTTGAAAGCTTTTGAAAGCTCTTAAGCTTTTGAAAGCTCTCAAGCTTTTAAAAGCTCTTGAGCTTTTGAAAGCTTTTGAGCTTTTGAAAGCTCTCGAGCTTTTAAAGCTCTCAAGCTTTTGAAAGCTCTTGAGCTTTTAAAAGCTCTTGAGCTTTTGAAAGCTCTCGATCTTTTGAAAGCTCTTAAGCTTTTGAAAGCTCTTGAGCTTTTAAAAGCTCTTGAGCTTTTGAAAGCTCTCGAACTTTTGAAAGCTCTCGAGCTTTTGAAAGCTCTCGAGCTTTTGAAAGCTTTTGAAAGCTCTTAAGCTTTTGAAAGCTCTCAAGCTTTTAAAAGCTCTTGAGCTTTTGAAAGCTCTTGAGCTTTTGAAAGCTCTCGAGCTTTTGAAAGCTTTTGAAAGCTCTTAAGCTTTTGAAAGCTCTCAAGCTTTTGAAAGCTCTTGAGCTTTTGAAAGCTCTTAAGTTTTTGAAAGCTCTCAAGCTTTTAAAAGCTCTTGAGCTTTTGAAAGCTCTTGAGCTCTTGAAAGCTCTCGAGCTTTTGAAAGCTCTTAAGCTTTTGAAAGCTCTTGAGCTTTTGAAAGCTCTTGAGCTTTTAAAAGCTCTTGAGCTTTTGAAAGCTCTCGAACTTTTGAAAGCTCTCGAGCTTTTGAAAGCTCTCGAGCTTTTGAAAGCTTTTGAAAGCTCTTAAGCTTTTGAAAGCTCTCAAGCTTTTGAAAGCTCTTGAGCTTTTGAAAGCTTTTGAGCTTTTGAAAGCTCTCGAGCTTTTGAAAGCTCTCGAGCTCTTGAAAGCTCTCGAGAGCTTTCAAAAGCTTAAGAGCTTTCAAAAGCTTTCAAAAGCCGAGAGCTTTCAAAAGCTTGAGAGCTTTCAAAAGTTCGAGAGCTTTCAAAAGTTCGAGATCTTTCAAAAGCTCAAGAGCTTTCAAAAGCTCAAAAGCTTTCAAAAGCTCAAGAGCTTTCAAAAGCTCGAGAGCTTTCAAGAGCTCGAGAGCTTTCAAAAGCTCGAGAGCTTTCAAAAGCTCAAAAGCTTTCAAAAGCTCAAGAGCTTTCAAAAGCTTGAGAGCTTTCAAAAGCTTAAGAGCTTTCAAAAGCTTTCAAAAGCTCGAGAGCTTTCAAAAGCTCGAGAGCTTTCAAAAGTTCGAGAGCTTTCAAAAGCTCAAGAGCTTTCAAAAACTTAAGAGCTTTCAAAAGTTTAAGAGCTTTCAAAAGCTTTCAAAAGCTCGAGAGCTTTCAAAAGCTCGAGAGCTTTCAAAAGCTCAAGAGCTTTTAAAAGCTTGAGAGCTTTCAAAAACTTAAGAGCTTTCAAAAGCTCAAGAGCTTTCAAAAGCTTGAGAGCTTTCAAAAGCTTAAGAGCTTTCAAAAGCTTTCAAAAGCTCGAGAGCTTTCAAAAGCTCAAGAGCTTTCAAAAGCTCAAGAGCTTTTAAAAGCTTGAGAGCTTTCAAAAGCTTAAGAGCTTTCAAAAGCTTTCAAAAGCTCGAGAGCTTTCAAAAGCTCGAGAGCTTTCAAAAGTTCGAGAGCTTTCAAAAGCTCAAGAGCTTTTAAAAGCTCAAGAGCTTTCAAAAGCTTGAGAGCTTTAAAAGCTCGAGAGCTTTCAAAAGCTCAAAAGCTTTCAAAAGCTCAAGAGCTTTTAAAAGCTTGAGAGCTTTCAAAAGCTTAAGAGCTTTCAAAAGCTTTCAAAAGCCGAGAGCTTCCAAAAGCTCAAGAGCTTTCAAAAGCTCAAGAGCTTTCAAAAGCTCAAGAGCTTTCAAAAGCTCAAGAGCTTTCAAAGGCTTGAGAGCTTTCAAAAACTTAAGAGCTTTCAAGAGCTTGAGAGCTTTCAAAAGCTCGAGAACTTTCAAAAGCTCGAGAGCTTTCAAAAGCTCGAGAGCTTTCAAAAGCTCAAGAGCTTTCAAAAGCTCAAGAGCTTTTAAAATCTTGAGAGCTTTCAAAAGCTTAAGAGCTTTCAAAAGCTTTCAAAAGCCGAGAGCTTTCAAGAGCTTTTAAAAGCTCAAGAGCTTTCAAAAGCTCAAGAGCTTTCAAAAGCTTAAGAGCTTTCAAAAGCTTTCAAAAGCTCGAGAGCTTTCAAAAGCTCGAGAGCTTTCAAAAGCTCAAGAGCTTTCAAAAGCTCAAGAGCTTTTAAAAGCTTGAGAGCTTTCAAAAACTTAAGAGCTTTCAAAAGCTCAAGAGCTTTCAAAAGCTTGAGAGCTTTCAAAAGCTTAAGAGTTTTCAAAAGCTTTCAAAAGCTCGAGAGCTTTCAAAAGCTCAAGAGCTTTCAAAAGCTCAAGAGCTTTTAAAAGCTTGAGAGCTTTCAAAAGCTTAAGAGCTTTCAAAAGCTTTCAAAAGCTCGAGAGCTTTCAAAAGCTCGAGAGCTTTCAAAAGTTCAAGAGCTTTCAAAAGCTCAAGAGCTTTTAAAAGCTCAAGAGCTTTCAAAAGCTTGAGAGCTTTAAAAGCTGGAGAGCTTTCAAAAGCTCCAAAGCTTTCAAAAGCTCAAGAGCTTTTAAAAGCTTGAGAGCTTTCAAAAGCTTAAGAGCTTTCAAAAGCTTTCAAAAGCCGAGAGCTTCCAAAAGCTCAAGAGCTTTCAAAAGCTCAAGAGTTTTCAAAAGCTCAAGAGCTTTCAAAAGCTCAAGAGCTTTCAAAGGCTTGAGAGATTTCAAAAACTTAAGAGCTTTCAAGAGCTTGAGAGCTTTCAAAAGCTCGAGAGCTTTCAAAAGCTCGAGAGCTTTCAAAAGCTCGAGAGCTTTCAAAAGCTCAAGAGCTTTCAAAAGCTCAAGAGCTTTTAAAAGCTTGAGAGCTTTTGAAAGCTCTTGAGCTTTTGAAAGCTCTCGAGCTTTTGAAAGCTTTTGAAAGCTCTTAAGCTTTTGAAAGCTCTCAAGCTTTTGAAAGCTCTTGAGCTTTTGAAAGCTCTTAAGTTTTTGAAAGCTCTCAAGCTTTTAAAAGCTCTTGAGCTTTTGAAAGCTCTTGAGCTTTTGAAAGCTCTCGAGATTTTGAAAGCTTGAGAGCTTTCAAAAGCTTAAGAGCTTTCAAAAGCTTTCAAAAGCTCGAGAGCTTTCAAAAGCTCAAGAGCTTTCAAAAGCTCAAGAGCTTTTAAAAGCTTGAGAGCTTTCAAAAGCTTAAGAGCTTTCAAAAGCTTTCAAAAGCTCGAGAGCTTTCAAAAGCTCGAGAGCTTTCAAAAGTTCGAGAGCTTTCAAAAGCTCAAGAGCTTTTAAAAGCTCAAGAGCTTTCAAAAGCTTGAGAGCTTTAAAAGCTCGAGAGCTTTCAAAAGCTCAAAAGCTTTCAAAAGCTCAAGAGCTTTTAAAAGCTTGAGAGCTTTCAAAAGCTTAAGAGCTTTCAAAAGCTTTCAAAAGCCGAGAGCTTCCAAAAGCTCAAGAGCTTTCAAAAGCTCAAGAGCTTTCAAAAGCTCAAGAGCTTTCAAAAGCTCAAGAGCTTTCAAAGGCTTGAGAGCTTTCAAAAACTTAAGAGCTTTCAAGAGCTTGAGAGCTTTCAAAAGCTCGAGAGCTTTCAAAAGCTCGAGAGCTTTCAAAAGCTCGAGAGCTTTCAAAAGCTCAAGAGCTTTCAAAAGCTCAAGAGCTTTTAAAATCTTGATAGCTTTCAAAAGCTTAAGAGCTTTCAAAAGCTTTCAAAAGCCGAGAGCTTTCAAAAGCTTGAGAGCTTTCAAAAGTTCGAGAGCTTTCAAAAGTTCGAGATCTTTCAAAAGCTCAAGAGCTTTTAAAAGCTCAAAAGCTTTCAAAAGCTCAAGAGCTTTCAAAAGCTCGAGAGCTTTCAAGAGCTCGAGAGCTTTCAAAAGCTCGAGAGCTTTCAAAAGCTCAAAAGCTTTCAAAAGCTCAAGAGCTTTCAAAAGCTTGAGAGCTTTCAAAAGCTTAAGAGCTTTCAAAAGCTTTCAAAAGCTCGAGAGCTTTCAAAAGCTCGAGAGCTTTCAAAAATTCGAGAGCTTTCAAAAGCTCAAGAGCTTTTAAAAGCACAAGAGCTTTCAAAAGCTCAAGAGCTTTCAAAAGCTTAAGAGCTTTCAAAAGCTTTCAAAAGCTCGAGAGCTTTTAAAAGCTCAAGAGCTTTCAAAAGCTCAAGAGCTTTCAAAAGCTTAAGAGCTTTCAAAAGCTTTCAAAAGCTCGAGAGCTTTCAAAAGCTCGAGAGCTTTCAAAAGCTCAAGAGCTTTCAAAAGCTCAAGAGCTTTTAAAAGCTTGAGAGCTTTCAAAAACTTAAGAGCTTTCAAAAGCTCAAGAGCTTTCAAAAGCTTGAGAGCTTTCAAAAGCTTAAGAGCTTTCAAAAGCTTTCAAAAGCTCGAGAGCTTTCAAAAGCTCAAGAGCTTTCAAAAGCTCAAGAGCTTTTAAAAGCTTGAGAGCTTTCAAAAGCTTAAGAGCTTTCAAAAGCTTTCAAAAGCTCGAGAGCTTTCAAAAGTTCGAGATCTTTCAAAAGCTCAAGAGCTTTTAAAAGCTCAAGAGCTTTCAAAAGCTTGAGAGCTTTCAAAAGCTTAAGAGCTTTCAAAAGCTTTCAAAAGCTCGAGAGCTTTCAAAAGCTTAAGAGCTTTCAAAAGCTTTCAAAAGCTCGAGAGCTTTTAAAAGCTCAAGAGCTTTCAAAAGCTCAAGAGCTTTCAAAAGCTTAAGAGCTTTCAAAAGCTTTCAAAAGCTCGAGAGCTTTCAAAAGCTCGAGAGCTTTCAAAAGCTCAAGAGCTTTCAAAAGCTCAAGAGCTTTTAAAAGCTTGAGAGCTTTCAAAAACTTAAGAGCTTTCAAAAGCTCAAGAGCTTTCAAAAGCTTGAGAGCTTTCAAAAGCTTAAGAGCTTTCAAAAGCTTTCAAAAGCTCGAGAGCTTTCAAAAGCTCAAGAGCTTTCAAAAGCTCAAGAGCTTTTAAAAGCTTGAGAGCTTTCAAAAGCTTAAGAGCTTTCAAAAGCTTTCAAAAGCTCGAGAGCTTTCAAAAGTTCGAGATCTTTCAAAAGCTCAAGAGCTTTTAAAAGCTCAAGAGCTTTCAAAAGCTTGAGAGCTTTAAAAGCTCGAGAGTTTTCAAAAGCTCAAAAGCTTTCAAAAGCTCAAGAGCTTTTAAAAGCTTGAGAGCTTTCAAAAGCTTAAGAGCTTTCAAAAGCTTTCAAAAGCCGAGAGCTTTCAAAAGCTTGAGAGCTTTCAAAAGTTCGAGAGCTTTCAAAAGTTCGAGATCTTTCAAAAGCTCAAGAGCTTTCAAAAGCTCAAAAGCTTTCAAAAGCTCAAGAGCTTTCAAAAGCTCGAGAGCTTTCAAGCGCTCGAGAGCTTTCAAAAGCTCGAGAGCTTTCAAAAGCTCAAAAGCTTTCAAAAGCTCAAGAGCTTTCAAAAGCTTGAGAGCTTTCAAAAGCTTAAGAGCTTTCAAAAGCTTTCAAAAGCTCGAGAGCTTTCAAAAGCTCGAGAGCTTTCAAAAGTTCGAGAGCTTTCAAAAGCTCAAGAGCTTTTAAAAACTCAAGAGCTTTCAAAAGCTCAAGAGCTTTCAAAAGCTTAAGAGCTTTCAAAAGCTTTCAAAAGCTCGAGAGCTTTCAAAAGCTCGAGAGCTTTCAAAAGCTCAAGAGCTTTCAAAAGCTCAAGAGCTTTTAAAAGCTTGAGAGCTTTCAAAAACTTAAGAGCTTTCAAAAGCTCAAGAGCTTTCAAAAGCTTGAGAGCTTTCAAAAGCTTAAGAGCTTTCAAAAGCTTTCAAAAGCTCGAGAGCTTTCAAAAGCTCGAGAGCTTTCAAAAGCTCAAAAGCTTTCAAAAGCTCAAGAGCTTTCAAAAGCTTGAGAGCTTTCAAAAGCTTAAGAGCTTTCAAAAGCTTTCAAAAGCTCGAGAGCTTTCAAAAGCTCGAGAGCTTTCAAAAGTTCGAGAGCTTTCAAAAGCTCAAGAGCTTTTAAAAGCTCAAGAGCTTTCAAAAGCTCAAGAGCTTTCAAAAGCTTAAGAGCTTTCAAAAGCTTTCAAAAGCTCGAGAGCTTTCAAAAGCTCGAGAGCTTTCAAAAGCTCAAGAGCTTTCAAAAGCTCAAGAGCTTTTAAAAGCTTGAGAGCTTTCAAAAACTTAAGAGCTTTCAAAAGCTCAAGAGCTTTCAAAAGCTTGAGAGCTTTCAAAAGCTTAAGAGCTTTCAAAAGCTTTCAAAAGCTCGAGAGCTTTCAAAAGCTCAAGAGCTTTCAAAAGCTCAAGAGCTTTTAAAAGCTTGAGAGCTTTCAAAAGCTTAAGAGCTTTCAAAAGCTTTCAAAAGCTCGAGAGCTTTCAAAAGCTCGAGAGCTTTCAAAAGTTCGAGAGCTTTCAAAAGCTCAAGAGCTTTTAAAAGCTCAAGAGCTTTTAAAAGCTCAAGAGCTTTCAAAAGCTTGAGAGCTTTAAAAGCTCGAGAGCTTTCAAAAGCTCAAAAGCTTTCAAAAGCTCAAGAGCTTTTAAAAGCTTGAGAGCTTTCAAAAGCTTAAGAGCTTTCAAAAGCTTTCAAAAGCCGAGAGCTTCCAAAAGCTCAAGAGCTTTCAAAAGCTCAAGAGCTTTCAAAAGCTCAAGAGCTTTCAAAAGCTCAAGAGCTTTCAAAGGCTTGAGAGCTTTCAAAAACTTAAGAGCTTTCAAGAGCTTGAGAGCTTTCAAAAGCTCGAGAGCTTTCAAAAGCTCGAGAGCTTTCAAAAGCTCGAGAGCTTTCAAAAGCTCAAGAGCTTTCAAAAGCTCAAGAGCTTTTAAAATCTTGAGAGCTTTCAAAAGCTTAAGAGCTTTCAAAAGTTCGAGATCTTTCAAAAGCTCAAGAGCTTTCAAAAGCTCAAAAGCTTTCAAAAGCTCAAGAGCTTTCAAAAGCTCGAGAGCTTTCAAGCGCTCGAGAGCTTTCAAAAGCTCGAGAGCTTTCAAAAGCTCAAAAGCTTTCAAAAGCTCAAGAGCTTTCAAAAGCTTGAGAGCTTTCAAAAGCTTAAGAGCTTTCAAAAGCTTTCAAAAGCTCGAGAGCTTTCAAAAGCTCGAGAGCTTTCAAAAGTTCGAGAGCTTTCAAAAGCTCAAGAGCTTTTAAAAGCTCAAGAGCTTTCAAAAGCTCAAGAGCTTTCAAAAGCTTAAGAGCTTTCAAAAGCTTTCAAAAGCTCGAGAGCTTTCAAAAGCTCGAGAGCTTTCAAAAGCTCAAGAGCTTTCAAAAGCTCAAGAGCTTTTAAAAGCTTGAGAGCTTTCAAAAACTTAAGAGCTTTCAAAAGCTCAAGAGCTTTCAAAAGCTTGAGAGCTTTCAAAAGCTTAAGAGCTTTCAAAAGCTTTCAAAAGCTCGAGAGCTTTCAAAAGCTCAAGAGCTTTCAAAAGCTCTCAAGCTTTTAAAAGCTCTTGAGCTTTTGAAAGCTCTTGAGCTTTTGAAAGCTCTCGAGCTTTTGAAAGCTCTCGAGCTTTTGAAAGAGAGCTTTCAAAAGCTTAAGAGCTTTCAAAAGCTTTCAAAAGCTCGAGAGCTTTCAAAAGTTCGAGAGCTTTCAAAAGCTCAAGAGCTTTTAAAAGCTCAAGAGCTTTCAAAAGCTTGAGAGCTTTAAAAGCTCGGGAGCTTTCAAAAGCTCAAAAGCTTTCAAAAGCTCAAGAGCTTTTAAAAGCTTGAGAGCTTTCAAAAGCTTAAGAGCTTTCAAAAGCTTTCAAAAGCCGAGAGCTTCCAAAAGCTCAAGAGCTTTCAAAAGCTCGAGAGCTTTCAAAAGCTCAAGAGCTTTCAAAAGCTCAAGAGCTTTCAAAGGCTTGAGAGCTTTCAAAAACTTAAGAGCTTTCAAGAGCTTGAGAGCTTTCAAAAGCTCGAGAGCTTTCAAAAGCTCGAGAGCTTTCAAAAGCTCGAGAGCTTTCAAAAGCTCAAGAGCTTTCAAAAGCTCTCAAGCTTTTAAAAGCTCTTGAGCTTTTGAAAGCTCTTGAGCTTTTGAAAGCTCTCGAGCTTTTGAAAGCTCTCGAGCTTTTGAAAGCTCTCGAGCTTTTGAAAGCTCTCAAGCTCTTGAAAGCTCTTAAGTTTTTGAAAGCTCTCAAGCCTTTGAAAGCTCTTGAGCTTTTGAAAGCTCTTGAGCTTTTGAAAGCTCTTGAGCTTTTGAAAGCTCTTGAGCTTTTGGAAGCTCTCGGCTTTTGAAAGCTTTTGAAAGCTCTTAAGCTTTTGAAAGCTCTCAAGCTTTTAAAAGCTCTTGAGCTTTTGAAAGCTTTTGAGCTTTTGAAAGCTCTCGAGCTTTTAAAGCTCTCAAGCTTTTGAAAGCTCTCGAACTTTTGAAAGCTCTCGAGCTTTTGAAAGCTCTCGAGCTTTTGAAAGCTTTTGAAAGCTCTTAAGCTTTTGAAAGCTCTCAAGCTTTTGAAAGCTCTTGAGCTTTTGAAAGCTTTTGAGCTTTTGAAAGCTCTCGAGCTTTTGAAAGCTCTCGAGCTCTTGAAAGCTCTCGAGCTTTTGAAAGCTCTTGAGCTTTTGAAAGCTTTTGAGCTTTTGAAAGCTCTTGAGCTTTTGAAAGATCTCGAACTTTTGAAAGCTCTCGAACTTTTGAAAGCTCTCAAGCTTTTGAAAGCTCTCGGCTTTTGAAAGCTTTTGAAAGCTCTTAAGCTTTTGAAAGCTCTCAAGTTTTTAAAAGCTCTTGAGCTTTTGAAAGCTCTTGAGCTTTTGAAAGCTCTCGAGCTTTTGAAAGCTCTCGAGCTTTTGAAAGCTCTCGAGCTTTTGAAAGCTCTCAAGCTCTTGAAAGCTCTTAAGTTTTTGAAAGCTCTCAAGCCTTTGAAAGCTCTTGAGCTTTTGAAAGCTCTTGAGCTTTTGAAAGCTCTTGAGCTTTTGAAAGCTCTTGAGCTTTTGGAAGCTCTCGGCTTTTGAAAGCTTTTGAAAGCTCTTAAGCTTTTGAAAGCTCTCAAGCTTTTAAAAGCTCTTGAGCTTTTGAAAGCTTTTGAGCTTTTGAAAGCTCTCGAGCTTTTAAAGCTCTCAAGCTTTTGAAAGCTCTCGAGCTTTTAAAGCTCTCAAGCTTTTGAAAGCTCTTGAGCTTTTAAAAGCTCTTGAGCTTTTGAAAGCTCTCGAACTTTTGAAAGCTCTCGAGCTTTTGAAAGCTCTCGAGCTTTTGAAAGCTTTTGAAAGCTCTTAAGCTTTTGAAAGCTCTCAAGCTTTTAAAAGCTCTTGAGCTTTTGAAAGCTCTTGAGCTTTTGAAAGCTCTCGAGCTTTTGAAAGCTTTTGAAAGCTCTTAAGCTTTTGAAAGCTCTCAAGCTTTTGAAAGCTCTTGAGCTTTTGAAAGCTCTTAAGTTTTTGAAAGCTCTCAAGCTTTTAAAAGCTCTTGAGCTTTTGAAAGCTCTCGAGCTTTTGAAAGCTCTCGAGCTTTGGAAAGCTTTTGAAAGCTCTTAAGCTTTTGAAAGCTCTTAAGTTTTTGAAAGCTCTTGAGCTTTTAAAAGCTCTTGAGCTTTTGAAAGCTCTCGAACTTTTGAAAGCTCTCGAGCTTTTGAAAGCTCTCGAGCTTTTGAAAGCTTTTGAAAGCTCTTAAGCTTTTGAAAGCTCTCAAGCTTTTGAAAGCTCTTGAGCTTTTGAAAGCTTTTGAGCTTTTGAAAGCTCTCGAGCTTTTGAAAGCTCTCGAGCTCTTGAAAGCTCTCGAGCTTTTGAAAGCTCTTGAGCTTTTGAAAGCTTTTGAGCTTTTGAAAGCTCTTGAGCTTTTGAAAGATCTCGAACTTTTGAAAGCACTCGAACTTTTGAAAGCTCTCAAGCTTTTGAAAGCTCTCGGCTTTTGAAAGCTTTTGAAAGCTCTTAAGCTTTTGAAAGCTCTCAAGATTTTAAAAGCTCTTGAGCTTTTGAAAGCTCTTGAGCTTTTGAAAGCTCTCGAGCTTTTGAAAGCTCTCGAGCTTTTGAAAGCTCTCGAGCTTTTGAAAGCTCTCAAGCTCTTGAAAGCTCTTAAGTTTTTGAAAGCTCTCAAGCCTTTGAAAGCTCTTGAGCTTTTGAAAGCTCTTGAGCTTTTGAAAGCTCTTGAGCTTTTGAAAGCTCTTGAGCTTTTGAAAGCTCTTGAGCTTTTGGAAGCTCTCGGCTTTTGAAAGCTTTTGAAAGCTCTTAAGCTTTTGAAAGCTCTCAAACTTTTAAAAGCTCTTGAGCTTTTGAAAGCTTTTGAGCTTTTGAAAGCTCTCGAGCTTTTAAAGCTCTCAAGCTTTTGAAAGCTCTTGAGCTTTTAAAAGCTCTTGAGCTTTTGAAAGCTCTCGAACTTTTGAAAGCTCTCGAGCTTTTGAAAGCTCTCGAGCTTTTGAAAGCTTTTGAAAGCTCTTAAGCTTTTGAAAGCTCTCAAGCTTTTAAAAGCTCTTGAGCTTTTGAAAGCTCTTGAGCTTTTGAAAGCTCTCGAGCTTTTGAAAGCTTTTGAAAGCTCTTAAGCTTTTGAAAGCTCTCAAGATTTTGAAAGCTCTTGAGCTTTTGAAAGCTCTTAAGTTTTTGAAAGCTCTCAAGCTTTTAAAAGCTCTTGAGCTTTTGAAAGCTCTTGAGCTTTTGAAAGCTCTCGAGCTTTTGAAAGCTCTCGAGCTTTTGAAAGCTTTTGAAAGCTCTTAAGCTTTTAAAAGCTCTTGAGCTTTTGAAAGCTCTCGAACTTTTGAAAGCTCTCGAGCTTTTGAAAGCTCTCGAGCTTTTGAAAGCTTTTGAAAGCTCTTAAGCTTTTGAAAGCTCTCAAGCTTTTGAAAGCTCTTGAGCTTTTGAAAGCTTTTGAGCTTTTGAAAGCTCTCGAGCTTTTGAAAGCTCTCGAGCTCTTGAAAGCTCTCGAGCTTTTGAAAGCTCTTGAGCTTTTGAAAGCTTTTGAGCTTTTGAAAGCTCTTGAGCTTTTGAAAGATCTCGAACTTTTGAAAGCTCTCGAACTTTTGAAAGCTCTCAAGCTTTTGAAAGCTCTCGGCTTTTGAAAGCTTTTGAAAGCTCTTAAGCTTTTGAAAGCTCTCAAGATTTTAAAAGCTCTTGAGCTTTTGAAAGCTCTTGAGCTTTTGAAAGCTCTCGAGCTTTTGAAAGCTCTCGAGCTTTTGAAAGCTCTCGAGCTTTTGAAAGCTCTCAAGCTCTTGAAAGCTCTTAAGTTTTTGAAAGCTCTCAAGCCTTTGAAAGCTCTTGAGCTTTTGAAAGCTCTTGAGCTTTTGAAAGCTCTTGAGCTTTTGAAAGCTCTTGAGCTTTTGGAAGCTCTCGGCTTTTGAAAGCTTTTGAAAGCTCTTAAGCTTTTGAAAGCTCTCAAGCTTTTGAAAGCTCTTGAGCTTTTGAAAGCTCTTAAGTTTTTGAAAGCTCTCAAGCTTTTAAAAGCTCTTGAGCTTTTGAAAGCTCTTGAGCTTTTGAAAGCTCTCGAGCTTTTGAAAGCTCTCGAGCTTTTGAAAGCTTTTGAAAGCTCTTAAGCTTTTGAAAGCTCTTGAGCTTTTGAAAGCTCTTGAGCTTTTAAAAGCTCTTGAGCTTTTGAAAGCTCTCGAACTTTTGAAAGCTCTCGAGCTTTTGAAAGCTCTCGAGCTTTTGAAAGCTTTTGAAAGCTCTTAAGCTTTTGAAAGCTCTCAAGCTTTTGAAAGCTCTTGAGCTTTTGAAAGCTTTTGAGCTTTTGAAAGCTCTCGAGCTTTTGAAAGCTCTCGAGCTCTTGAAAGCTCTCGAGCTTTTGAAAGCTCTTGAGCTTTTGAAAGCTTTTGAGCTTTTGAAAGCTCTTGAGCTTTTGAAAGATCTCGAACTTTTGAAAGCTCTCGAACTTTTGAAAGCTCTCAAGCTTTTGAAAGCTCTCGGCTTTTGAAAGCTTTTGAAAGCTCTTAAGCTTTTGAAAGCTCTCAAGATTTTAAAAGCTCTTGAGCTTTTGAAAGCTCTTGAGCTTTTGAAAGCTCTCGAGCTTTTGAAAGCTCTCGAGCTTTTGAAAGCTCTCGAGCTTTTGAAAGCTCTCAAGCTCTTGAAAGCTCTTAAGTTTTTGAAAGCTCCCAAGCCTTTGAAAGCTCTTGAGCTTTTGAAAGCTCTTGAGCTTTTGAAAGCTCTTGAGCTTTTGAAAGCTCTTGAGCTTTTGGAAGCTCTCGGCTTTTGAAAGCTTTTGAAAGCTCTTAAGCTTTTGAAAGCTCTCAAGCTTTTAAAAGCTCTTGAGCTTTTGAAAGCTTTTGAGCTTTTGAAAGCTGTCGAGCTTTTAAAGCTCTCAAGCTTTTGAAAGCTCTTGAGCTTTTAAAAGCTCTTGAGCTTTTGAAAGCTCTCGAACTTTTGAAAGCTCTCGAGCTTTTGAAAGCTCTCGAGCTTTTGAAAGCTTTTGAAAGCTCTTAAGCTTTTGAAAGCTCTCAAGCTTTTAAAAGCTCTTGAGCTTTTGAAAGCTCTTGAGCTTTTGAAAGCTCTCGAGCTTTTGAAAGCTTTTGAAAGCTCTTAAGCTTTTGAAAGCTCTCAAGCTTTTGAAAGCTCTTGAGCTTTTGAAAGCTCTTAAGTTTTTGAAAGCTCTCAAGCTTTTAAAAGCTCTTGAGCTTTTGAAAGCTCTCGAGCTTTTGAAAGCTCTCGAGCTTTTGAAAGCTTTTGAAAGCTCTTAAGCTTTTGAAAGCTCTTAAGTTTTTGAAAGCTCTTGAGCTTTTAAAAGCTCTTGAGCTTTTGAAAGCTCTCGAACTTTTGAAAGCTCTCGAGCTTTTGAAAGCTCTCGAGCTTTTGAAAGCTTTTGAAAGCTCTTAAGCTTTTGAAAGCTCTCAAGCTTTTGAAAGCTCTTAAGCTTTTGAAAGCTTTTGAGCTTTTGAAAGCTCTCGAGCTTTTGAAAGCTCTCGAGCTCTTGAAAGCTCTCGAGCTTTTGAAAGCTCTTGAGCTTTTGAAAGCTTTTGAGCTTTTGAAAGCTCTTGAGCTTTTGAAAGATCTCGAACTTTTGAAAGCACTCGAACTTTTGAAAGCTCTCAAGCTTTTGAAAGCTCTCGGCTTTTGAAAGCTTTTGAAAGCTCTTAAGCTTTTGAAAGCTCTCAAGATTTTAAAAGCTCTTGAGCTTTTGAAAGCTCTTGAGCTTTTGAAAGCTCTCGAGCTTTTGAAAGCTCTCGAGCTTTTGAAAGCTCTCGAGCTTTTGAAAGCTCTCAAGCTCTTGAAAGCTCTTAAGTTTTTGAAAGCTCTCAAGCCTTTGAAAGCTCTTGAGCTTTTGAAAGCTCTTGAGCTTTTGAAAGCTCTTGAGCTTTTGAAAGCTCTTGAGCTTTTGAAAGCTCTTGAGCTTTTGGAAGCTCTCGGCTTTTGAAAGCTTTTGAAAGCTCTTAAGCTTTTGAAAGCTCTCAAGATTTTAAAAGCTCTTGAGCTTTTGAAAGCTCTTAAGTTTTTGAAAGCTCTCAAGCTTTTAAAAGCTCTTGAGATTTTGAAAGCTCTTGAGCTTTTGAAAGCTCTCGAGCTTTTGAAAGCTCTCGAGCTTTTGAAAGCTTTTGAAAGCTCTTAAGCTTTTGAAAGCTCTTGAGCTTTTGAAAGCTCTTGAGCTTTTAAAAGCTCTTGAGCTTTTGAAAGCTCTCGAACTTTTGAAAGCTCTCGAGCTTTTGAAAGCTCTCGAGCTTTTGAAAGCTTTTGAAAGCTCTTAAGCTTTTGAAAGCTCTCAAGCTTTTGAAAGCTCTTGAGCTTTTGAAAGCTTTTGAGCTTTTGAAAGCTCTCGAGCTTTTGAAAGCTCTCGAGCTCTTGAAAGCTCTCGAGCTTTTGAAAGCTCTTGAGCTTTTGAAAGCTTTTGAGCTTTTGAAAGCTCTTGAGCTTTTGAAAGATCTCGAACTTTTGAAAGCTCTCGAACTTTTGAAAGCTCTCAAGCTTTTGAAAGCTCTCGGCTTTTGAAAGCTTTTGAAAGCTCTTAAGCTTTTGAAAGCTCTCAAGTTTTTAAAAGCTCTTGAGCTTTTGAAAGCTCTTGAGCTTTTGAAAGCTCTCGAGCTTTTGAAAGCTCTCGAGCTTTTGAAAGCTCTCGAGCTTTTGAAAGCTCTCAAGCTCTTGAAAGCTCTTAAGTTTTTGAAAGCTCTCAAGCCTTTGAAAGCTCTTGAGCTTTTGAAAGCTCTTGAGCTTTTGAAAGCTCTTGAGCTTTTGAAAGCTCTTGAGCTTTTGGAAGCTCTCGGCTTTTGAAAGCTTTTGAAAGCTCTTAAGCTTTTGAAAGCTCTCAAGCTTTTAAAAGCTCTTGAGCTTTTGAAAGCTTTTGAGCTTTTGAAAGCTCTCGAGCTTTTAAAGCTCTCAAGCTTTTGAAAGCTCTCGAGCTTTTAAAGCTCTCAAGCTTTTGAAAGCTCTTGAGCTTTTAAAAGCTCTTGAGCTTTTGAAAGCTCTCGAACTTTTGAAAGCTCTCGAGCTTTTGAAAGCTCTCGAGCTTTTGAAAGCTTTTGAAAGCTCTTAAGCTTTTGAAAGCTCTCAAGCTTTTAAAAGCTCTTGAGCTTTTGAAAGCTCTTGAGCTTTTGAAAGCTCTCGAGCTTTTGAAAGCTTTTGAAAGCTCTTAAGCTTTTGAAAGCTCTCAAGCTTTTGAAAGCTCTTGAGCTTTTGAAAGCTCTTAAGTTTTTGAAAGCTCTCAAGCTTTTAAAAGCTCTTGAGCTTTTGAAAGCTCTCGAGCTTTTGAAAGCTCTCGAGCTTTGGAAAGCTTTTGAAAGCTCTTAAGCTTTTGAAAGCTCTTAAGTTTTTGAAAGCTCTTGAGCTTTTAAAAGCTCTTGAGCTTTTGAAAGCTCTCGAACTTTTGAAAGCTCTCGAGCTTTTGAAAGCTCTCGAGCTTTTGAAAGCTTTTGAAAGCTCTTAAGCTTTTGAAAGCTCTCAAGCTTTTGAAAGCTCTTGAGCTTTTGAAAGCTTTTGAGCTTTTGAAAGCTCTCGAGCTTTTGAAAGCTCTCGAGCTCTTGAAAGCTCTCGAGCTTTTGAAAGCTCTTGAGCTTTTGAAAGCTTTTGAGCTTTTGAAAGCTCTTGAGCTTTTGAAAGATCTCGAACTTTTGAAAGCACTCGAACTTTTGAAAGCTCTCAAGCTTTTGAAAGCTCTCGGCTTTTGAAAGCTTTTGAAAGCTCTTAAGCTTTTGAAAGCTCTCAAGATTTTAAAAGCTCTTGAGCTTTTGAAAGCTCTTGAGCTTTTGAAAGCTCTCGAGCTTTTGAAAGCTCTCGAGCTTTTGAAAGCTCTCGAGCTTTTGAAAGCTCTCAAGCTCTTGAAAGCTCTTAAGTTTTTGAAAGCTCTCAAGCCTTTGAAAGCTCTTGAGCTTTTGAAAGCTCTTGAGCTTTTGAAAGCTCTTGAGCTTTTGAAAGCTCTTGAGCTTTTGAAAGCTCTTGAGCTTTTGGAAGCTCTCGGCTTTTGAAAGCTTTTGAAAGCTCTTAAGCTTTTGAAAGCTCTCAAACTTTTAAAAGCTCTTGAGCTTTTGAAAGCTTTTGAGCTTTTGAAAGCTCTCGAGCTTTTAAAGCTCTCAAGCTTTTGAAAGCTCTTGAGCTTTTAAAAGCTCTTGAGCTTTTGAAAGCTCTCGAACTTTTGAAAGCTCTCGAGCTTTTGAAAGCTCTCGAGCTTTTGAAAGCTTTTGAAAGCTCTTAAGCTTTTGAAAGCTCTCAAGCTTTTAAAAGCTCTTGAGCTTTTGAAAGCTCTTGAGCTTTTGAAAGCTCTCGAGCTTTTGAAAGCTTTTGAAAGCTCTTAAGCTTTTGAAAGCTCTCAAGATTTTGAAAGCTCTTGAGCTTTTGAAAGCTCTTAAGTTTTTGAAAGCTCTCAAGCTTTTAAAAGCTCTTGAGCTTTTGAAAGCTCTTGAGCTTTTGAAAGCTCTCGAGCTTTTGAAAGCTCTCGAGCTTTTGAAAGCTTTTGAAAGCTCTTAAGCTTTTAAAAGCTCTTGAGCTTTTGAAAGCTCTCGAACTTTTGAAAGCTCTCGAGCTTTTGAAAGCTCTCGAGCTTTTGAAAGCTTTTGAAAGCTCTTAAGCTTTTGAAAGCTCTCAAGCTTTTGAAAGCTCTTGAGCTTTTGAAAGCTTTTGAGCTTTTGAAAGCTCTCGAGCTTTTGAAAGCTCTCGAGCTCTTGAAAGCTCTCGAGCTTTTGAAAGCTCTTGAGCTTTTGAAAGCTTTTGAGCTTTTGAAAGCTCTTGAGCTTTTGAAAGATCTCGAACTTTTGAAAGCTCTCGAACTTTTGAAAGCTCTCAAGCTTTTGAAAGCTCTCGGCTTTTGAAAGCTTTTGAAAGCTCTTAAGCTTTTGAAAGCTCTCAAGATTTTAAAAGCTCTTGAGCTTTTGAAAGCTCTTGAGCTTTTGAAAGCTCTCGAGCTTTTGAAAGCTCTCGAGCTTTTGAAAGCTCTCGAGCTTTTGAAAGCTCTCAAGCTCTTGAAAGCTCTTAAGTTTTTGAAAGCTCTCAAGCCTTTGAAAGCTCTTGAGCTTTTGAAAGCTCTTGAGCTTTTGAAAGCTCTTGAGCTTTTGAAAGCTCTTGAGCTTTTGGAAGCTCTCGGCTTTTGAAAGCTTTTGAAAGCTCTTAAGCTTTTGAAAGCTCTCAAGCTTTTGAAAGCTCTTGAGCTTTTGAAAGCTCTTAAGTTTTTGAAAGCTCTCAAGCTTTTAAAAGCTCTTGAGCTTTTGAAAGCTCTTGAGCTTTTGAAAGCTCTCGAGCTTTTGAAAGCTCTCGAGCTTTTGAAAGCTTTTGAAAGCTCTTAAGCTTTTGAAAGCTCTTGAGCTTTTGAAAGCTCTTGAGCTTTTAAAAGCTCTTGAGCTTTTGAAAGCTCTCGAACTTTTGAAAGCTCTCGAGCTTTTGAAAGCTCTCGAGCTTTTGAAAGCTTTTGAAAGCTCTTAAGCTTTTGAAAGCTCTCAAGCTTTTGAAAGCTCTTGAGCTTTTGAAAGCTTTTGAGCTTTTGAAAGCTCTCGAGCTTTTGAAAGCTCTCGAGCTCTTGAAAGCTCTCGAGCTTTTGAAAGCTCTTGAGCTTTTGAAAGCTTTTGAGCTTTTGAAAGCTCTTGAGCTTTTGAAAGATCTCGAACTTTTGAAAGCTCTCGAACTTTTGAAAGCTCTCAAGCTTTTGAAAGCTCTCGGCTTTTGAAAGCTTTTGAAAGCTCTTAAGCTTTTGAAAGCTCTCAAGATTTTAAAAGCTCTTGAGCTTTTGAAAGCTCTTGAGCTTTTGAAAGCTCTCGAGCTTTTGAAAGCTCTCGAGCTTTTGAAAGCTCTCGAGCTTTTGAAAGCTCTCAAGCTCTTGAAAGCTCTTAAGTTTTTGAAAGCTCCCAAGCCTTTGAAAGCTCTTGAGCTTTTGAAAGCTCTTGAGCTTTTGAAAGCTCTTGAGCTTTTGAAAGCTCTTGAGCTTTTGGAAGCTCTCGGCTTTTGAAAGCTTTTGAAAGCTCTTAAGCTTTTGAAAGCTCTCAAGCTTTTAAAAGCTCTTGAGCTTTTGAAAGCTTTTGAGCTTTTGAAAGCTGTCGAGCTTTTAAAGCTCTCAAGCTTTTGAAAGCTCTTGAGCTTTTAAAAGCTCTTGAGCTTTTGAAAGCTCTCGAACTTTTGAAAGCTCTCGAGCTTTTGAAAGCTCTCGAGCTTTTGAAAGCTTTTGAAAGCTCTTAAGCTTTTGAAAGCTCTCAAGCTTTTAAAAGCTCTTGAGCTTTTGAAAGCTCTTGAGCTTTTGAAAGCTCTCGAGCTTTTGAAAGCTTTTGAAAGCTCTTAAGCTTTTGAAAGCTCTCAAGCTTTTGAAAGCTCTTGAGCTTTTGAAAGCTCTTAAGTTTTTGAAAGCTCTCAAGCTTTTAAAAGCTCTTGAGCTTTTGAAAGCTCTCGAGCTTTTGAAAGCTCTCGAGCTTTTGAAAGCTTTTGAAAGCTCTTAAGCTTTTGAAAGCTCTTAAGTTTTTGAAAGCTCTTGAGCTTTTAAAAGCTCTTGAGCTTTTGAAAGCTCTCGAACTTTTGAAAGCTCTCGAGCTTTTGAAAGCTCTCGAGCTTTTGAAAGCTTTTGAAAGCTCTTAAGCTTTTGAAAGCTCTCAAGCTTTTGAAAGCTCTTAAGCTTTTGAAAGCTTTTGAGCTTTTGAAAGCTCTCGAGCTTTTGAAAGCTCTCGAGCTCTTGAAAGCTCTCGAGCTTTTGAAAGCTCTTGAGCTTTTGAAAGCTTTTGAGCTTTTGAAAGCTCTTGAGCTTTTGAAAGATCTCGAACTTTTGAAAGCACTCGAACTTTTGAAAGCTCTCAAGCTTTTGAAAGCTCTCGGCTTTTGAAAGCTTTTGAAAGCTCTTAAGCTTTTGAAAGCTCTCAAGATTTTAAAAGCTCTTGAGCTTTTGAAAGCTCTTGAGCTTTTGAAAGCTCTCGAGCTTTTGAAAGCTCTCGAGCTTTTGAAAGCTCTCGAGCTTTTGAAAGCTCTCAAGCTCTTGAAAGCTCTTAAGTTTTTGAAAGCTCTCAAGCCTTTGAAAGCTCTTGAGCTTTTGAAAGCTCTTGAGCTTTTGAAAGCTCTTGAGCTTTTGAAAGCTCTTGAGCTTTTGAAAGCTCTTGAGCTTTTGGAAGCTCTCGGCTTTTGAAAGCTTTTGAAAGCTCTTAAGCTTTTGAAAGCTCTCAAGATTTTAAAAGCTCTTGAGCTTTTGAAAGCTCTTAAGTTTTTGAAAGCTCTCAAGCTTTTAAAAGCTCTTGAGATTTTGAAAGCTCTTGAGCTTTTGAAAGCTCTCGAGCTTTTGAAAGCTCTCGAGCTTTTGAAAGCTTTTGAAAGCTCTTAAGCTTTTGAAAGCTCTTGAGCTTTTGAAAGCTCTTGAGCTTTTAAAAGCTCTTGAGCTTTTGAAAGCTCTCGAACTTTTGAAAGCTCTCGAGCTTTTGAAAGCTCTCGAGCTTTTGAAAGCTTTTGAAAGCTCTTAAGCTTTTGAAAGCTCTCAAGCTTTTGAAAGCTCTTGAGCTTTTGAAAGCTTTTGAGCTTTTGAAAGCTCTCGAGCTTTTGAAAGCTCTCGAGCTCTTGAAAGCTCTCGAGCTTTTGAAAGCTCTTGAGCTTTTGAAAGCTTTTGAGCTTTTGAAAGCTCTTGAGCTTTTGAAAGATCTCGAACTTTTGAAAGCTCTCGAACTTTTGAAAGCTCTCAAGCTTTTGAAAGCTCTCGGCTTTTGAAAGCTTTTGAAAGCTCTTAAGCTTTTGAAAGCTCTCAAGATTTTAAAAGCTCTTGAGCTTTTGAAAGCTCTTGAGCTTTTGAAAGCTCTCGAGCTTTTGAAAGCTCTCGAGCTTTTGAAAGCTCTCGAGCTTTTGAAAGCTCTCAAGCTCTTGAAAGCTCTTAAGTTTTTGAAAGCTCCCAAGCCTTTGAAAGCTCTTGAGCTTTTGAAAGCTCTTGAGCTTTTGAAAGCTCTTGAGCTTTTGAAAGCTCTTGAGCTTTTGGAAGCTCTCGGCTTTTGAAAGCTTTTGAAAGCTCTTAAGCTTTTGAAAGCTCTCAAGCTTTTAAAAGCTCTTGAGCTTTTGAAAGCTTTTGAGCTTTTGAAAGCTCTCGAGCTTTTAAAACTCTCAAGCTTTTGAAAGCTCTTGAGCTTTTAAAAGCTCTTGAGCTTTTGAAAGCTCTCGAACTTTTGAAAGCTCTCGAGCTTTTGAAAGCTCTCGAGCTTTTGAAAGCTTTTGAAAGCTCTTAAGCTTTTGAAAGCTCTCAAGCTTTTAAAAGCTCTTGAGCTTTTGAAAGCTCTTGAGCTTTTGAAAGCTCTCGAGCTTTTGAAAGCTTTTGAAAGCTCTTAAGCTTTTGAAAGCTCTCAAGCTTTTGAAAGTTCTTGAGCTTTTGAAAGCTCTTAAGTTTTTGAAAGCTCTCAAGCTTTTAAAAGCTCTTGAGCTTTTGAAAGCTCTCGAGCTTTTGAAAGCTCTCGAGCTTTTGAAAGCTTTTGAAAGCTCTTAAGCTTTTGAAAGCTCTTAAGTTTTTGAAAGCTCTTGAGCTTTTAAAAGCTCTTGAGCTTTTGAAAGCTCTCGAACTTTTGAAAGCTCTCGAGCTTTTGAAAGCTCTCGAGCTTTTGAAAGCTTTTGAAAGCTCTTAAGCTTTTGAAAGCTCTCAAGCTTTTGAAAGCTCTTGAGCTTTTGAAAGCTTTTGAGCTTTTGAAAGCTCTCGAGCTTTTGAAAGCTCTCGAGCTCTTGAAAGCTCTCGAGCTTTTGAAAGCTCTTGAGCTTTTGAAAGCTTTTGAGCTTTTGAAAGCTCTTGAGCTTTTGAAAGATCTCGAACTTTTGAAAGCACTCGAACTTTTGAAAGCTCTCAAGCTTTTGAAAGCTCTCGGCTTTTGAAAGCTTTTGAAAGCTCTTAAGCTTTTGAAAGCTCTCAAGATTTTAAAAGCTCTTGAGCTTTTGAAAGCTCTTGAGCTTTTGAAAGCTCTCGAGCTTTTGAAAGCTCTCGAGCTTTTGAAAGCTCTCGAGCTTTTGAAAGCTCTCAAGCTCTTGAAAGCTCTTAAGTTTTTGAAAGCTCCCAAGCCTTTGAAAGCTCTTGAGCTTTTGAAAGCTCTTGAGCTTTTGAAAGCTCTTGAGCTTTTGAAAGCTCTTGAGCTTTTGGAAGCTCTCGGCTTTTGAAAGCTTTTGAAAGCTCTTAAGCTTTTGAAAGCTCTCAAGCTTTTAAAAGCTCTTGAGCTTTTGAAAGCTTTTGAGCTTTTGAAAGCTCTCGAGCTTTTAAAACTCTCAAGCTTTTGAAAGCTCTTGAGCTTTTAAAAGCTCTTGAGCTTTTGAAAGCTCTCGAACTTTTGAAAGCTCTCGAGCTTTTGAAAGCTCTCGAGCTTTTGAAAGCTTTTGAAAGCTCTTAAGCTTTTGAAAGCTCTCAAGCTTTTAAAAGCTCTTGAGCTTTTGAAAGCTCTTGAGCTTTTGAAAGCTCTCGAGCTTTTGAAAGCTTTTGAAAGCTCTTAAGCTTTTGAAAGCTCTCAAGCTTTTGAAAGTTCTTGAGCTTTTGAAAGCTCTTAAGTTTTTGAAAGCTCTCAAGCTTTTAAAAGCTCTTGAGCTTTTGAAAGCTCTCGAGCTTTTGAAAGCTCTCGAGCTTTTGAAAGCTTTTGAAAGCTCTTAAGCTTTTGAAAGCTCTTAAGTTTTTGAAAGCTCTTGAGCTTTTAAAAGCTCTTGAGCTTTTGAAAGCTCTCGAACTTTTGAAAGCTCTCGAGCTTTTGAAAGCTCTCGAGCTTTTGAAAGCTTTTGAAAGCTCTTAAGCTTTTGAAAGCTCTCAAGCTTTTGAAAGCTCTTGAGCTTTTGAAAGCTTTTGAGCTTTTGAAAGCTCTCGAGCTTTTGAAAGCTCTCGAGCTCTTGAAAGCTCTCGAGCTTTTGAAAGCTCTTGAGCTTTTGAAAGCTTTTGAGCTTTTGAAAGCTCTTGAGCTTTTGAAAGATCTCGAACTTTTGAAAGCACTCGAACTTTTGAAAGCTCTCAAGCTTTTGAAAGCTCTCGGCTTTTGAAAGCTTTTGAAAGCTCTTAAGCTTTTGAAAGCTCTCAAGATTTTAAAAGCTCTTGAGCTTTTGAAAGCTCTTGAGCTTTTGAAAGCTCTCGAGCTTTTGAAAGCTCTCGAGCTTTTGAAAGCTCTCGAGCTTTTGAAAGCTCTCAAGCTCTTGAAAGCTCTTAAGTTTTTGAAAGCTCTCAAGCCTTTGAAAGCTCTTGAGCTTTTGAAAGCTCTTGAGCTTTTGAAAGCTCTTGAGCTTTTGAAAGCTCTTGAGCTTTTGAAAGCTCTTGAGCTTTTGGAAGCTCTCGGCTTTTGAAAGCTTTTGAAAGCTCTTAAGCTTTTGAAAGCTCTCAAGCTTTTAAAAGCTCTTGAGCTTTTGAAAGCTTTTGAGCTTTTGAAAGCTCTCGAGCTTTTAAAGCTCTCAAGCTTTTGAAAGCTCTTGAGCTTTTAAAAGCTCTTGAGCTTTTGAAAGCTCTCGAACTTTTGAAAGCTCTCGAGCTTTTGAAAGCTCTCGAGCTTTTGAAAGCTTTTGAAAGCTCTTAAGCTTTTGAAAGCTCTCAAGCTTTTAAAAGCTCTTGAGCTTTTGAAAGCTCTTGAGCTTTTGAAAGCTCTCGAGCTTTTGAAAGCTTTTGAAAGCTCTTAAGCTTTTGAAAGCTCTCAAGATTTTGAAAGCTCTTGAGCTTTTGAAAGCTCTTAAGTTTTTGAAAGCTCTCAAGCTTTTAAAAGCTCTTGAGCTTTTGAAAGCTCTTGAGCTTTTGAAAGCTCTCGAGCTTTTGAAAGCTCTCGAGCTTTTGAAAGCTTTTGAAAGCTCTTAAGCTTTTGAAAGCTCTTGAGCTTTTGAAAGCTCTCGAACTTTTGAAAGCTCTCGAGCTTTTGAAAGCTCTCGAGCTTTTGAAAGCTTTTGAAAGCTCTTAAGCTTTTGAAAGCTCTCAAGCTTTTGAAAGCTCTTGAGCTTTTGAAAGCTTTTGAGCTTTTGAAAGCTCTCGAGCTTTTGAAAGCTCTCGAGCTCTTGAAAGCTCTCGAGCTTTTGAAAGCTCTTGAGCTTTTGAAAGCTTTTGAGCTTTTGAAAGCTCTTGAGCTTTTGAAAGATCTCGAACTTTTGAAAGCTCTCGAACTTTTGAAAGCTCTCAAGCTTTTGAAAGCTCTCGGCTTTTGAAAGCTTTTGAAAGCTCTTAAGCTTTTGAAAGCTCTCAAGATTTTAAAAGCTCTTGAGCTTTTGAAAGCTCTTGAGCTTTTGAAAGCTCTCGAGCTTTTGAAAGCTCTCGAGCTTTTGAAAGCTCTCGAGCTTTTGAAAGCTCTCAAGCTCTTGAAAGCTCTTAAGTTTTTGAAAGCTCTCAAGCCTTTGAAAGCTCTTGAGCTTTTGAAAGCTCTTGAGCTTTTGAAAGCTCTTGAGCTTTTGAAAGCTCTTGAGCTTTTGGAAGCTCTCGGCTTTTGAAAGCTTTTGAAAGCTCTTAAGCTTTTGAAAGCTCTCAAGCTTTTAAAAGCTCTTGAGCTTTTGAAAGCTTTTGAGCTTTTGAAAGCTCTCGAGCTTTTAAAGCTCTCAAGCTTTTGAAAGCTCTTGAGCTTTTAAAAGCTCTTGAGCTTTTGAAAGCTCTCGAACTTTTGAAAGCTCTCGAGCTTTTGAAAGCTCTCGAGCTTTTGAAAGCTTTTGAAAGCTCTTAAGCTTTTGAAAGCTCTCAAGCTTTTGAAAGCTCTTGAGCTTTTGAAAGCTCTTAAGTTTTTGAAAGCTCTCAAGCATCAAGTGCGCAGCGAGTGCGCATCGAGTGCGCATCGAGTGCGCAGCGACTGCGCATCGAGTGCGCATCGAGTGCGCATCAAGTGCGCAGCGAGTGCGCATCGAGTGCGCATCGTGTGCGCAGCGACTGCGCATCGAGTGCGCAGCGAGTGCGCAGCGAGTGCGCAGCGAGTGCGCAACGAGTGCGCAGCGAGTGCGCATCGAATGCGCAGCTAGTGCGCAGCGACTGCGCATCGAGTGCGCATCGAGTGCGCAGCGAGTGCGCAGCGACTGCGCACTCGCCGCGCACACGCTGCGCACTCGCTGCGCACTCGCTGCGCACTCGCTGCGCACTCGATTCGCACTCGATGCGCACTCGCTGCGCACTTGATGCGCACTCGCTGCGCACTCGCTGCGCACTCGATGCGCAGTCGCTGCGCACTCGATGCGCACTCGATGCGCACTCGATGCGCACTCGATGCGCACTCGCTGCGCACTCGATGCGCACTCGATGCGCACTCGCTGCGCACTCGATGCACACTCGATGCGCACTCGATGCGCACTCGATGCACTCTCACTTGATGCGCACTCTCTCTCACTCTCTCTCACTCTCTCTCACTCTCTCTCTCACTCTCTCTCACTCTCTCTCGATCTCTCTCACTCTCTCTCACTCTCTCTCACTCTCTCTCACTCTCTCTCACTCTCTCTCACTCTCTCTCACTCTCTCTCACTCTCTCACTCTCTCTCACTCTCTCTCACTCTCTCTCACTCTCTCTCACTCTCTCTCACTCTCTCTCACTCTCTCTCACTCTCTCTCACTCTCTCTCACTCTCTCTCACTCTCTCTCACTCTCTCTCACTCTCTCTCACTCTCTCTCACTCTCTCGCACTCTCTCTCACTCTCTCTCACTCTCTCTCACTCTCTCTCACTCTCTCTCACTCTCTCACTCTCTCTCACTCTCTCTCACTCTCTCTCACTCTCTCTCACTCTCTCTCTCTCTCTCACTCTCTCTCACTCTCTCTCACTCTCGCTCACTCTCTCTCACTCTCGCTCACTCTCTCTCACTCTCTCACACTCTCTCTCACTCTCTCTCACTCTCTCTCACTCTCTCTCACTCTCTCTAACTCTCTCTCACTCTCTCTCACTCTCTCTCACTCTCTCTCACTCTCTCTCACTCTCTCTCACTCTCTCTCACTCTCTCTCACTCTCTCTCACTCTCTCTCACTCTCTCTCACTCTCTCTCACTCTCTCTCACTATCTCTCACTATCTCTCACTATCTCTCACTATCTCTCACTATCTCTCACTCTCTCTCACTCTCTCTCACTCTCTCTCACTCTCTCTCACTCTCTCTCACTCTCTCTCACTCTCTCTCACTCTCTCTCACTCTCTCACTCTCTCTCACTCTCTCTCACTCTCTCTCACTCTCTCTCACTCTCTCTCACTCTCTCTCTCACTCTCTCTCACTCTCTCTCACTCTCTCTCACTCTCTCTCACTCTCTCTCACTCTCTCTCACTCTCTCTCACTCTCTCTCACTCTCTCTCTCTCACTCTCTCTCACTCTCTCTCTCACTCTCTCTCACTCTCTCTCACTCTCTCTCACTCTCTCTCACTCTCTCTCACTCTCTCTCACTCTCTCTCACTCTCTCTCACTCTCTCTCACTCTCTCTCACTCTCTCTCACTCTCTCTCGCACTCGATGCGCACTCGATGCGCACTCGATGCGCACTCGCTGCGCACTCGCTGCGCACTCGCTGCGCACTCGCTGCGCACTCGCTGCGCACTCGCTGCGCACTCGATGCGCACTCGATGCGCAGTCGCTGCGCACTCGATGCGCAGTCGCTGCGCACTCGCTGCGCATTCGCTGCGCACTCGCTGCGCACTCGATGCGCAGTCGATGCGCAGTCGCTGCGCACTCACTGCGCAGTCGCTGCGCACTCGCTGCGCACTCGCTGCGCACTCGCTGCGCACTCGCTGCGCACTCGTTGCGCACTCGCTGCGCACTCGATGCGCAGTCGATGCGCAGTCGCTGCGCATTCGTTGCGCACTCGTTGCGCACTCGCTGCGCACTCGCTGCGCACTCGATGCGCAGTCGCTGCGCATTCGATGCGCACTCGATGCGCAGTCGCTGCGCACTCGCTGCGCACTCGATGCGCACTCGATGCGCACTCGATGCGCACTCGCTGCTTAAAATCATACTTTAATGAATTTTGTTACATTTCTATGTACAAAAGCTCTCCCTTATATACCTGAGGTATATAGGTAATGTATATAAAGGGAATGGGGGTCGATAAAGCTAAATAAATTAACAGACCAATAAATATATAAGCGGAAGTCCCTTAAAATCATACTTTAATGAATTTTGTTACATTTCTATGTACAAAAGCTCTCCCTTATATACCTGAGGTATATAAGTAATGTATATAAAGGGAATGGGGGTCGATAAAGCTAAATAAATTAACAGACCAATAAATATATAAGTGGAAGTCCCTTAAAATCATACTTTAATGAATTTTGTTACATTTCTATGTACAAAAGCTCTCCCTTATATACCTGAGGTATATAAGTAATGTATATAAAGGGAATGGGGGTCGATAAAGCTAAATAAATTAACAGACCAATAAATATATAAGCGGAAGTCCCTTAAAATCATACTTTAATGAATTTTGTTACATTTCTATGTACAAAAGCTCTCCCTTATATACCTGAGGTATATAAGTAATGTATATAAAGGGAATGGGGGTCGATAAAGCTAAATAAATTAACAGACCAATAAATATATAAGCGGAAGTCCCTTAAAATCATACTTTAATGAATTTTGTTACATTTCTATGTACAAAAGCTCTCCCTTATATACCTGAGGTATATAAGTAATGTATATAAAGGGAATGGGGGTCGATAAAGCTAAATAAATTAACAGACCAATAAATATATAAGCGGAAGTCCCTTAAAATCATACTTTAATGAATTTTGTTACATTTCTATGTACAAAAGCTCTCCCTTATATACCTGAGGTATATAAGTAATGTATATAAAGGGAATGGGGGTCGATAAAGCTAAATAAATTAACAGACCAATAAATATATAAGCGGAAGTCCCTTAAAATCATACTTTAATGAATTTTGTTACATTTCTATGTACAAAAGCTCTCCCTTATATACCTGAGGTATATAAGTAATGTATATAAAGGGAATGGGGGTCGATAAAGCTAAATAAATTAACAGACCAATAAATATATAAGCGGAAGTCCCTTAAAATCATACTTTAATGAATTTTGTTACATTTCTATGTACAAAAGCTCTCCCTTATATACCTGAGGTATATAAGTAATGTATATAAAGGGAATGGGGGTCGATAAAGCTAAATAAATTAACAGACCAATAAATATATAAGCGGAAGTCCCTTAAAATCATACTTTAATGAATTTTGTTACATTTCTATGTACAAAAGCTCTCCCTTATATACCTGAGGTATATAAGTAATGTATATAAAGGGAATGGGGGTCGATAAAGCTAAATAAATTAACAGACCAATAAATATATAAGCGGAAGTCCCTTAAAATCATACTTTAATGAATTTTGTTACATTTCTATGTACAAAAGCTCTCCCTTATATACCTGAGGTATATAAGTAATGTATATAAAGGGAATGGGGGTCGATAAAGCTAAATAAATTAACAGACCAATAAATATATAAGCGGAAGTCCCTTAAAATCATACTTTAATGAATTTTGTTACATTTCTATGTACAAAAGCTCTCCCTTATATACCTGAGGTATATAAGTAATGTATATAAAGGGAATGGGGGTCGATAAAGCTAAATAAATTAACAGACCAATAAATATATAAGCGGAAGTCCCTTAAAATCATACTTTAATGAATTTTGTTACATTTCTATGTACAAAAGCTCTCCCTTATATACCTGAGGTATATAAGTAATGTATATAAAGGGAATGGGGGTCGATAAAGCTAAATAAATTAACAGACCAATAAATATATAAGCGGAAGTCCCTTAAAATCATACTTTAATGAATTTTGTTACATTTCTATGTACAAAAGCTCTCCCTTATATACCTGAGGTATATAAGTAATGTATATAAAGGGAATGGGGGTCGATAAAGCTAAATAAATTAACAGACCAATAAATATATAAGCGGAAGTCCCTTAAAATCATACTTTAATGAATTTTGTTACATTTCTATGTACAAAAGCTCTCCCTTATATACCTGAGGTATATAAGTAATGTATATAAAGGGAATGGGGGTCGATAAAGCTAAATAAATTAACAGACCAATAAATATATAAGCGGAAGTCCCTTAAAATCATACTTTAATGAATTTTGTTACATTTCTATGTACAAAAGCTCTCCCTTATATACCTGAGGTATATAAGTAATGTATATAAAGGGAATGGGGGTCGATAAAGCTAAATAAATTAACAGACCAATAAATATATAAGCGGAAGTCCCTTAAAATCATACTTTAATGAATTTTGTTACATTTCTATGTACAAAAGCTCTCCCTTATATACCTGAGGTATATAAGTAATGTATATAAAGGGAATGGGGGTCGATAAAGCTAAATAAATTAACAGACCAATAAATATATAAGCGGAAGTCCCTTAAAATCATACTTTAATGAATTTTGTTACATTTCTATGTACAAAAGCTCTCCCTTATATACCTGAGGTATATAAGTAATGTATATAAAGGGAATGGGGGTCGATAAAGCTAAATAAATTAACAGACCAATAAATATATAAGCGGAAGTCCCTTAAAATCATACTTTAATGAATTTTGTTACATTTCTATGTACAAAAGCTCTCCCTTATATACCTGAGGTATATAAGTAATGTATATAAAGGGAATGGGGGTCGATAAAGCTAAATAAATTAACAGACCAATAAATATATAAGCGGAAGTCCCTTAAAATCATACTTTAATGAATTTTGTTACATTTCTATGTACAAAAGCTCTCCCTTATATACCTGAGGTATATAAGTAATGTATATAAAGGGAATGGGGGTCGATAAAGCTAAATAAATTAACAGACCAATAAATATATAAGCGGAAGTCCCTTAAAATCATACTTTAATGAATTTTGTTACATTTCTATGTACAAAAGCTCTCCCTTATATACCTGAGGTATATAAGTAATGTATATAAAGGGAATGGGGGTCGATAAAGCTAAATAAATTAACAGACCAATAAATATATAAGCGGAAGTCCCTTAAAATCATACTTTAATGAATTTTGTTACATTTCTATGTACAAAAGCTCTCCCTTATATACCTGAGGTATATAAGTAATGTATATAAAGGGAATGGGGGTCGATAAAGCTAAATAAATTAACAGACCAATAAATATATAAGCGGAAGTCCCTTAAAATCATACTTTAATGAATTTTGTTACATTTCTATGTACAAAAGCTCTCCCTTATATACCTGAGGTATATAAGTAATGTATATAAAGGGAATGGGGGTCGATAAAGCTAAATAAATTAACAGACCAATAAATATATAAGCGGAAGTCCCTTAAAATCATACTTTAATGAATTTTGTTACATTTCTATGTACAAAAGCTCTCCCTTATATACCTGAGGTATATAAGTAATGTATATAAAGGGAATGGGGGTCGATAAAGCTAAATAAATTAACAGACCAATAAATATATAAGCGGAAGTCCCTTAAAATCATACTTTAATGAATTTTGTTACATTTCTATGTACAAAAGCTCTCCCTTATATACCTGAGGTATATAAGTAATGTATATAAAGGGAATGGGGGTCGATAAAGCTAAATAAATTAACAGACCAATAAATATATAAGCGGAAGTCCCTTAAAATCATACTTTAATGAATTTTGTTACATTTCTATGTACAAAAGCTCTCCCTTATATACCTGAGGTATATAAGTAATGTATATAAAGGGAATGGGGGTCGATAAAGCTAAATAAATTAACAGACCAATAAATATATAAGCGGAAGTCCCTTAAAATCATACTTTAATGAATTTTGTTACATTTCTATGTACAAAAGCTCTCCCTTATATACCTGAGGTATATAAGTAATGTATATAAAGGGAATGGGGGTCGATAAAGCTAAATAAATTAACAGACCAATAAATATATAAGCGGAAGTCCCTTAAAATCATACTTTAATGAATTTTGTTACATTTCTATGTACAAAAGCTCTCCCTTATATACCTGAGGTATATAAGTAATGTATATAAAGGGAATGGGGGTCGATAAAGCTAAATAAATTAACAGACCAATAAATATATAAGCGGAAGTCCCTTAAAATCATACTTTAATGAATTTTGTTACATTTCTATGTACAAAAGCTCTCCCTTATATACCTGAGGTATATAAGTAATGTATATAAAGGGAATGGGGGTCGATAAAGCTAAATAAATTAACAGACCAATAAATATATAAGCGGAAGTCCCTTAAAATCATACTTTAATGAATTTTGTTACATTTCTATGTACAAAAGCTCTCCCTTATATACCTGAGGTATATAAGTAATGTATATAAAGGGAATGGGGGTCGATAAAGCTAAATAAATTAACAGACCAATAAATATATAAGCGGAAGTCCCTTAAAATCATACTTTAATGAATTTTGTTACATTTCTATGTACAAAAGCTCTCCCTTATATACCTGAGGTATATAAGTAATGTATATAAAGGGAATGGGGGTCGATAAAGCTAGATAAATTAACAGACCAATAAATATATAAGCGGAAGTCCCTTAAAATCATACTTTAATGAATTTTGTTACATTTCTATGTACAAAAGCTCTCCCTTATATACCTGAGGTATATAAGTAATGTATATAAAGGGAATGGGGGTCGATAAAGCTAAATAAATTAACAGACCAATAAATATATAAGCGGAAGACCCTTAAAATCATACTTTAATGAATTTTGTTACATTTCTATGTACAAAAGCTCTCCCTTATATACCTGAGGTATATAAGTAATGTATATAAAGGGAAATGGGGGTCGATAAAGCTAAATAAATTAACAGAAATATATAAGCGGAAGTCCCTTAAAATCATACTTTAATGAATTTTGTTACATTTCTATGTACAAAAGCTCTCCCTTATATACCTGAGGTATATAAGTAAAGTATATAAAGGGAATGGGGGTCGATAAAGCTAAATAAATTAACAGACCAATAAATATATAACCGGAAGTCCCTTAAAATCATACTTTAATGAATTTTGTTACATTTCTATGTACAAAAGCTCTCCCTTATATACCTGAGGTATATAAGTAATGTATATAAAGGGAATGGGGGTCGATAAAGCTAAATAAATTAAGAAAAACAGAACAATAAATATATAAGCGGAAGTCCCTTAAAATCATACTTTAATGAATTTTGTAACATTTCTATGTACAAAAGCTCTCCCTTATATACCTGAGGTATATAAGTAATGTATATAAAGGGAATGGGGGTCGATAAAGCTAAATAAATTAACAGACCAATAAATATATAAGCGGAAGTCCCTTAAAATCATACTTTAATGAATTTTGTTACATTTCTATGTACAAAAGCTCTCCCTTATATACCTGAGGTATATAAGTAATGTATATAAAGGGAATGGGGGTCGATAAAGCTAAATAAATTAACAGACCAATAAATATATAAGCGGAAGTCCCTTAAAATCATACTTTAATGAATTTTGTTACATTTCTATGTACAAAAGCTCTCCCTTATATACCTGAGGTATATAAGTAATGTATATAAAGGGAATGGGGGTCGATAAAGCTAAATAAATTAACAGACCAATAAATATATAAGCGGAAGTCCCTTAAAATCATACTTTAATGAATTTTGTTACATTTCTATGTACAAAAGCTCTCCCTTATATACCTGAGGTATATAAGTAATGTATATAAAGGGAATGGGGGTCGATAAAGCTAAATAAATTAACAGACCAATAAATATATAAGCGGAAGTCCCTTAAAATTATACTTTAATGAATTTTGTTACATTTCTATGTACAAAAGCTCTCCCTTATATACCTGAGGTATATAAGTAATGTATATAAAGGGAATGGGGGTCGATAAAGCTAAATAAATTAACAGACCAATAAATATATAAGCGGAAGTCCCTTAAAATCATACTTTAATGAATTTTGTTACATTTCTATGTACAAAAGCTCTCCCTTATATACCTGAGGTATATAAGTAATGTATATAAAGGGAATGGGGGTCGATAAAGCTAAATAAATTAACAGACCAATAAATATATAAGCGGAAGTCCCTTAAAATCATACTTTAATGAATTTTGTTACATTTCTATGTACAAAAGCTCTCCCTTATATACCTGAGGTATATAAGTAATGTATATAAAGGGAATGGGGGTCGATAAAGCTAAATAAATTAACAGACCAATAAATATATAAGCGGAAGTCCCTTAAAATCATACTTTAATGAATTTTGTTACATTTCTATGTACAAAAGCTCTCCCTTATATACCTGAGGTATATAAGTAATGTATATAAAGGGAATGGGGGTCGATAAAGCTAAATAAATTAACAGACCAATAAATATATAAGCGGAAGTCCCTTAAAATCATACTTTAATGAATTTTGTTACATTTCTATGTACAAAAGCTCTCCCTTTACCTGAGGTATATAAGTAATGTATATAAAGGGAATGGGGGTCGATAAAGCTAAATAAATTAACAGACCAATAAATATATAAGCGGAAGTGCCCTTAAAATCATACTTTAATGAATTTTGTTACATTTCTATGTACAAAAGCTCTCCCTTATATACCTGAGGTATATAAGTAATGTATATAAAGGGAATGGGGGTCGATAAAGCTAAATAAATTAACAGACCAATAAATATATAAGCGGAAGTGCCCTTAAAATTATACTTTAATGAATTTTGTTACATTTCTATGTACAAAAGCTCTCCCTTATATACCTGAGGTATATAAGTAATGTATATAAAGGGAATGGGGGTCGATAAAGCTAAATAAATTAACAGATTATATTTATTATTTAAAATCAATTTTCGCAGTTTCATAAAATTAATTTTGTTACATTTCCTTGTACATAAGGGCTCCCTTATATACCTGAAGTATATAAGTAATGTATATAAAGGGAATGGGGGTCGATAAAGCTAAATAAATTAACAGACCAATAAATATATAAGCGGAAGTGCCCTTAAAATCATACTTTAATGAATTTTGTTACATTTCTATGTACAAAAGCTCTCCCTTATATACCTGAGGTATATAAGTAATGTATATAAAGGGAATGGGGGTCGATAAAGCTAAATAAATTAACAGACCAATAAATATATAAGCGGAAGTGCCCTTAAAATCAATTTTCGCAGTTTCATAAAATTAATTTTGTTACATTTCCTTGTACATAAGGGCTCCCTTATATACCTGAAGTATATAAGTAATGTATATAAAGGGAATGGGGGTCGATAAAGCTAAATAAATTAACAGACCAATAAATATATAAGCGGAAGTGCCCTTAAAATCAATTTTCGCAGTTTCATAAAATTAATTTTGTTACATTTCCTTGTACATAAGGGCTCCCTTATATACCTGAAGTATATAAGTAATGTATATAAAGGGAATGGGGGTCGATAAAGCTAAATAAATTAACAGACCAATAAATATATAAGCGGAAGTGCCCTTAAAATCAATTTTCGCAGTTTCATAAAATTAATTTTGTTACATTTCCTTGTACATAAGGGCTCCCTTATATACCTGAAGTATATAAGTAATGTATATAAAGGGAATGGGGGTCGATAAAGCTACATAAATTAACAGACCCATAAATATATAAGCGGAAATGCCCTTAAAATCATACTTTAATGAATTTTGTTACATTTCTATGTACAAAAGCTCTCCCTTATATACCTGAGGTATATAAGTAATGTATATAAAGGGAATGGGGGTCGATAAAGCTAAATAAATTAACAGACCAATAAATATATAAGCGGAAGTGCCCTTAAAATCATACTTTAATGTATTTTGTTACATTTCTATGTACAAAAGCTCTCCCTTATATACCTGAGGTATATAAGTAATGTATATAAAGGGAATGGGGGTCGATAAAGCTAAATAAATTAACAGACCAATAAATATATAAGCGGAAGTGCCCTTAAAATCATACTTTAATGAATTTTGTTACATTTCTATGTACAAAAGCTCTCCCTTATATACCTGAGGTATATAAGTAATGTATATAAAGGGAAGGGGGGTCGATAAAGCTAAATAAATTAACAGACCAATAAATATATAAGCGGAAGTGCCCTTAAAATCATACTTTAATGAATTTTGTTACATTTCTATGTACAAAAGCTCTCCCTTATATACCTGAGGTATATAAGTAATGTATATAAAGGGAATGGGGGTCGATAAAGCTAAATAAATTAACAGACCAAAAAATATATAAGCGGAAGTGCCCTTAAAATCATACTTTAATGAATTTTGTTACATTTCTATGTACAAAAGCTCTCCCTTATACACCTGAGGTATATAAGTAATGTATATAAAGGGAATGGGGGTCGATAAAGCTAAATAAATTAACAGACCAATAAATATATAAGCGGAAGTGCCCTTAAAATCAATTTTCGCAGTTTCATAAAATTAATTTTGTTACATTTCCTTGTACATAAGGGCTCCCTTATATACCTGAAGTATATAAGTAATGTATATAAAGGGAATGGGGGTCGATAAAGCTAAATAAATTAACAGACCCATAAATATATAAGCGGAAGTGCCCTTAAAATCATACTTTAATGAATTTTGTTACATTTCTATGTACAAAAGCTCTCCCTTATATACCTGAGGTATATAAGTAATGTATATAAAGGGAATGGGGGTCGATAAAGCTAAATAAATTAACAGACCAATAAATATATAAGCGGAAGTGCCCTTAAAATCATACTTTAATGAATTTTGTTACATTTCTATGTACAAAAGTTCTCCCTTATATACCTGAGGTATATAAGTAATGTATATAAAGGGAATGGGGGTCGATAAAGCTAAATAAATTAACAGACCAATAAATATATAAGCTAAATAAATTAACAGACCAATAAATATATAAGCGGAAGTGCCCTTAAAATCAATTTTCGCAGTTTCATAAAATTAATTTTGTTACATTTCCTTGTACATAAGGGCTCCCTTATATACCTGAAGTATATAAGTAATGTATATAAAGGGAATGGGGGTCGATAAAGCTAAATAAATTAACAGACCCATAAATATATAAGCGGAAGTGCCCTTAAAATCATACTTTAATGAATTTTGTTACATTTCTATGTACAAAAGCTCTCCCTTATATACCTGAGGTATATAAGTAATGTATATAAAGGGAATGGGGGTCGATAAAGCTAAATAAATTAACAGACCAAAAAATATATAAGCGGAAGTGCCCTTAAAATCATACTTTAATGAATTTTGTTACATTTCTATGTACAAAAGCTCTCCCTTATACACCTGAGGTATATAAGTAATGTATATAAAGGGAATGGGGGTCGATAAAGCTAAATAAATTAACAGACCAATAAATATATAAGCGGAAGTGCCCTTAAAATCAATTTTCGCAGTTTCATAAAATTAATTTTGTTACATTTCCTTGTACATAAGGGCTCCCTTATATACCTGAAGTATATAAGTAATGTATATAAAGGGAATGGGGGTCGATAAAGCTAAATAAATTAACAGACCCATAAATATATAAGCGGAAGTGCCCTTAAAATCATACTTTAATGAATTTTGTTACATTTCTATGTACAAAAGCTCTCCCTTATATACCTGAGGTATATAAGTAATGTATATAAAGGGAATGGGGGTCGATAAAGCTAAATAAATTAACAGACCAATAAATATATAAGCGGAAGTGCCCTTAAAATCATACTTTAATGAATTTTGTTACATTTCTATGTACAAAAGTTCTCCCTTATATACCTGAGGTATATAAGTAATGTATATAAAGGGAATGGGGGTCGATAAAGCTAAATAAATTAACAGACCAATAAATATATAAGCTAAATAAATTAACAGACCAATAAATATATAAGCGGAAGTGCCCTTAAAATCAATTTTCGCAGTTTCATAAAATTAATTTTGTTACATTTCCTTGTACATAAGGGCTCCCTTATATACCTGAAGTATATAAGTAATGTATATAAAGGGAATGGGGGTCGATAAAGCTAAATAAATTAACAGACCCATAAATATATAAGCGGAAGTGCCCTTAAAATCATACTTTAATGAATTTTGTTACATTTCTATGTACAAAAGCTCTCCCTTATATACCTGAGGTATATAAGTAATGTATATAAAGGGAATGGGGGTCGATAAAGCTAAATAAATTAACAGACCAATAAATATATAAGCGGAAGTGCCCTTAAAATCAATTTTCGCAGTTTCATAAAATTAATTTTGTTACATTTCCTTGTACATAAGGGCTCCCTTATATACCTGAAGTATATAAGTAATGTATATAAAGGGAATGGGGGTCGATAAAGCTAAATAAATTAACAGACCAATAAATATATAAGCGGAAGTGCCCTTAAAATCATACTTTAATGAATTTTGTTACATTTCTATGTACAAAAGCTCTCCCTTATATACCTGAGGTATATAAGTAATGTATATAAAGGGAATGGGGGTCGATAAAGCTAAATAAATTAACAGACCAATAAATATATAAGCGGAAGTGCCCTTAAAATCATACTTTAATGAATTTTGTTACATTTCTATGTACAAAAGCTCTCCCTTATATACCTGAGGTATATAAGTAATGTATATAAAGGGAATGGGGGTCGATAAAGCTAAATAAATTAACAGACCAATAAATATATAAGCGGAAGTGCCCTTAAAATCAATTTTCGCAGTTTCATAAAATTAATTTTGTTACATTTCCTTGTACATAAGGGCTCCCTTATATACCTGAAGTATATAAGTAATGTATATAAAGGGAATGGGGGTCGATAAAGCTAAATAAATTAACAGACCCATAAATATATAAGCGGAAGTGCCCTTAAAATCATACTTTAATGAATTTTGTTACATTTCTATGTACAAAAGCTCTCCCTTATATACCTGAGGTATATAAGTAATGTATATAAAGGGAATGGGGGTCGATAAAGCTAAATAAATTAACAGACCAATAAATATATAAGCGGAAGTGCCCTTAAAATCATACTTTAATGAATTTTGTTACATTTCCATGTACAAAAGCTCTCCCTTATATACCTGAGGTATATAAGTAATGTATATAAAGGGAATGGGGGTCGATAAAGCTAAATAAATTAACAGACCAATAAATATATAAGCGGAAGTGCCCTTAAAATCATACTTTAATGAATTTTGTTCCATTTATATGTACAAAAGCTCTCCCTTATATACCTGAGGTATATAAGTAATGTATATAAAGGGAATGGGGGTCGATAAAGCTAAATAAATTAACAGACCAATAAATATATAAGCGGAAGTGCCCTTAAAATCATACTTTAATGAATTTTGTTACATTTCTATGTACAAAAGCTCTCCCTTATCTATATACCTGAGGTATATAAGTAATGTATATAAAGGGAATGGGGGTCGATAAAGCTAAATAAATTAACAGACCAATAAATATATAAGCGGAAGTGCCCTTAAAATCATACTTTAATGAATTTTGTTACATTTCTATGTACAAAAGCTCTCCCTTATATACCTGAGGTATATAAGTAATGTATATAAAGGGAATGGGGGTCGATAAAGCTAAATAAATTAACAGACCAATAAATATATAAGCGGAAGTGCCCTTAAAATCAATTTTCGCAGTTTCATAAAATTAATTTTGTTACATTTCCTTGTACATAAGGGCTCCCTTATATACCTGAAGTATATAAGTAATGTATATAAAGGGAATGGGGGTCGATAAAGCTAAATAAATTAACAGACCAATAAATATATAAGCGGAAGTGCCCTTAAAATCAATTTTCGCAGTTTCATAAAATTAATTTTGTTACATTTCCTTGTACATAAGGGCTCCTTTATATACCTGAAGTATATAAGTAATGTATATAAAGGGAATGGGGGTCGATAAAGCTAAATAAATTAACAGACCAATAAATATATAAACGGAAGTGCCCTTAAAATCAATTTTCGCAGTTTCATAAAATTAATTTTGTTACATTTCCTTGTACATAAGGGCTCCCTTATATACCTGAAGTATATAAGTAATGTATATAAAGGGAATGGGGGTCGATAAAGCTAAATAAATTAACAGACCAATAAATATATAAGCGGAAGTGCCCTTAAAATCAATTTTCGCAGTTTCATAAAATTAATTTTGTTACATTTCCTTGTACATAAGGGCTCCCTTATATACCTGAAGTATATAAGTAATGTATATAAAGGGAATGGGGGTCGATAAAGCTAAATAAATTAACAGACCAATAAATATATAAGCGGAAGTGCCCTTAAAATCAATTTTCGCAGTTTCATAAAATTAATTTTGTTACATTTCCTTGTACATAAGGGCTCCCTTATATACCTGAAGTATATAAGTAATGTATATAAAGGGAATGGGGGTCGATAAAGCTAAATAAATTAACAGACCCATAAATATATAAGCGGAAGTGCCCTTAAAATCATACTTTAATGAATTTTGTTACATTTCTATGTACAAAAGCTCTCCCTTATATACCTGAGGTATATAAGGAATGTATATAAAGGGAATGGGGGTCGATAAAGCTAAATAAATTAACAGACCAATAAATATATAAGCGGAAGTGCCCTTAAAATCATACTTTAATGAATTTTGTTACATTTCTATGTACAAAAGCTCTCCCTTATATACCTGAGGTATATAAGTAATGTATATAAAGGGAATGGGGGTCGATAAAGCTAAATAAATTAACAGACCAATAAATATATAAGCGGAAGTGCCCTTAAAATCATACTTTAATGAATTTTGTTACATTTCTATGTACAAAAGCTCTCCCTTATATACCTGAGGTATATAAGTAATGTATATAAAGGGAGGGGGGGTCGATAAAGCTAAATAAATTAACAGACCAATAAATATATAAGCGGAAGTGCCCTTAAAATCAATTTTCGCAGTTTCATAAAATTAATTTTGTTACATTTCCTTGTACATAAGGGCTCCCTTATATACCTGAAGTATATAAGTAATGTATATAAAGGGAATGGGGGTCGATAAAGCTAAATAAATTAACAGACCAATAAATATATAAGCGGAAGTGCCCTTAAAATCAATTTTCGCAGTTTCATAAAATTAATTTTGTTACATTTCCTTGTACATAAGGGCTCCCTTATATACCTGAAGTATATAAGTAATGTATATAAAGGGAATGGGGGTCGATAAAGCTAAATAAATTAACAGACCAATAAATATATAAGCGGAAGTGCCCTTAAAATCAATTTTCGCAGTTTCATAAAATTAATTTTGTTACATTTCCTTGTACATAAGGGCTCCCTTATATACCTGAAGTATATAAGTAATGTATATAAAGGGAATGGGGGTCGATAAAGCTAAATAAATTAACAGACCCATAAATATATAAGCGGAAGTGCCCTTAAAATCATACTTTAATGAATTTTGTTACATTTCTATTTACAAAAGCTCTCCCTTATATACCTGAGGTATATAAGTAATGTATATAAAGGGAATGGGGGTCGATAAAGCTAAATAAATTAACAGACCAATAAATATATAAGCGGAAGTGCCCTTAAAATCAATTTTCGCAGTTTCATAAAATTAATTTTGTTACATTTCCTTGTACATAAGGGCTCCCTTATATACCTGAAGTATATAAGTAATGTATATAAAGGGAATGGGGGTCGATAAAGCTAAATAAATTAACAGACCCATAAATATATAAGCGGAAGTGCCCTTAAAATCATACTTTAATGAATTTTGTTACATTTCTATGTACAAAAGCTCTCCCTTATATACCTGAGGTATATAAGTAATGTATATAAAGGGAATGGGGGTCGATAAAGCTAAATAAATTAACAGACCAATAAATATATAAGCGGAAGTGCCCTTAAAATCATACTTTAATGAATTTTGTTACATTTCTATGTACAAAAGCTCTCCCTTATATACCTGAGGTATATAAGTAATGTATATAAAGGGAATGGGGGTCGATAAAGCTAAATAAATTAACAGACCAATAAATATATAAGCTAAATAAATTAACAGACCAATAAATATATAAGCGGAAGTGCCCTTAAAATCAATTTTCGCAGTTTCATAAAATTAATTTTGTTACATTTCCTTGTACATAAGGGCTCCCTTATATACCTGAAGTATATAAGTAATGTATATAAAGGGAATGGGGGTCGATAAAGCTAAATAAATTAACAGACCCATAAATATATAAGCGGAAGTGCCCTTAAAATCATACTTTAATGAATTTTGTTACATTTCTATGTACAAAAGCTCTCCCTTATATACCTGAGGTATATAAGTAATGTATATAAAGGGAATGGGGGTCGATAAAGCTAAATAAATTAACAGACCAATAAATATATAAGCGGAAGTGCCCTTAAAATCATACTTTAATGAATTTTGTTACATTTCTATGTACAAAAGCTCTCCCTTATATACCTGAGGTATATAAGTAATGTATATAAAGGGAATGGGGGTCGATAAAGCTAAATAAATTAACAGACCAATAAATATATAAGCGGAAGTGCCCTTAAAATCAATTTTCGCAGTTTCATAAAATTAATTTTGTTACATTTCCTTGTACATAAGGGCTCCCTTATATACCTGAAGTATATAAGTAATGTATATAAAGGGAATGGGGGTCGATAAAGCTAAATAAATTAACAGACCCATAAATATATAAGCGGAAGTGCCCTTAAAATCATACATTAATGAATTTTGTTACATTTCTATGTACAAAAGCTCTCCCTTATATACCTGAGGTATATAAGTAATGTATATAAAGGGAATGGGGGTCGATAAAGCTAAATAAATTAACAGACCAATAAATATATAAGCGGAAGTGCCCTTAAAATCAATTTTCGCAGTTTCATAAAATTAATTTTGTTACATTTCCTTGTACATAAGGGCTCCCTTATATACCTGAAGTATATAAGTAATGTATATAAAGGGAATGGGGGTCGATAAAGCTAAATAAATTAACAGACCAATAAATATATAAGCGGAAGTGCCCTTAAAATCATACTTTAATGAATTTTGTTACATTTCTATGTACAAAAGCTCTCCCTTATATACCTGAGGTATATAAGTAATGTATATAAAGGGAATGGGGGTCGATAAAGCTAAATAAATTAACAGACCAATAAATATATAAGCGGAAGTGCCCTTAAAATCAATTTTCGCAGTTTCATAAAATTAATTTTGTTACATTTCCTTGTACATAAGGGCTCCCTTATATACCTGAAGTATATAAGTAATGTATATAAAGGGAATGGGGTCGATAAAGCTAAATAAATTAACAGACCAATAAATATATAAGCGGAAGTGCCCTTAAAATCAATTTTCGCAGTTTCATAAAATTAATTTTGTTACATTTCCTTGTACATAAGGGCTCCCTTATATACCTGAAGTATATAAGTAATGTATATAAAGGGAATGGGGGTCGATAAAGCTAAATAAATTAACAGACCCATAAATATATAAGCGGAAGTGCCCTTAAAATCATACTTTAATGAATTTTGTTACATTTCTATGTACAAAAGCTCTCCCTTATATACCTGAGGTATATAAGTAATGTATATAAAGGGAATGGGGGTCGATAAAGCTAAATAAATTAACAGACCCATAAAGATATAAGCGGAAGTGCCCTTAAAATCATACTTTAATGAATTTTGTTACATTTCTATGTACAAAAGCTCTCCCTTATATACCTGAGGTATATAAGTAATGTATATAAAGGGAATGGGGGTCGATAAAGCTAAATAAATTAACAGACCAATAAATATATAAGCGGAAGTGCCCTTAAAATCAATTTTCGCAGTTTCATAAAATTAATTTTGTTACATTTCCTTGTACATAAGGGCTCCCTTATATACCTGAAGTATATAAGTAATGTATATAAAGGGAATGGGGGTCGATAAAGCTAAATAAATTAACAGACCCATAAATATATAAGCGGAAGTGCCCTTAAAATCATACTTTAAAGAATTTTGTTACATTTCTATGTACAAAAGCTCTCCCTTATATACCTGAGGTATATAAGTAATGTATATAAAGGGAATGGGGGTCGATAAAGCTAAATAAATTAACAGACCAATAAATATATAAGCGGAAGTGCCCTTAAAATCAATTTTCGCAGTTTCATAAAATTAATTTTGTTACATTTCCTTGTACATAAGGGCTCCCTTATATACCTGAAGTATATAAGTAATGTATATAAAGGGAATGGGGGTCGATAAAGCTAAATAAATTAACAGACCAATAAATATACAAGCGGAAGTGCCCTTAAAATCATACTTTAATGAATTTTGTTACATTTCTATGTACAAAAGCTCTCCCTTATATACCTGAGGTATATAAGTAATGTATATAAAGGGAATGGGGGTCGATAAAGCTAAATAAATTAACAGACCAATAAATATATAAGCGGAAGTGCCCTTAAAATCAATTTTCGCAGTTTCATAAAATTAATTTTGTTACATTTCCTTGTACATAAGGGCTCCCTTATATACCTGAAGTATATAAGTAATGTATATAAAGGGAATGGGGGTCGATAAAGCTAAATAAATTAACAGACCAATAAATATATAAGCGGAAGTGCCCTTAAAATCATACTTTAATGAATTTTGTTACATTTCTATGTACAAAAGCTCTCCCTTATATACCTGAGGTATATAAGTAATGTATATAAAGGGAATGGGGGTCGATAAAGCTAAATAAATTAACAGACCAATAAATATATAAGCGGAAGTGCCCTTAAAATCAATTTTCGCAGTTTCATAAAATTAATTTTGTTACATTTCCTTGTACATAAGGGCTCCCTTATATACCTGAAGTATATAAGTAATGTATATAAAGGGAATGGGGGTCGATAAAGCTAAATAAATTAACAGACCCATAAATATATAAGCGGAAGTGCCCTTAAAATCATACTTTAATGAATTTTGTTACATTTCTATGTACAAAAGCTCTCCCTTATATACCTGAGGTATATAAGTAATGTATATAAAGGGAATGGGGGTCGATAAAGCTAAATAAATTAACAGACCAATAAATATATAAGCGGAAGTGCCCTTAAAATCATACTTTAATGAATTTTGTTACATTTCTATGTACAAAAGCTCTCCCTTATATACCTGAGGTATATAAGTAATGTATATAAAGGGAATGGGGGTCGATAAAGCTAAATAAATTAACAGACCAATAAATATATAAGCGGAAGTGCCCTTAAAATCAATTTTCGCAGTTTCATAAAATTAATTTTGTTACATTTCCTTGTACATAAGGGCTCCCTTATATACCTGAAGTATATAAGTAATGTATATAAAGGGAATGGGGGTCGATAAAGCTAAATAAATTAACAGCCCCATAAAGATATAAGCGGAAGTGCCCTTAAAATCATACTTTAATGAATTTTGTTACATTTCTATGTACAAAAGCTCTCCTTTATATACCTGAGGTATATAAGTAATGTATATAAAGGGAATGGGGGTCGATAAAGCTAAATAAATTAACAGACCAATAAATATATAAGCGGAAGTGCCCTTAAAATCATACTTTAATGAATTTTGTTACATTTCTATGTACAAAAGCTCTCCCTTATACACCTGAGGTATATAAGTAATGTATATAAAGGGAATGGGGGTCGATAAAGCTAAATAAATTAACAGACCAATAAATATATAAGCGGAAGTGCCCTTAAAATCATACTTTAATGAATTTTGTTACATTTCTATGTACAAAAGCTCTCCCTTATATACCTGAGGTATATAAGTAATGTATATAAAGGGAATGGGGGTCGATAAAGCTAAATAAATTATCAGACCAATAAATATATAAGCGGAAGTGCCCTTAAAATCATACTTTAATGAATTTTGTTACATTTCTATGTACAAAAGCTCTCCCTTATATACCTGAGGTATATAAGTAATGTATATAAAGGGAATGGGGGTCGATAAAGCTAAATAAATTAACAGACCAATAAATATATAAGCGGAAGTGCCCTTAAAATCAATTTTCGCAGTTTCATAAAATTAATTTTGTTACATTTCCTTGTACATAAGGGCTCCCTTATATACCTGAAGTATATAAGTAATGTATATAAAGGGAATGGGGGTCGATAAAGCTAAATAAATTAACAGACCCATAAATATATAAGCGGAAGTGCCCTTAAAATCATACTTTAATGAATTTTGTTACATTTCTATGTACAAAAGCTCTCCCTTATATACCTGAGGTATATAAGTAATGTATATAAAGGGAATGGGGGTCGATAAAGCTAAATAAATTAACAGACCAATAAATATATAAGCGGAAGTGCCCTTAAAATCAATTTTCGCAGTTTCATAAAATTAATTTTGTTACATTTCCTTGTACATAAGGGCTCCCTTATATACCTGAAGTATATAAGTAATGTATATAAAGGGAATGGGGGTCGATAAAGCTAAATAAATTAACAGACCCATAAATATATAGGCGGAAGTGCCCTTAAAATCATACTTTAATGAATTTTGTTACATTTCTATGTACAAAAGCTCTCCCTTATATACCTGAGGTATATAAGTAATGTATATAAAGGGAATGGGGGTCGATAAAGCTAAATAAATTAACAGACCAATAAATATATAAGCGGAAGTGCCCTTAAAATCATACTTTAATGAATTTTGTTATATTTATATGTACAAAAGCTCTCCCTTATATACCTGAGGTATATAAGTAATGTATATAAAGGGAATGGGGGTCGATAAAGCTAAATAAATTAACAGACCAATAAATATATAAGCGGAAGTGCCCTTAAAATCAATTTTCGCAGTTTCATAAAATTAATTTTGTTACATTTCCTTGTACATAAGGGCTCCCTTATATACCTGAAGTATATAAGTAATGTATATAAAGGGAATGGGGGTCGATAAAGCTAAATAAATTAACAGACCCATAAATATATAAGCGGAAGTGCCCTTAAAATCATACTTTAATGAATTTTGTTACATTTCTATGTACAAAAGCTCTCCCTTATATACCTGAGGTATATAAGTAATGTATATAAAGGGAATGGGGGTCGATAAAGCTAAATAAATTAACAGACCAATAAATATATAAGCGGAAGTGCCCTTAAAATCAATTTTCGCAGTTTCATAAAATTAATTTTGTTACATTTCCTTGTACATAAAGGCTCCCTTATATACCTGAAGTATATAAGTAATGTATATAAAGGGAATGGGGGTCGATAAAGCTAAATAAATTAACAGACCAATAAATATATAAGCGGAAGTGCCCTTAAAATCAATTTTCGCAGTTTCATAAAATTAATTTTGTTACATTTCCTTGTACATAAGGGCTCCCTTATATACCTGAAGTATATAAGTAATGTATATAAAGGGAATGGGGGTCGATAAAGGTAAATAAATTAACAGACCAATAAATATATAAGCGGAAGTGCCCTTAAAATCAATTTTCGCAGTTTCATAAAATTAATTTTGTTACATTTCCTTGTACATAAGGGCTCCCTTATATACCTGAAGTATATAAGTAATGTATATAAAGGGAATGGGGGTCGATAAAGCTAAATAAATTAACAGACCCATAAATATATAAGCGGAAGTGCCCTTAAAATCATACTTTAATGAATTTTGTTACATTTCTATGTACAAAAGCTCTCCCTTATATACCTGAGGTATATAAGTAATGTATATAAAGGGAATGGGGGTCGATAAAGCTAAATAAATTAACAGACCAATAAATATATAAGCGGAAGTGCCCTTAAAATCATACTTTAATGAATTTTGTTACATTTCTATGTACAAAAGCTCTCCCTTATATACCTGAGGTATATAAGTAATGTATATAAAGGGAATGGGGGTCGATAAAGCTAAATAAATTAACAGACCAATAAATATATAAGCGGAAGTGCCCTTAAAATCAATTTTCGCAGTTTCATAAAATTAATTTTGTTACATTTCCTTGTACATAAGGGCTCCCTTATATACCTGAAGTATATAAGTAATGTATATAAAGGGAATGGGGGTCGATAAAGCTAAATAAATTAACAGACCAATAAATATATAAGCGGAAGTGCCCTTAAAATCAATTTTCGCAGTTTCATAAAATTAATTTTGTTACATTTCCTTGTACATAAGGGCTCCCTTATATACCTGAAGTATATAAGTAATGTATATAAAGGGAATGGGGGTCGATAAAGCTAAATAAATTAACAGACCAATAAATATATAAGCGGAAGTGCCCTTAAAATCATACTTTAATGAATTTTGTTACATTTCTATGTACAAAAGCTCTCCCTTATATACCTGAGGTATATAAGTAATGTATATAAAGGGAATGGGGGTCGATAAAGCTAAATAAATTAACAGACCAATAAATATATAAGCGGAAGTGCCCTTAAAATCATACTTTAATGAATTTTGTTACATTTCTATGTACAAAAGCTCTCCCTTATATACCTGAGGTATATAAGTAATGTATATAAAGGGAATGGGGGTCGATAAAGCTAAATAAATTAACAGACCAATAAATATATAAGCGGAAGTGCCCTTAAAATCAATTTTCGCAGTTTCATAAAATTAATTTTGTTACATTTCCTTGTACATAAGGGCTCCCTTATATACCTGAAGTATATAAGTAATGTATATAAAGGGAATGGGGGTCGATAAAGCTAAATAAATTAACAGACCCATAAATATATAAGCGGAAGTGCCCTTAAAATCATACTTTAATGAATTTTGTTACATTTCTATGTACAAAAGCTCTCCCTTATATACCTGAGGTATATAAGTAATGTATATAAAGGGAATGGGGGTCGATAAAGCTAAATAAATTAACAGACCAATAAATATATAAGCGGAAGTGCCCTTAAAATCATACTTTAATGAATTTTGTTACATTTCTATGTACAAAAGCTCTCCCTTATATACCTGAGGTATATAAGTAATGTATATAAAGGGAATGGGGGTCGATAAAGCTAAATAAATTAACAGACCAATAAATATATAAGCGGAAGTGCCCTTAAAATCAATTTTCGCAGTTTCATAAAATTAATTTTGTTACATTTCCTTGTACATAAGGGCTCCCTTATATACCTGAAGTATATAAGTAATGTATATAAAGGGAATGGGGGTCGATAAAGCTAAATAAATTAACAGACCCATAAAGATATAAGCGGAAGTGCCCTTAAAATCATACTTTAATGAATTTTGTTACATTTCTATGTACAAAAGCTCTCCCTTATATACCTGAGGTATATAAGTAATGTATATAAAGGGAATGGGGGTCGATAAAGCTAAATAAATTAACAGACCAATAAATATATAAGCGGAAGTGCCCTTAAAATCAATTTTCGCAGTTTCATAAAATTAATTTTGTTACATTTCCTTGTACATAAGGGCTCCCTTATATACCTGAAGTATATAAGTAATGTATATAAAGGGAATGGGGGTCGATAAAGCTAAATAAATTAACAGACCCATAAATATATAAGCGGAAGTGCCCTTAAAATCATACTTTAATGAATTTTGTTACATTTCTATGTACAAAAGCTCTCCCTTATATACCTGAGGTATATAAGTAATGTATATAAAGGGAATGGGGGTCGATAAAGCTAAATAAATTAACAGACCAATAAATATATAAGCGGAAGTGCCCTTAAAATCATACTTTAATGAATTTTGTTACATTTCTATGTACAAAAGCTCTCCCTTATATACCTGAGGTATATAAGTAATGTATATAAAGGGAATGGGGGTCGATAAAGCTAAATAAATTAACAGACCAATAAATATATAAGCGGAAGTGCCCTTAAAATCATACTTTAATGAATTTTGTTACATTTCTATGTACAAAAGCTCTCCCTTATATACCTGAGGTATATAAGTAATGTATATAAAGGGAATGGGGGTCGATAAAGCTAAATAAATTAACAGACCAATAAATAGATAAGCGGAAGTGCCCTTAAAATCATACTTTAATGAATTTTGTTACATTTCTATGTACAAAAGCTCTCCCTTATATACCTGAGGTATATAAGTAATGTATATAAAGGGAATGGGGGTCGATAAAGCTAAATAAATTAACAGACCAATAAATATATAAGCGGAAGTGCCCTTAAAATCATACTTTAATGAATTTTGTTACATTTCTATGTACAAAAGCTCTCCCTTATATACCTGAGGTATATAAGTAATGTATATAAAGGGAATGGGGGTCGATAAAGCTAAATAAATTAACAGACCAATAAATATATAAGCGGAAGTGCCCTTAAAATCATACTTTAATGAATTTTGTTACATTTCTATGTACAAAAGCTCTCCCTTATATACCTGAGGTATATAAGTAATGTATATAAAGGGAATGGGGGTCGATAAAGCTAAATAAATTAACAGACCAATAAATATATAAGCGGAAGTGCCCTTAAAATCATACTTTAATGAATTTTGTTACATTTCTATGTACAAAAGCTCTCCCTTATATACCTGAGGTATATAAGTAATGTATATAAAGGGAATGGGGGTCGATAAAGCTAAATAAATTAACAGACCAATAAATATATAAGCGGAAGTGCCCTTAAAATCAATTTTCGCAGTTTCATAAAATTAATTTTGTTACATTTCCTTGTACATAAGGGCTCCCTTATATACCTGAAGTATATAAGTAATGTATATAAAGGGAATGGGGGTCGATAAAGCTAAATAAATTAACAGACCAATAAATATATAAACGGAAGTGCCCTTAAAATCAATTTTCGCAGTTTCATAAAATTAATTTTGTTACATTTCCTTGTACATAAGGGCTCCCTTATATACCTGAAGTATATAAGTAATGTATATAAAGGGAATGGGAGTCGATAAAGCTAAATAAATTAACAGACCAATAAATATATAAGCGGAAGTGCCCTTAAAATCAATTTTCGCAGTTTCATAAAATTAATTTTGTTACATTTCCTTGTACATAAGGGCTCCCTTATATACCTGAAGTATATAAGTAATGTATATAAAGGGAATGGGGGTCGATAAAGCTAAATAAATTAACAGACCAATAAATATATAAGCGGAAGTGCCCTTAAAATCAATTTTCGCAGTTTCATAAAATTAATTTTGTTACATTTCCTTGTACATAAGGGCTCCCTTATATACCTGAAGTATATAAGTAATGTATATAAAGGGAATGGGGGTCGATAAAGCTAAATAAATTAACAGACCCATAAATATATAAGCGGAAGTGCCCTTAAAATCATACTTTAATGAATTTTGTTACATTTCTATGTACAAAAGCTCTCCCTTATATACCTGAGGTATATAAGTAATGTATATAAAGGGAATGGGGGTCGATAAAGCTAAATAAATTAACAGACCAATAAATATATAAGCGGAAGTGCCCTTAAAATCATACTTTAATGAATTTTGTTACATTTCTATGTACAAAAGCTCTCCCTTATATACCTGAGGTATATAAGTAATGTATATAAAGGGAATGGGGGTCGATAAAGCTAAATAAATTAACAGACCAATAAATATATAAGCGGAAGTGCCCTTAAAATCATACTTTAATGAATTTTGTTACATTTCTATGTACAAAAGCTCTCCCTTATATACCTGAGGTATATAAGTAATGTATATAAAGGGAATGGGGGTCGATAAAGCTAAATAAATTAACAGACCAATAAATATATAAGCGGAAGTGCCCTTAAAATCAATTTTCGCAGTTTCATAAAATTAATTTTGTTACATTTCCTTGTACATAAGGGCTCCCTTATATACCTGAAGTATATAAGTAATGTATATAAAGGGAATGGGGGTCGATAAAGCTAAATAAATTAACAGACCAATAAATATATAAGCGGAAGTGCCCTTAAAATCAATTTTCGCAGTTTCATAAAATTAATTTTGTTACATTTCCTTGTACATAAGGGCTCCCTTATATACCTGAAGTATATAAGTAATGTATATAAAGGGAATGGGGGTCGATAAAGCTAAATAAATTAACAGACCCATAAATATATAAGCGGAAGTGCCCTTAAAATCATACTTTAATGAATTTTGTTACATTTCTATGTACAAAAGCTCTCCCTTATATACCTGAGGTATATAAGTAATGTATATAAAGGGAATGGGGGTCGATAAAGCTAAATAAATTAACAGACCAATAAATATATAAGCGGAAGTGCCCTTAAAATCATACTTTAATGAATTTTGTTACATTTCTATGTACAAAAGCTCTCCCTTATATACCTGAGGTATATAAGTAATGTATATAAAGGGAATGGGGGTCGATAAAGCTAAATAAATTAACAGACCAATAAATATATAAGCGGAAGTGCCCTTAAAATCATACTTTAATGAATTTTGTTACATTTCTATGTACAAAAGCTCTCCCTTATATACCTGAGGTATATAAGTAATGTATATAAAGGGAATGGGGGTCGATAAAGCTAAATAAATTAACAGACCAATAAATATATAAGCGGAAGTGCCCTTAAAATCATACTTTAATGAATTTTGTTACATTTCTATGTACAAAAGCTCTCCCTTATATACCTGAGGTATATAAGTAATGTATATAAAGGGAATGGGGGTCGATAAAGCTAAATAAATTAACAGACCAATAAATATATAAGCGGAAGTGCCCTTAAAATCAATTTTCGCAGTTTCATAAAATTAATTTTGTTACATTTCCTTGTACATAAGGGCTCCCTTATATACCTGAAGTATATAAGTAATGTATATAAAGGGAATGGGGGTCGATAAAGCTAAATAAATTAACAGACCCATAAATATATAAGCGGAAGTGCCCTTAAAATCAAACTTTAATGAATTTTGTTACATTTCTATGTACAAAAGCTCTCCCTTATATACCTGAGGTATATAAGTAATGTATATAAAGGGAATGGGGGTCGATAAAGCTAAATAAATTAACAGACCAATAAATATATAAGCGGAAGTGCCCTTAAAATCATACTTTAATGAATTTTGTTACATTTCTATGTACAAAAGCTCTCCCTTATATACCTGAGGTATATAAGTAATGTATATAAAGGGAATGGGGGTCGATAAAGCTAAATAAATTAACAGACCAATAAATATATAAGCGGAAGTGCCCTTAAAATCATACTTTAATGAATTTTGTTACATTTCTATGTACAAAAGTTCTCCCTTATATACCTGAGGTATATAAGTAATGTATATAAAGGGAATGGGGGTCGATAAAGCTAAATAAATTAACAGACCAATAAATATATAAGCGGAAGTGCCCTTAAAATCATACTTTAATGAATTTTGTTACATTTCTATGTACAAAAGCTCTCCCTTATATACCTGAGGTATATAAGTAATGTATATAAAGGGAATGGGGGTCGATAAAGCTAAATAAATTAACAGACCAATAAATATATAAGCGGAAGTGCCCTTAAAATCATACTTTAATGAATTTTGTTACATTTCTATGTACAAAAGCTCTCCCTTATATACCTGAGGTATATAAGTAATGTATATAAAGGGAATGGGGGTCGATAAAGCTAAATAAATTAACAGACCAATAAATATATAAGCGGAAGTGCCCTTAAAATCATACTTTAATGAATTTTGTTACATTTCTATGTACAAAAGCTCTCCCTTATATACCTGAGGTATATAAGTAATGTATATAAAGGGAATGGGGGTCGATAAAGCTAAATAAATTAACAGACCAATAAATATATAAGCGGAAGTGCCCTTAAAATCATACTTTAATGAATTTTGTTACATTTCTATGTACAAAAGCTCTCCCTTATATACCTGAGGTATATAAGTAATGTATATAAAGGGAATGGGGGTCGATAAAGCTAAATAAATTAACAGACCAATAAATATATAAGCGGAAGTGCCCTTAAAATCAATTTTCGCAGTTTCATAAAATTAATTTTGTTACATTTCCTTGTACATAAGGGCTCCCTTATATACCTGAAGTATATAAGTAATGTATATAAAGGGAATGGGGGTCGATAAAGCTAAATAAATTAACAGACCAATAAATATATAAGCGGAAGTGCCCTTAAAATCATACTTTAATGAATTTTGTTACATTTCTATGTACAAAAGCTCTCCCTAATATACCTGAGGTATATAAGTAATGTATATAAAGGGAATGGGGGTCGATAAAGCTAAATAAATTAACAGACCAATAAATATATAAGCGGAAGTGCCCTTAAAATCAATTTTCGCAGTTTCATAAAATTAATTTTGTTACATTTCCTTGTACATAAGGGCTCCCTTATATACCTGAAGTATAAAAGTAATGTATATAAAGGGAATGGGGGTCGATAAAGCTAAATAAATTAACAGACCCATAAATATATAAGCGGAAGTGCCCTTAAAATCATACTTTAATGAATTTTGTTACATTTCTATGTACAAAAGCTCTCCCTTATATACCTGAGGTATATAAGTAATGTATATTAAAGGAATGGGGGTCGATAAAGCTAAATAAATTAACAGACCAATAAATATATAAGCGGAAGTGCCCTTAAAATCAATTTTCGCAGTTTCATAAAATTAATTTTGTTACATTTCCTTGTACATAAGGGCTCCCTTATATACCTGAAGTATAAAAGTAATGTATATAAAGGGAATGGGGGTCGATAAAGCTAAATAAATTAACAGACCCATAAATATATAAGCGGAAGTGCCCTTAAAATCATACTTTAATGAATTTTGTTACATTTCTATGTACAAAAGCTCTCCCTTATATACCTGAGGTATATAAGTAATGTATATTAAAGGAATGGGGGTCGATAAAGCTAAATAAATTAACAGACCAATAAATATATAAGCGGAAGTGCCCTTAAAATCAATTTTCGCAGTTTCATAAAATTAATTTTGTTACATTTCCTTGTACATAAGGGCTCCCTTATATACCTGAAGTATAAAAGTAATGTATATAAAGGGAATGGGGGTCGATAAAGCTAAATAAATTAACAGACCCATAAATATATAAGCGGAAGTGCCCTTAAAATCATACTTTAATGAATTTTGTTACATTTCTATGTACAAAAGCTCTCCCTTATATACCTGAGGTATATAAGTAATGTATATTAAAGGAATGGGGGTCGATAAAGCTAAATAAATTAACAGACCAATAAATATATAAGCGGAAGTGCCCTTAAAATCAATTTTCGCAGTTTCATAAAATTAATTTTGTTACATTTCCTTGTACATAAGGGCTCCCTTATATACCTGAAGTATATAAGTAATGTATATAAAGGGAATGGGGGTGAATAAAGCTAAATAAATTAACAGACCAATAAATATATAAGCGGAAGTGCCCTTAAAATCATACTTTAATGAATTTTGTTACATTTCTATGTACAAAAGCTCTCCCTTATATACCTGAGGTATATAAGTAATGTATATAAAGGGAATGGGGGTCTATAAAGCTAACTAAATTAACAGACCAATAAATATATAAGCGGAAGTGCCCTTAAAATCATACTTTAATGAATTTTGTTACATTTCTATGTACAAAAGCTCTCCCTTATATACCTGAGGTATATAAGTAATGTATATAAAGGGAATGGGGGTCGATAAAGCTAAATAAATTAACAGACCAATAAATATATAAGCGGAAGTGCCCTTAAAATCAATTTTAGCAGTTTCATAAAATTAATTTTGTTACATTTCCTTGCACATAAGGGCTCCCTTATATACCTGAAGTATATAAGTAATGTATATAAAGGGAATGGGGGTCGATAAAGCTAAATAAATTAACCGACCCATAAATATATAAGCGGAAGTGCCCTTAAAATCATACTTTAATGAATTTTGTTACATTTCTATGTACAAAAGCTCTCCCTTATATACCTGAGGTATATAAGTAATGTATATAAAGGGAATGGGGGTCGATAAAGCTAAATAAATTAACAGACCAATAAATATATAAGCGGAAGTGCCCTTAAAATCAATTTTCGCAGTTTCATAAAATTAATTTTGTTACATTTCCTTGTACATAAGGGCTCCCTTATATACCTGAAGTATATAAGTAATGTATATAAAGGGAATGGGGGTCGATAAAGCTAAATAAATTAACAGACCCATAAATATATAAGCGGAAGTGCCCTTAAACTCATACTTTAATGAATTTTGTTACATTTCTATGTACAAAAGCTCTCCCTTATATACCTGAGGTATATAAGTAATGTATATAAAGGGAATGGGGGTCGATAAAGCTAAATAAATTAACAGACCCATAAATATATAAGCGGAAGTGCCCTTAAACTCATACTTTAATGAATTTTGTTACATTTCTATGTACAAAAGCTCTCCCTTATATACCTGAGGTATATAAGTAATGTATATAAAGGGAATGGGGGTCGATAAAGCTAAATAAATTAACAGACCAATAAATATATAAGCGGAAGTGCCCTTAAAATCATACTTTAATGAATTTTGTTACATTTCTATGTACAAAAGCTCTCCCTTATATACCTGAGGTATATAAGTAATGTATATAAAGGGAATGGGGGTCGATAAAGCTAAATAAATTAACAGACCAATAAATATATAAGCGGAAGTGCCCTTAAAATCATACTTTAATGAATTTTGTTACATTTCTATGTACAAAAGCTCTCCCTTATATACCTGAGGTATATAAGTAATGTATATAAAGGGAATGGGGGTCGATAAAGCTAAATAAATTAACAGACCAATAAATATATAAGCGGAAGTGCCCTTAAAATCATACTTTAATGAATTTTGTTACATTTCTATGTACAAAAGCTCTCCCTTATATACCTGAGGTATATAAGTAATGTATATAAAGGGAATGGGGGTCGATAAAGCTAAATAAATTAACAGACCAATAAATATATAAGCGGAAGTGCCCTTAAAATCATACTTTAATGAATTTTGTTACATTTCTATGTACAAAAGCTCTCCCTTATATACCTGAGGTATATAAGTAATGTATATAAAGGGAATGGGGGTCGATAAAGCTAAATAAATTAACAGACCAATAAATATATAAGCGGAAGTGCCCTTAAAATCAATTTTCGCAGTTTCATAAAATTAATTTTGTTACATTTCCTTGTACATAAGGGCTCCCTTATATACCTGAAGTATATAAGTAATGTATATAAAGGGAATGGGGGTCGATAAAGCTAAATAAATTAACAGACCAATAAATATATAAGCGGAAGTGCCCTTAAAATCATACTTTAATGAATTTTGTTACATTTCTATGTACAAAGGCTCTCCCTTATATACCTGAGGTATATAAGTAATGTATATAAAGGGAATGGGGGTCGATAAAGCTAAATAAATTAACAGACCAATAAATATATAAGCGGAAGTGCCCTTAAAATCAATTTTCGCAGTTTCATAAAATTAATTTTGTTACATTTCCTTGTACATAAGGGCTCCCTTATATACCTGAAGTATATAAGTAATGTATATAAAGGGAATGGGGGTCGATAAAGCTAAATAAATTAACAGACCCATAAATATATAAGCGGAAGTGCCCTTAAAATCATACTTTAATGAATTTTGTTACATTTCTATGTACAAAAGCTCTCCCTTATATACCTGAGGTATATAAGTAATGTATATAAAGGGAATGGGGGTCGATAAAGCTAAATAAATTAACAGACCAATAAATATATAAGCGGAAGTGCCCTTAAAATCATACTTTAATGAATTTTGTTACATTTCTATGTACAAAAGCTCTCCCTTATATACCTGAGGTATATAAGTAATGTATATAAAGGGAATGGGGGTCGATAAAGCTAAATAAATTAACAGAACAATAAATATATAAGCGGAAGTGCCCTTAAAATCATACTTTAATGAATTTTGTTACATTTCTATGTACAAAAGCTCTCCCTTATATACCTGACGTATATAAGTAATGTATATAAAGGGAATGGGGGTCGATAAAGCTAAATAAATTAACAGACCAATAAATATATAAGCGGAAGTGCCCTTAAAATCAATTTTCGCAGTTTCATAAAATTAATTTTGTTACATTTCCTTGTACATAAGGGCTCCCTTATATACCTGAAGTATATAAGTAATGTATATAAAGGGAATGGGGGTCGATAAAGCTAAATAAATTAACAGACCCATAAATATATAAGCGGAAGTGCCCTTAAAATCATACTTTAATGAATTTTGTTACATTTCTATGTACAAAAGCTCTCCCTTATATACCTGAGGTATATAAGTAATGTATATAAAGGGAATGGGGGTCGATAAAGCTAAATAAATTAACAGACCAATAAATATATAAGCGGAAGTGCCCTTAAAATCATACTTTAATGAATTTTGTTACATTTCTATGTACAAAAGCTCTCCCTTATATACCTGAGGTATATAAGTAATGTATATAAAGGGAATGGGGGTCGATAAAGCTAAATAAATTAACAGACCAATAAATATATAAGCGGAAGTGCCCTTAAAATCATACTTTAATGAATTTTGTTACATTTCTATGTACAAAAGCTCTCCCTTATATACCTGAGGTATATAAGTAATGTATATAAAGGGAATGGGGGTCGATAAAGCTAAATAAATTAACAGACCAATAAATATATAAGCGGAAGTGCCCTTAAAATCATACTTTAATGAATTTTGTTACATTTCTATGTACAAAAGCTCTCCCTTATATACCTGAGGTATATAAGTAATGTATATAAAGGGAATGGGGGTCGATAAAGCTAAATAAATTAACAGACCAATAAATATATAAGCGGAAGTGCCCTTAAAATCATACTTTAATGAATTTTGTTACATTTCTATGTACAAAAGCTCTCCCTTATATACCTGAGGTATATAAGTAATGTATATAAAGGGAATGGGGGTCGATAAAGCTAAATAAATTAACAGACCAATAAATATATAAGCGGAAGTGCCCTTAAAATCAATTTTCGCAGTTTCATAAAATTAATTTTGTTACATTTCCTTGTACATAAGGGCTCCCTTATATACCTGAAGTATATAAGTAATGTATATAAAGGGAATGGGGGTCGATAAAGCAAAATAAATTAACAGACCAATAAATATATAAGCGGAAGTGCCCTTAAAATCATACTTTAATGAATTTTGTTACATTTCTATGTACAAAAGCTCTCCCTTATATACCTGAGGTATATAAGTAATGTATATAAAGGGAATGGGGGTCGATAAAGCTAAATAAATTAACAGACCAATAAATATATAAGCGGAAGTGTCCTTAAAATCATACTTTAATGAATTTTGTTACATTTCTATGTACAAAAGCTCTCCCTTATATACCTGAGGTATATAAGTAATGTATATAAAGGGAATGGGGGTCGATAAAGCTAAATAAATTAACAGACCCATAAATATATAAGCGGAAGTGCCCTTAAAATCATACTTTAATGAATTTTGTTACATTTCTATGTACAAAAGCTCTCCCTTATATACCTGAGGTATATAAGTAATGTATATAAAGGGAATGGGGGTCGATAAAGCTAAATAAATTAACAGACCAATAAATATATAAGCGGAAGTGCCCTTAAAATCAATTTTCGCAGTTTCATAAAATTAATTTTGTTACATTTCCTTGTACATAAGGGCTCCCTTATATACCTGAAGTATATAAGTAATGTATATAAAGGGAATGGGGGTCGATAAAGCTAAATAAATTAACAGACCAATAAATATATAAGCGGAAGTGCCCTTAAAATCAATTTTCGCAGTTTCATAAAATTAATTTTGTTACATTTCCTTGTACATAAGGGCTCCCTTATATACCTGAAGTATATAAGTAATGTATATAAAGGGAATGGGGGTCGATAAAGCTAAATAAATTAACAGACCAATAAATATATAAGCGGAAGTGCCCTTAAAATCATACTTTAATGAATTTTGTTACATTTCTATGTACAAAAGCTCTCCCGTATATACCTGAGGTATATAAGTAATGTATATAAAGGGAATGGGGGTCGATAAAGCTAAATAAATTAACAGACCAATAAATATATAAGCGGAAGTGCCCTTAAAATCATACTTTAATGAATTTTGTTACATTTCTATGTACAAAAGCTCTCCCTTATATACCTGAGGTATATAAGTAATGTATATAAAGGGAATGGGGGTCGATAAAGCTAAATAAATTAACAGACCAATAAATATATAAGCGGAAGTGCCCTTAAAATCATACTTTAATGAATTTTGTTACATTTCTATGTACAAAAGCTCTCCCTTATATACCTGAGGTATATAAGTAATGTATATAAAGGGAATGGGGGTCGATAAAGCTAAATAAATTAACAGACCAATAAATATATAAGCGGAAGTGCCCTTAAAATCAATTTTCGCAGTTTCATAAAATTAATTTTGTTACATTTCCTTGTACATAAGGGCTCCCTTATATACCTGAAGTATATAAGTAATGTATATAAAGGGAATGGGGGTCGATAAAGCTAAATAAATTAACAGACCAATAAATATATAAGCGGAAGTGCCCTTAAAATCAATTTTCGCAGTTTCATAAAATTAATTTTGTTACATTTCCTTGTACATAAGGGCTCCCTTATATACCTGAAGTATATAAGTAATGTATATAAAGGGAATGGGGGTCGATAAAGCTAAATAAATTAACAGACCAATAAATATATAAGCGGAAGTGCCCTTAAAATCATACTTTAATGAATTTTGTTACATTTCTATGTACAAAAGCTCTCCCTTATATACCTGAGGTATATAAGTAATGTATATAAATGGAATGGGGGTCGATAAAGCTAAATAAATTAACAGACCAATAAATATATAAGCGGAAGTGCCCTTAAAATCATACTTTAATGAATTTTGTTACATTTCTATGTACAAAAGCTCTCCCTTATATACCTGAGGTATATAAGTAATGTATATAAAGGGAATGGGGGTCGATAAAGCTAAATAAATTAACAGACCAATAAATATATAAGCGGAAGTGCCCTTAAAATCATACTTTAATGAATTTTGTTACATTTCTATGTACAAAAGCTCTCCCTTATATACCTGAGGTATATAAGTAATGTATATAAAGGGAATGGGGGTCGATAAAGCTAAATAAATTAACAGACCAATAAATATATAAGCGGAAGTGCCCTTAAAATCATACTTTAATGAATTTTGTTACATTTCTATGTACAAAAGCTCTCCCTTATATACCTGAGGTATATAAGTAATGTATATAAAGGGAATGGGGGTAGATAAAGCTAAATAAATTAACAGACCAATAAATATATAAGCGGAAGTGCCCTTAAAATCATACTTTAATGAATTTTGTTACATTTCTATGTACAAAAGTTCTCCCTTATATACCTGAGGTATATAAGTAATGTATATAAAGGGAATGGGGGTCGATAAAGCTAAATAAATTAACAGACCAATAAATATATAAGCGGAAGTGCCCTTAAAATCATACTTTAATGAATTTTGTTACATTTCTATGTACAAAAGCTCTCCCTTATATACCTGAGGTATATAAGTAATGTATATAAAGGGAATGGGGGTCGATAAAGCTAAATAAATTAACAGACCAATAAATATATAAGCGGAAGTGCCCTTAAAATCATACTTTAATGAATTTTGTTACATTTCTATGTACAAAAGCTCTCCCTTATATACCTGAGGTATATAAGTAATGTATATAAAGGGAATGGGGGTCGATAAAGCTAAATAAATTAACAGACCAATAAATATATAAGCGGAAGTGCCCTTAAAATCAATTTTCGCAGTTTCATAAAATTAATTTTGTTACATTTCCTTGTACATAAGGGCTCCCTTATATACCTGAAGTATATAAGTAATGTATATAAAGGGAATGGGGGTCGATAAAGCAAAATAAATTAACAGACCAATAAATATATAAGCGGAAGTGCCCTTAAAATCATACTTTAATGAATTTTGTTACATTTCTATGTACAAAAGCTCTCCCTTATATACCTGAGGTATATAAGTAATGTATATAAAGGGAATGGGGGTCGATAAAGCTAAATAAATTAACAGACCAATAAATATATAAGCGGAAGTGCCCTTAAAATCATACTTTAATGAATTTTGTTACATTTCTATGTACAAAAGCTCTCCCTTATATACCTGAGGTATATAAGTAATGTATATAAAGGGAATGGGGGTCGATAAAGCTAAATAAATTAACAGACCAATAAATATATAAGCGGAAGTGCCCTTAAAATCATACTTTAATGAATTTTGTTACATTTCTATGTACAAAAGCTCTCCCTTATATACCTGAGGTATATAAGTAATGTATATAAAGGGAATGGGGGTCGATAAAGCTAAATAAATTAACAGACCAATAAATATATAAGCGGAAGTGCCCTTAAAATCAATTTTCGCAGTTTCATAAAATTAATTTTGTTACATTTCCTTGTACATAAGGGCTCCCTTATATACCTGAAGTATATAAGTAATGTATATAAAGGGAATGGGAGTCGATAAAGCTAAATAAATTAACAGACCAATAAATATATAAGCGGAAGTGCCCTTAAAATCATACTTTAATGAATTTTGTTACATTTCTATGTACAAAAGCTCTCCCTTATATACCTGAGGTATATAAGTAATGTATATAAAGGGAATGGGGGTCGATAAAGCTAAATAAATTAACAGACCAATAAATATATAAGCGGAAGTGCCCTTAAAATCAATTTTCGCAGTTTCATAAAATTAATTTTGTTACATTTCCTTGTACATAAGGGCTCCCTTATATACCTGAAGTATATAAGTAATGTATATAAAGGGAATGGGGGTCGATAAAGCTAAATAAATTAACAGACCAATAAATATATAAGCGGAAGTGCCCTTAAAATCAATTTTCGCAGTTTCATAAAATTAATTTTGTTACATTTCCTTGTACATAAGGGCTCCCTTATATACCTGAAGTATATAAGTAATGTATATAAAGGGAATGGGGGTCGATAAAGCTAAATAAATTAACAGACCAATAAATATATAAGCGGAAGTGCCCTTAAAATCATACTTTAATGAATTTTGTTACATTTCTATGTACAAAAGCTCTCCCTTATATACCTGAGGTATATAAGTAATGTATATAAAGGGAATGGGGGTCGATAAAGCTAAATAAATTAACAGACCAATAAATATATAAGCGGAAGTGCCCTTAAAATCATACTTTAATGAATTTTGTTACATTTCTATGTACAAAAGCTCTCCCTTATATACCTGAGGTATATAAGTAATGTATATAAAGGGAATGGGGGTCGATAAAGCTAAATAAATTAACAGACCAATAAATATATAAGCGGAAGTGCCCTTAAAATCAATTTTCGCAGTTTCATAAAATTAATTTTGTTACATTTCCTTGTACATAAGGGCTCCCTTATATACCTGAAGTATATAAGTAATGTATATAAAGGGAATGGGGGTCGATAAAGCAAAATAAATTAACAGACCAATAAATATATAAGCGGAAGTGCCCTTAAAATCATACTTTAATGAATTTTGTTACATTTCTATGTACAAAAGCTCTCCCTTATATACCTGAGGTATATAAGTAATGTATATAAAGGGAATGGGGGTCGATAAAGCTAAATAAATTAACAGACCAATAAATATATAAGCGGAAGTGCCCTTAAAATCATACTTTAATGAATTTTGTTACATTTCTATGTACAAAAGCTCTCCCTTATATACCTGAGGTATATAAGTAATGTATATAAAGGGAATGGGGGTCGATAAAGCTAAATAAATTAACAGACCCATAAATATATAAGCGGAAGTGCCCTTAAAATCATACTTTAATGAATTTTGTTACATTTCTATGTACAAAAGCTCTCCCTTATATACCTGAGGTATATAAGTAATGTATATAAAGGGAATGGGGGTCGATAAAGCTAAATAAATTAACAGACCAATAAATATATAAGCGGAAGTGCCCTTAAAATCAATTTTCGCAGTTTCATAAAATTAATTTTGTTACATTTCCTTGTACATAAGGGCTCCCTTATATACCTGAAGTATATAAGTAATGTATATAAAGGGAATGGGGGTCGATAAAGCTAAATAAATTAACAGACCAATAAATATATAAGCGGAAGTGCCCTTAAAATCAATTTTCGCAGTTTCATAAAATTAATTTTGTTACATTTCCTTGTACATAAGGGCTCCCTTATATACCTGAAGTATATAAGTAATGTATATAAAGGGAATGGGGTTCGATAAAGCTAAATAAATTAACAGACCAATAAATATATAAGCGGAAGTGCCCTTAAAATCATACTTTAATGAATTTTGTTACATTTCTATGTACAAAAGCTCTCCCTTATATACCTGAGGTATATAAGTAATGTATATAAAGGGAATGGGGGTCGATAAAGCTAAATAAATTAACAGACCAATAAATATATAAGCGGAAGTGCCCTTAAAATCAATTTTCGCAGTTTCATAAAATTAATTTTGTTACATTTCCTTGTACATAAGGGCTCCCTTATATACCTGAAGTATATAAGTAATGTATATAAAGGGAATGGGAGTCGATAAAGCTAAATAAATTAACAGACCAATAAATATATAAGCGGAAGTGCCCTTAAAATCATACTTTAATGAATTTTGTTACATTTCTATGTACAAAAGCTCTCCCTTATATACCTGAGGTATATAAGTAATGTATATAAAGGGAATGGGGGTCGATAAAGCTAAATAAATTAACAGACCAATAAATATATAAGCGGAAGTGCCCTTAAAATCAATTTTCGCAGTTTCATAAAATTAATTTTGTTACATTTCCTTGTACATAAGGGCTCCCTTATATACCTGAAGTATATAAGTAATGTATATAAAGGGAATGGGGGTCGATAAAGCTAAATAAATTAACAGACCAATAAATATATAAGCGGAAGTGCCCTTAAAATCAATTTTCGCAGTTTCATAAAATTAATTTTGTTACATTTCCTTGTACATAAGGGCTCCCTTATATACCTGAAGTATATAAGTAATGTATATAAAGGGAATGGGGGTCGATAAAGCTAAATAAATTAACAGACCAATAAATATATAAGCGGAAGTTCCCTTAAAATCATACTTTAATGAATTTTGTTACATTTCTATGTACAAAAGCTCTCCCTTATATACCTGAGGTATATAAGTAATGTATATAAAGGGAATGGGGGTCGATAAAGCTAAATAAATTAACAGACCAATAAATATATAAGCGGAAGTGCCCTTAAAATCAATTTACGCAGTTTCATAAAATTAATTTTGTTACATTTCCTTGTACATAAGGGCTCCCTTATATACCTGAAGTATATAAGTAATGTATATAAAGGGAATGGGGGTCTATAAAGCTAAATAAATTAACAGACCAATAAATATATAAGCGGAAGTGCCCTTAAAATCATACTTTAATGAATTTTATTACATATCTATGTACAAAAGCTCTCCCTTATATACCTGAGGTATGTAAGTAATGTATATAAAGGGAATGGGGGTCGATAAATTTAAATAAATTAACAGACCAATAAATATATAAGCGGAAGTGCCCTTAAAATCAATTTTCGCAGTTTCATAAAATTAATTTTGTTACATTTCCTTGTACATAAGGGCTCCCTTATATACCTGAAGTATATAAGTAATGTATATAAAGGGAATGGGGGTCGATAAAGCTAAATAAATTAACAGACCAATAAATATATAAGCGGAAGTGCCCTTAAAATCATACTTTAATGAATTTTATTACATATCTATGTACAAAAGCTCTCCCTTATATACCTGAGGTATATAAGTAATGTATATAAAGGGAATGGGGGTCGATAAATTTAAATAAATTAACAGACCAATAAATATATAAGCGGAAGTGCCCTTAAAATCAATTTTCGCAGTTTCATAAAATTAATTTTGTTACATTTCCTTGTACATAAGGGCTCCCTTATATACCTGAAGTATATAAGTAATGTATATAAAGGGAATGGGGGTCTATAAAGCTAAATAAATTAACAGACCAATAAATATATAAGCGGAAGTGCCCTTAAAATCATACTTTAATGAATTTTATTACATATCTATGTACAAAAGCTCTCCCTTCTATACCTGAGGTATATAAGTAATGTATATAAAGGGACTGGGGGTCGATAAATTTAAATAAATTAACAGACCAATAAATATATAAGCGGAAGTGCCCTTAAAATCAATTTTCGCAGTTTCATAAAATTAATTTTGTTACATTTCCTTGTACATAAGGGCTCCCTTATATACCTGAAGTATATAAGTAATGTATATAAAGGGAATGGGGGTCGATAAAGCTAAATAAATTAACAGACCAATAAATATATAAGCGGAAGTGCCCTTAAAATCATACTTTAATGAATTTTGTTACATTTCTATGTACAAAAGCTCTCCCTTATATACCTGAGGTATATAAGTAATGTATATAAAGGGAATGGGGGTCGATAAAGCTAAATAAATTAACAGACCAATAAATATATAAGCGGAAGTGCCCTTAAAATCAATTTTCGCAGTTTCATAAAATTAATTTTGTTACATTTCCTTGTACATAAGGGCTCCCTTATATACCTGAAGTATATAAGTAATGTATATAAAGGGAATGGGGGTCGATAAAGCTAAATAAATTAACAGACCAATAAATATATAAGCGGAAGTGCCCTTAAAATCATACTTTAATGAATTTTGTTACATTTCTATGTACAAAAGCTCTCCCTTATATACCTGAGGTATATAAGTAATGTATATAAAGGGAATGGGGGTCGATAAAGCTAAATAAATTAACAGACCAATAAATATATAAGCGGAAGTGCCCTTAAAATCATACTTTAATGAATTTTGTTACATTTCTATGTACAAAAGCTCTCCCTTATATACCTGAGGTATATAAGTAATGTATATAAAGGGAATGGGGGTCGATAAAGCTATATAAATTAACAGACCAATAAATATATAAGCGGAAGTGCCCTTAAAATCAATTTTCGCAGTTTCATAAAATTAATTTTGTTACATTTCCTTGTACATAAGGGCTCCCTTATATACCTGAAGTATATAAGTAATGTATATAAAGGGAATGGGGGTCGATAAAGCTAAATAAATTAACAGACCAATAAATATATAAGCGGAAGTGCCCTTAAAATCATACTTTAATGAATTTTGTTACATTTCTATGTACAAAAGCTCTCCCTTATATACCTGAGGTATATAAGTAATGTATATAAAGGGAATGGGGGTCGATAAAGCTAAATAAATTAACAGACCAATAAATATATAAGCGGAAGTGCCCTTAAAATCATACTTTAATGAATTTTGTTACATTTCTATGTACAAAAGCTCTCCCTTATATACCTGAGGTATATAAGTAATGTATATAAAGGGAATGGGGGTCGATAAAGCTAAATAAATTAACAGACCAATAAATATATAAGCGGAAGTGCCCTTAAAATCATACTTTAATGAATTTTGTTACATTTCTATGTACAAAAGCTCTCCCTTATATACCTGAGGTATATAAGTAATGTATATAAAGGGAATGGGGGTCGATAAAGCTAAATAAATTAACAGACCAATAAATATATAAGCGGAAGTGCCCTTAAAATCATACTTTAATGAATTTTGTTACATTTCTATGTACAAAAGCTCTCCCTTATATACCTGAGGTATATAAGTAATGTATATAAAGGGAATGGGGGTCGATAAAGCTAAATAAATTAACAGACCAATAAATATATAAGCGGAAGTGCCCTTAAAATCAATTTTCGCAGTTTCATAAAATTAATTTTGTTACATTTCCTTGTACATAAGGGCTCCCTTATATACCTGAAGTATATAAGTAATGTATATAAAGGGAATGGGGGTCGATAAAGCTAAATAAATTAACAGACCAATAAATATATAAGCGGAAGTGCCCTTAAAATCATGCTTTAATGAATTTTGTTACATTTCTATGTACAAAAGCTCTCCCTTATATACCTGAGGTATATAAGTAATGTATATAAAGGGAATGGGGGTCGATAAAGCTAAATAAATTAACAGACCAATAAATATATAAGCGGAAGTGCCCTTAAAATCACACTTTAATGAATTTTGTTACATTTCTATGTACAAAAGCTCTCCCTTATATACCTGAGGTATATAAGTAATGTATATAAAGGGAATGGGGGTCGATAAAGCTAAATAAATTAACAGACCAATAAATATATAAGCGGAAGTGCCCTTAAAATCATACTTTAATGAATTTTGTTACATTTCTATGTACAAAAGCTCTCCCTTATATACCTGAGGTATATAAGTAATGTATATAAAGGGAATGGGGGTCGATAAAGCTAAATAAATTAACAGACCAATAAATATATAAGCGGAAGTGCCCTTAAAATCATACTTTAATGAATTTTGTTACATTTCTATGTACAAAAGCTCTCCCTTATATACCTGAGGTATATAAGTAATGTATATAAAGGGAATGGGGGTCGATAAAGCTAAATAAATTAACAGACCAAAAAATATATAAGCGGAAGTGCCCTTAAAATCAATTTTCGCAGTTTCATAAAATTAATTTTGTTACATTTCCTTGTACATAAGGGCTCCCTTATATACCTGAAGTATATAAGTAATGTATATAAAGGGAATGGGGGTCGATAAAGCTAAATAAATTAACAGACCAATAAATATATAAGCGGAAGTGCCTTAAAATCATACTTTAATGAATTTTGTTACATTTCTATGTACAAAAGCTCTCCCTTATATACCTGAGGTATATAAGTAATGTATATAAAGGGAATGGGGGTCGATAAAGCTAAATAAATTAACAGACCAATAAATATATAAGCGGAAGTGCCCTTAAAATCAATTTTCGCAGTTTCATAAAATTAATTTTGTTACATTTCCTTGTACATAAGGGCTCCCTTATATACCTGAAGTATATAAGTAATGTATATAAAGGGAATGGGGGTCGATAAAGCTAAATAAATTAACAGACCAATAAATATATAAGCGGAAGTGCCCTTAAAATCAATTTTCGCAGTTTCATAAAATTAATTTTGTTACATTTCCTTGTACATAAGGGCTCCCTTATATACCTGAAGTATATAAGTAATGTATATAAAGGGAATGGGGGTCGATAAAGCAAAATAAATTAACAGACCAATAAATATATAAGCGGAAGTGCCCTTAAAATCATACTTTAATGAATTTTGTTACATTTCTATGTACAAAAGCTCTCCCTTATATACCTGAGGTATATAAGTAATGTATATAAAGGGAATGGGGGTCGATAAAGCTAAATAAATTAACAGACCAATAAATATATAAGCGGAAGTGCCCTTAAAATCAATTTTCGCAGTTTCATAAAATTAATTTTGTTACATTTCCTTGTACATAAGGGCTCCCTTATATACCTGAAGTATATAAGTAATGTATATAAAGGGAATGGGGGTCGATAAAGCAAAATAAATTAACAGACCAATAAATATATAAGCGGAAGTGCCCTTAAAATCATACTTTAATGAATTTTGTTACATTTCTATGTACAAAAGCTCTCCCTTATATACCTGAGGTATATAAGTAATGTATATAAAGGGAATGGGGGTCGATAAAGCTAAATAAATTAACAGACCAATAAATATATAAGCGGAAGTGCCCTTAAAATCATACTTTAATGAATTTTGTTACATTTCTATGTACAAAAGCTCTCCCTTATATACCTGAGGTATATAAGTAATGTATATAAAGGGAATGGGGGTCGATAAAGCTAAATAAATTAACAGACCAATAAATATATAAGCGGAAGTGCCCTTAAAATCAATTTTCGCAGTTTCATAAAATTAATTTTGTTACATTTCCTTGTACATAAGGGCTCCCTTATATACCTGAAGTATATAAGTAATGTATATAAAGGGAATGGGGGTCGATAAAGCTAAATAAATTAACAGACCAATAAATATATAAGCGGAAGTGCCCTTAAAATCAATTTTCGCAGTTTCATAAAATTAATTTTGTTACATTTCCTTGTACATAAGGGCTCCCTTATATACCTGAAGTATATAAGTAATGTATATAAAGGGAATGGGGGTCGATAAAGCAAAATAAATTAACAGACCAATAAATATATAAGCGGAAGTGCCCTTAAAATCAATTTTCGCAGTTTCATAAAATTAATTTTGTTACATTTCCTTGTACATAAGGGCTCCCTTATATACCTGAAGTATATAAGTAATGTATATAAAGGGAATGGGGGTCGATAAAGCTAAATAAATTAACAGACCAATAAATATATAAGCGGAAGTGCCCTTAAAATCATACTTTAATGAATTTTGTTACATTTCTATGTACAAAAGTAATGTATATAAAGGGAATGGGGGTCGATAAAGCTAAATAAATTAACAGACCAATAAATATATAAGCGGAAGTGCCCTTAAAATCATACTTTAATGAATTTTGTTACATTTCTATGTACAAAAGCTCTCCCTTATATACCTGAGGTATATAAGTAATGTATATAAAGGGAATGGGGGTCGATAAAGCTAAATAAATTAACAGACCAATAAATATATAAGCGGAAGTGCCCTTAAAATCAATTTTCGCAGTTTCATAAAATTAATTTTGTTACATTTCCTTGTACATAAGGGCTCCCTTATATACCTGAAGTATATAACTAATGTATATAAAGGGAGTGGGGGTCGATAAAGCTAAATAAATTAACAGACCAATAAATATATAAGCGGAAGTGCCCTTAAAATCATACTTTAATGAATTTTGTTACATTTCTAGGTACAAAAGCTCTCCCTTATATACCTGAGGTATATAAGTAATGTATATAAAGGGAATGGGGGTCGATAAAGCTAAATAAATTAACAGACCAATAAATATATAAGCGGAAGTGCCCTTAAAATCAATTTTCGCAGTTTCATAAAATTAATTTTGTTACATTTCCTTGTACATAAGGGCTCCCTTATATACCTGAAGTATATAAGTAATGTATATAAAGGGAATGGGGGTCGATAAAGCTAAATAAATTAACAGACCAATAAATATATAAGCGGAAGTGCCCTTAAAATCATACTTTAATGAATTTTGTTACATTTCTATGTACAAAAGCTCTCCCTTATATACCTGAGGTATATAAGTAATGTATATAAAGGGAATGGGGGTCGATAAAGCTAAATAAATTAACAGACCAATAAATATATAAGCGGAAGTGCCCTTAAAATCATACTTTAATGAATTTTGTTACATTTCTATGTACAAAAGCTCTCCCTTATATACCTGAGGTATATAAGTAATGTATATAAAGGGAATGGGGGTCGATAAAGCTAAATAAATTAACAGACCAATAAATATATAAGCGGAAGTGCCCTTAAAATCATACTTTAATGAATTTTGTTACATTTCTATGTACAAAAGTTCTCCCTTATATACCTGAGGTATATAAGTAATGTATATAAAGGGAATGGGGGTCGATAAAGCTAAATAAATTAACAGACCAATAAATATATAAGCGGAAGTGCCCTTAAAATCATACTTTAATGAATTTTGTTACATTTCTATGTACAAAAGCTCTCCCTTATATACCTGAGGTATATAAGTAATGTATATAAAGGGAATGGGGGTCGATAAAGCTAAATAAATTAACAGACCAATAAATATATAAGCGGAAGTGCCCTTAAAATCAATTTTCGCAGTTTCATAAAATTAATTTTGTTACATTTCCTTGTACATAAGGGCTCCCTTATATACCTGAAGTATATAAGTAATGTATATAAAGGGAATGGGGGTCGATAAAGCTAAATAAATTAACAGACCAATAAATATATAAGCGGAAGTGCCCTTAAAATCATACTTTAATGAATTTTGTTACATTTCTATGTACAAAAGCTCTCCCTTATATACCTGAGGTATATAAGTAATGTATATAAAGGGAATGGGGGTCGATAAAGCTAAATAAATTAACAGACCAATAAATATATAAGCGGAAGTGCCCTTAAAATCACACTTTAATGAATTTTGTTACATTTCTATGTACAAAAGCTCTCCCTTATATACCTGAGGTATATAAGTAATGTATATAAAGGGAATGGGGGTCGATAAAGCTAAATAAATTAACAGACCAATAAATATATAAGCGGAAGTGCCCTTAAAATCATACTTTAATGAATTTTGTTACATTTCTATGTACAAAAGCTCTCCCTTATATACCTGAGGTATATAAGTAATGTATATAAAGGGAATGGGGGTCGATAAAGCTAAATAAATTAACAGACCAATAAATATATAAGCGGAAGTGCCCTTAAAATCAATTTTCGCAGTTTCATAAAATTAATTTTGTTACATTTCCTTGTACATAAGGGCTCCCTTATATACCTGAAGTATATAAGTAATGTATATAAAGGGAATGGGGGTCGATAAAGCTAAATAAATTAACAGACCAATAAATATATAAGCGGAAGTGCCCTTAAAATCAATTTTCGCAGTTTCATAAAATTAATTTTGTTACATTTCCTTGTACATAAGGGCTCCCTTATATACCTGAAGTATATAAGTAATGTATATAAAGGGAATGGGGGTCGATAAAGCAAAATAAATTAACAGACCAATAAATATATAAGCGGAAGTGCCCTTAAAATCATACTTTAATGAATTTTGTTACATTTCTATGTACAAAAGCTCTCCCTTATATACCTGAGGTATATAAGTAATGTATATAAAGGGAATGGGGGTCGATAAAGCTAAATAAATTAACAGACCAATAAATATATAAGCGGAAGTGCCCTTAAAATCAATTTTCGCAGTTTCATAAAATTAATTTTGTTACATTTCCTTGTACATAAGGGCTCCCTTATATACCTGAAGTATATAAGTAATGTATATAAAGGGAATGGGGGTCGATAAAGCTAAATAAATTAACAGACCAATAAATATATAAGCGGAAGTGCCCTTAAAATCATACTTTAATGAATTTTGTTACATTTCTATGTACAAAAGCTCTCCCTTATATACCTGAGGTATATAAGTAATGTATATAAAGGGAATGGGGGTCGATAAAGCTAAATAAATTAACAGACCAATAAATATATAAGCGGAAGTGCCCTTAAAATCATACTTTAATGAATTTTGTTACATTTCTATGTACAAAAGCTCTCCCTTATATACCTGAGGTATATAAGTAATGTATATAAAGGGAATGGGGGTCGATAAAGCTAAATAAATTAACAGACCAATAAATATATAAGCGGAAGTGCCCTTAAAATCAATTTTCGCAGTTTCATAAAATTAATTTTGTTACATTTCCTTGTACATAAGGGCTCCCTTATATACCTGAAGTATATAAGTAATGTATATAAAGGGAATGGGGGTCGATAAAGCTAAATAAATTAACAGACGAATAAATATATAAGCGGAAGTGCCCTTAAAATCATACTTTAATGAATTTTGTTACATTTCTATGTACAAAAGCTCTCCCTTATATACCTGAGGTATATAAGTAATGTATATAAAGGGAATGGGGGTCGATAAAGCTAAATAAATTAACAGACCAATAAATATATAAGCGGAAGTGCCCTTAAAATCAATTTTCGCAGTTTCATAAAATTAATTTTGTTACATTTCCTTGTACATAAGGGCTCCCTTATATACCTGAAGTATATAAGTAATGTATATAAAGGGAATGGGGGTCGATAAAGCTAAATAAATTAACAGACCAATAAATATATAAGCGGAAGTGCCCTTAAAATCAATTTTCGCAGTTTCATAAAATTAATTTTGTTACATTTCCTTGTACATAAGGGCTCCCTTATATACCTGAGGTATATAAGTAATGCATATAAAGGGAATGGGGGTCGATAAAGCTAAATAAATTAACAGACCAATAAATATATAAGCGGAAGTGCCCTTAAAATCATACTTTAATGAATTTTGTTACATTTCTATGTACAAAAGCTCTCCCTTATATACCTGAGGTATATAAGTAATGTATTTAAGGGAATGGGGGTCGATAAAGCTAAATAAATTAACAGACCAATAAATATATAAGCGGAAGTGCCCTTAAAATCATACTTTAATGAATTTTGTTACATTTCTATGTACAAAAGCTCTCCCTTATATACCTGAGGTATATAAGTAATGTATATAAAGGGAATGGGGGTCGATAAAGCTAAATAAATTAACAGACCAATAAATATATAAGCGGAAGTGCCCTTAAAATCAATTTTCGCAGTTTCATAAAATTAATTTTGTTACATTTCCTTGTACATAAGGGCTCCCTTATATACCTGAAGTATATAAGTAATGTATATAAAGGGAATGGGGGTCGATAAAGCTAAATAAATTAACAGACCAATAAATATATAAGCGGAAGTGCCCTTAAAATCATACTTTAATGAATTTTGTTACATTTCTATGTACAAAAGCTCTCCCTTATATACCTGAGGTATATAAGTAATGTATATAAAGGGAATGGGGGTCGATAAAGCTAAATAAATTAACAGACCAATAAATATATAAGCGGAAGTGCCCTTAAAATCATACTTTAATGAATTTTGTTACATTTCTATGTACAAAAGCTCTCCCTTATATACCTGAGGTATATAAGTAATGTAAATAAAGGGAATGGGGGTCGATAAAGCTAAATAAATTAACAGACCAATAAATATATAAGCGGAAGTGCCCTTAAAATCATACTTTAATGAATTTTGTTACATTTCTATGTACAAAAGCTCTCCCTTATATACCTGAGGTATATAAGTAATGTATATAAAGGGAATGGGGGTCGATAAAGCTAAATAAATTAACAGACCAATAAATATATAAGCGGAAGTGCCCTTAAAATCATACTTTAATGAATTTTGTTACATTTCTATGTACAAAAGCTCTCCCTTATATACCTGAGGTATATAAGTAATGTATATAAAGGGAATGGGGGTCGATAAAGCTAAATAAATTAACAGACCAATAAATATATAAGCGGAAGTGCCCTTAAAATCATACTTTAATGAATTTTGTTACATTTCTATGTACAAAAGCTCTCCCTTATATACCTGAGGTATATAAGTAATGTATATAAAGGGAATGGGGGTCGATAAAGCTAAATAAATTAACAGACCAATAAATATATAAGCGGAAGTGCCCTTAAAATCATACTTTAATAAATTTTGTTACATTTCTATGTACAAAAGCTCTCCCTTATATACCTGAGGTATATAAGTAATGTATATAAAGGGAATGGGGGTCGATAAAGCTAAATAAATTAACAGACCAATAAATATATAAGCGGAAGTGCCCTTAAAATCAATTTTCGCAGTTTCATAAAATTAATTTTGTTACATTTCCTTGTACATAAGGGCTCCCTTATATACCTGAAGTATATAAGTAATGTATATAAAGGGAATGGGGGTCGGTAAAGCTAAATAAATTAACAGACCAATAAATATATAAGCGGAAGTGCCCTTAAAATCATACTTTAATGAATTTTGTTACATTTCTATGTACAAAAGCTCTCCCTTATATACCTGAGGTATATAAGTAATGTATATAAAGGGAATGGGGGTCGATAAAGCTAAATAAATTAACAGACCAATAAATATATAAGTGGAAGTGCCCTTAAAATCATACTTTAATGAATTTTGTTACATTTCTATGTACAAAAGCTCTCCCTTATATACCTGAGGTATATAAGTAATGTATATAAAGGGAATGGGGGTCGATAAAGCTAAATAAATTAACAGACCAATAAATATATAAGCGGAAGTGCCCTTAAAATCAATTTTCGCAGTTTCATAAAATTAATTTTGTTACATTTCCTTGTACATAAGGGCTCCCTTATATACCTGAAGTATATAAGTAATGTATATAAAGGGAATGGGGGTCGATAAAGCTAAATAAATTAACAGACCAATAAATATATAAGCGGAAGTGCCCTTAAAATCAATTTTCGCAGTTTCATAAAATTAATTTTGTTACATTTCCTTGTACATAAGGGCTCCCTTATATACCTGAAGTATATAAGTAATGTATATAAAGGGAGGGGGGGTCGATAAAGCTAAATAAATTAACAGACCAATAAATATATAAGCGGAAGTGCCCTTAAAATCAATTTTCGCAGTTTCATAAAATTAATTTTGTTACATTTCCTTGTACATAAGGGCTCCCTTATATACCTGAAGTATATAAGTAATGTATATAAAGGGAATGGGGGTCGATAAAGCTAAATAAATTAACAGACCAATAAATATATAAGCGGAAGTGCCCTTAAAATCATACTTTAATGAATTTTGTTACATTTCTATGTACAAAAGCTCTCCCTTATATACCTGAGGTATATAAGTAATGTATATAAAGGGAATGGGGGTCGATAAAGCTAAATAAATTAACAGACCAATAAATATATAAGCGGAAGTGCCCTTAAAATCATACTTTAATGAATTTTGTTACATTTCTATGTACAAAAGCTCTCCCTTATATACCTGAGGTATATAAGTAATGTATATAAAGGGAATGGGGGTCGATAAAGCTAAATAAATTAACAGACCAATAAATATATAAGCGGAAGTGCCCTTAAAATCATACTTTAATAAATTTTGTTACATTTCTATGTACAAAAGCTCTCCCTTATATACCTGAGGTATATAAGTAATGTATATAAAGGGAATGGGGGTCGATAAAGCTAAATAAATTAACAGACCAATAAATATATAAGCGGAAGTGCCCTTAAAATCAATTTTCGCAGTTTCATAAAATTAATTTTGTTACATTTCCTTGTACATAAGGGCTCCCTTATATACCTGAAGTATATAAGTAATGTATATAAAGGGAATGGGGGTCGGTAAAGCTAAATAAATTAACAGACCAATAAATATATAAGCGGAAGTGCCCTTAAAATCATACTTTAATGAATTTTGTTACATTTCTATGTACAAAAGCTCTCCCTTATATACCTGAGGTATATAAGTAATGTATATAAAGGGAATGGGGGTCGATAAAGCTAAATAAATTAACAGACCAATAAATATATAAGCGGAAGTGCCCTTAAAATCAATTTTCGCAGTTTCATAAAATTAATTTTGTTACATTTCCTTGTACATAAGGGCTCCCTTATATACCTGAAGTATATAAGTAATGTATATAAAGGGAATGGGGGTCGATAAAGCTAAATAAATTAACAGACCAATAAATATATAAGCGGAAGTGCCCTTAAAATCAATTTTCGCAGTTTCATAAAATTAATTTTGTTACATTTCCTTGTACATAAGGGCTCCCTTATATACCTGAAGTATATAAGTAATGTATATAAAGGGAGGGGGGGTCGATAAAGCTAAATAAATTAACAGACCAATAAATATATAAGCGGAAGTGCCCTTAAAATCAATTTTCGCAGTTTCATAAAATTAATTTTGTTACATTTCCTTGTACATAAGGGCTCCCTTATATACCTGAAGTATATAAGTAATGTATATAAAGGGAATGGGGGTCGATAAAGCTAAATAAATTAACAGACCAATAAATATATAAGCGGAAGTGCCCTTAAAATCATACTTTAATGAATTTTGTTACATTTCTATGTACAAAAGCTCTCCCTTATATACCTGAGGTATATAAGTAATGTATATAAAGGGAATGGGGGTCGATAAAGCTAAATAAATTAACAGACCAATAAATATATAAGCGGAAGTGCCCTTAAAATCAATTTTCGCAGTTTCATAAAATTAATTTTGTTACATTTCCTTGTACATAAGGGCTCCCTTATATACCTGAAGTATATAAGTAATGTGTATAAAGGGAATGGGGGTCGATAAAGCTAAATAAATTAACAGACCAATAAATATATAAGCGGAAGTGCCCTTAAAATCATACTTTAATGAATTTTGTTACATTTCTATGTACAAAAGCTCTCCCTTATATACCTGAGGTATATAAGTAATGTATATAAAGGGAATGGGGGTCGATAAAGCTAAATAAATTAACAGACCAATAAATATATAAGCGGAAGTGCCCTTAAAATCAATTTTCGCAGTTTCATAAAATTAATTTTGTTACATTTCCTTGTACATAAGGGCTCCCTTATATACCTGAAGTATATAAGTAATGTATATAAAGGGAATGGGGGTCGATAAAGCTAAATAAATTAACAGACCAATAAATATATAAGCGGAAGTGCCCTTAAAATCATACTTTAATGAATTTTGTTACATTTCTATGTACAAAAGCTCTCCCTTATATACCTGAGGTATATAAGTAATGTATATAAAGGGAATGGGGGTCGATAAAGCTAAATAAATTAACAGACCAATAAATATATAAGCGGAAGTGCCCTTAAAATCAATTTTCGCAGTTTCATAAAATTAATTTTGTTACATTTCCTTGTACATAAGGGCTCCCTTATATACCTGAAGTATATAAGTAATGTATATAAAGGGAATGGGGGTCGATAAAGCTAAATAAATTAACAGACCAATAAATATATAAGCGGAAGTGCCCTTAAAATCATACTTTAATGAATTTTGTTACATTTCTATGTACAAAAGCTCTCCCTTATATACCTGAGGTATATAAGTAATGTATATAAAGGGAATGGGGGTCGATAAAGCTAAATAAATTAACAGACCAATAAATATATAAGCGGAAGTGCCCTTAAAATCATACTTTAATGAATCTTGTTACATTTCTATGTACAAAAGCTCTCCCTTATATACCTGAGGTATATAAGTAATGTATATAAAGGGAATGGGGGTCGATAAAGCTAAATAAATTAACAGACCAATAAATATATAAGCGGAAGTGCCCTTAAAATCAATTTTCGCAGTTTCATAAAATTAATTTTGTTACATTTCCTTGTACATAAGGGCTCCCTTATATACCTGAAGTATATAAGTAATGTATATAAAGGGAATGGGGGTCGATAAAGCTAAGGGAATGGGGGTCGATAAAGGTAAATTAACAGACCAATAAATATATAAGCGGAAGTGCCCTTAAAATCATACTTTAATGAATTTTGTTACATTTCTATGTACAAAAGCTCTCCCTTATATACCTGAGGTATATAAGTAATGTATATAAAGGGAATGGGGGTCGATAAAGCTAAATAAATTAACAGACCAATAAATATATAAGCGGAAGTGCCCTTAAAATCATACTTTAATGAATTTTGTTACATTTCTATGTACAAAAGCTCTCCCTTATATACCTGAGGTATATAAGTAATGTATATAAAGGGAATGGGGGTCGATAAAGCTAAATAAATTAACAGACCAATAAATATATAAGCGGAAGTGCCCTTAAAATCAATTTTCGCAGTTTCATAAAATTAATTTTGTTACATTTCCTTGTACATAAGGGCTCCCTTATATACCTGAAGTATATAAGTAATGTATATAAAGGGAATGGGGGTCGATAAAGCTAAATAAATTAACAGACCAATAAATATATAAGCGGAAGTGCCCTTAAAATCATACTTTAATGAATTTTGTTACATTTCTATGTACAAAAGCTCTCCCTTATATACCTGAGGTATATAAGTAATGTATATAAAGGGAATGGGGGTCGATAAAGCTAAATAAATTAACAGACCAATAAATATATAAGCGGAAGTGCCCTTAAAATCATACTTTAATAAATTTTGTTACATTTCTATGTACAAAAGCTCTCCCTTATATACCTGAGGTATATAAGTAATGTATATAAAGGGAATGGGGGTCGATAAAGCTAAATAAATTAACAGACAAATAAATATATAAGCGGAAGTGCCCTTAAAATCAATTTTCGCAGTTTCATAAAATTAATTTTGTTACATTTCCTTGTACATAAGGGCTCCCTTATATACCTGAAGTATATAAGTAATGTATATAAAGGGAATGGGGGTCGGTAAAGCTAAATAAATTAACAGACCAATAAATATATAAGCGGAAGTGCCCTTAAAATCATACTTTAATGAATTTTGTTACATTTCTATGTACAAAAGCTCTCCCTTATATACCTGAGGTATATAAGTAATGTATATAAAGGGAATGGGGGTCGATAAAGCTAAATAAATTAACAGACCAATAAATATATAAGCGGAAGTGCCCTTAAAATCAATTTTCGCAGTTTCATAAAATTAATTTTGTTACATTTCCTTGTACATAAGGGCTCCCTTATATACCTGAAGTATATAAGTAATGTATATAAAGGGAGGGGGGGTCGATAAAGCTAAATAAATTAACAGACCAATAAATATAGAAGCGGAAGTGCCCTTAAAATCATACTTTAATGAATTTTGTTACATTTCTATGTACAAAAGCTCTCCCTTATATACCTGAGGTATATAAGTAATGTATATAAAGGGAATGGGGGTCGATAAAGCTAAATAAATTAACAGACCAATAAATATATAAGCGGAAGTGCCCTTAAAATCAATTTTCGCAGTTTCATAAAATTAATTTTGTTACATTTCCTTGTACATAAGGGCTCCCTTATATACCTGAAGTATATAAGTAATGTATATAAAGGGAATGGGGGTCGATAAAGCTAAATAAATTAACAGACCAAGAAATATATAAGCGGAAGTGCCCTTAAAATCATACTTTAATGAATTTTGTTACATTTCTATGTACAAAAGCTCTCCCTTATATACCTGAGGTATATAAGTAATGTATATAAAGGGAATGGGGGTCGATAAAGCTAAATAAATTAACAGACCAATAAATATATAAGCGGAAGTGCCCTTAAAATCATACTTTAATGAATTTTGTTACATTTCTATGTACAAAAGCTCTCCCTTATATACCTGAGGTATATAAGTAATGTATATAAAGGGAATGGGGGTCGATAAAGCTAAATAAATTAACAGACCAATAAATATATAAGCGGAAGTGCCCTTAAAATCAATTTTCGCAGTTTCATAAAATTAATTTTGTTATATTTCCTTGTACATAAGGGCTCCCTTATATACCTGAAGTATATAAGTAATGTATATAAAGGGAATGGGGGTCGATAAAGCTAAATAAATTAACAGACCAATAAATATATAAGCGGAAGTGCCCTTAAAATCATACTTTAATGAATTTTGTTACATTTCTATGTACAAAAGCTCTCCCTTATATACCTGAGGTATATAAGTAATGTATATAAAGGGAATGGGGGTCGATAAAGCTAAATAAATTAACAGACCAATAAATATATAAGCGGAAGTGCCCTTAAAATCATACTTTAATGAATTTTGTTACATTTCTATGTACAAAAGCTCTCCCTTATATACCTGAGGTATATAAGTAATGTATATAAAGGGAATGGGGGTCGATAAAGCTAAATAAATTAACAGACCAATAAATATATAAGCGGAAGTGCCCTTAAAATCATACTTTAATGAATTTTGTTACATTTCTATGTACAAAAGCTCTCCCTTATATACCTGAGGTATATAAGTAATGTATATAAAGGGAATGGGGGTCGATAAAGCTAAATAAATTAACAGACCAATAAATATATAAGCGGAAGTGCCCTTAAAATCAATTTTCGCAGTTTCATAAAATTAATTTTGTTACATTTCCTTGTACATAAGGGCTCCCTTATATACCTGAAGTATATAAGTAATGTATATAAAGGGAATGGGGGTCGATAAAGCTAAATAAATTAACAGACCTATAAATATATAAGCGGAAGTGCCCTTAAAATCATACTTTAATGAATTTTGTTACATTTCTATGTACAAAAGCTCTCCCTTATATACCTGAGGTATATAAGTAATGTATATAAAGGGAATGGGGGTCGATAAAGCTAAATAAATTAACAGACCAATAAATATATAAGCGGAAGTGCCCTTAAAATCATACTTTAATGAATTTTGTTACATTTCTATGTACAAAAGCTCTCCCTTATATACCTGAGGTATATAAGTAATGTATATAAAGGGAATGGGGGTCGATAAAGCTAAATAAATTAACAGACCAATAAATATATAAGCGGAAGTGTCCTTAAAATCATACTTTAATGAATTTTGTTACATTTCTATGTACAAAAGCTCTCCCTTATATACCTGAGGTATATAAGTAATGTATATAAAGGGAATGGGGGTCGATAAAGCTAAATAAATTAACAGACCAATAAATATATAAGCGGAAGTGCCCTTAAAATCAATTTTCGCAGTTTCATAAAATTAATTTTGTTACATTTCCTTGTACATAAGGGCTCCCTTATATACCTGAAGTATATAAGTAATGTATATAAAGGGAATGGGGGTCGATAAAGCTAAATAAATTAACAGACCAATAAATATATAAGCGGAAGTGCCCTTAAAATCATACTTTAATGAATTTTGTTACATTTCTATGTACAAAAGCTCTCCCTTATATACCTGAGGTATATAAGTAATGTATATAAAGGGAATGGGGGTCGATAAAGCTAAATAAATTAACAGACCAATAAATATATAAGCGGAAGTGCCCTTAAAATCATACTTTAATGAATTTTGTTACATTTCTATGTACAAAAGCTCTCCCTTATATACCTGAGGTATATAAGTAATGTATATAAAGGGAAGGGGGGTCGATAAAGCTAAATAAATTAACAGACCAATAAATATATAAGCGGAAGTGCCCTTAAAATCATACTTTAATGAATTTTGTTACATTTCTATGTACAAAAGCTCTCCCTTATATACCTGAGGTATATAAGTAATGTATATAAAGGGAATGGGGGTCGATAAAGCTAAATAAATTAACAGACCAATAAATATATAAGCGGAAGTGCCCTTAAAATCATACTTTAATGAATTTTGTTACATTTCTATGTACAAAAGCTCTCCCTTATATACCTGAGGTATATAAGTAATGTATATAAAGGGAATGGGGTCGATAAAGCTAAATAAATTAACAGACCAATAAATATATAAGCGGAAGTGCCCTTAAAATCATACTTTAATGAATTTTGTTACATTTCTATGTACAAAAGCTCTCCCTTATATACCTGAGGTATATAAGTAATGTATATAAAGGGAATGGGGGTCGATAAAGCTAAATAAATTAACAGACCAATAAATATATAAGCGGAAGTGCCCTTAAAATCAATTTTCGCAGTTTCATAAAATTAATTTTGTTACATTTCCTTGTACATAAGGGCTCCCTTATATACCTGAAGTATATAAGTAATGTATATAAAGGGAGGGGGGGTCGATAAAGCTAAATAAATTAACAGACCAATAAATATATAAGCGGAAGTGCTCTTAAAATCATACTTTAATGAATTTTGTTACATTTCTATGTACAAAAGCTCTCCCTTATATACCTGAGGTATATAAGTAATGTATATAAAGGGAATGGGGGTCGATAAAGCTAAATAAATTAACAGACCAATAAATATATAAGCGGAAGTGCCCTTAAAATCATACTTTAATGAATTTTGTTACATTTCTATGTACAAAAGCTCTCCCTTATATACCTGAGGTATATAAGTAATGTATATAAAGGGAATGGGGGTCGATAAAGCTAAATAAATTAACAGACCAATAAATATATAAGCGGAAGTGCCCTTAAAATCAATTTTCGCAGTTTCATAAAATTAATTTTGTTACATTTCCTTGTACATAAGGGCTCCCTTATATACCTGAGGTATATAAGTAATGTATATAAAGGGAATGGGGGTCGATAAAGCTAAATAAATTAACAGACCAATAAATATATAAGCGGAAGTGCCCTTAAAATCATACTTTAATGAATTTTGTTACATTTCTATGTACAAAAGCTCTCCCTTATATACCTGAGGTATATAAGTAATGTATATAAAGGGAATGGGGGTCGATAAAGCTAAATAAATTAACAGACCAATAAATATATAAGCGGAAGTGCCCTTAAAATCATACTTTAATGAATTTTGTTACATTTCTATGTACAAAAGCTCTCCCTTATATACCTGAGGTATATAAGTAATGTATATAAAGGGAATGGGGGTCGATAAAGCTAAATAAATTAACAGACCAATAAATATATAAGCGGAAGTGCCCTTAAAATCAATTTTCGCAGTTTCATAAAATTAATTTTGTTACATTTCCTTGTACATAAGGGCTCCCTTATATACCTGAAGTATATAAGTAATGTATATAAAGGGAATGGGGGTCGATAAAGCTAAATAAATTAACAGACCAATAAATATATAAGCGGAAGTGCCCTTAAAATCATACTTTAATGAATTTTGTTACATTTCTATGTACAAAAGCTCTCCCTTATATACCTGAGGTATATAAGTAATGTATATAAAGGGAATGGGGGTCGATAAAGCTAAATAAATTAACAGACCAATAAATATATAAGCGGAAGTGCCCTTAAAATCATACTTTAATGAATTTTGTTACATTTCTATGTACAAAAGCTCTCCCTTATATACCTGAGGTATATAAGTAATGTATATAAAGGGAATGGGGGTCGATAAAGCTAATTAAATTAACAGACCAATAAATATATAAGCGGAAGTGCCCTTAAAATCAATTTTCGCAGTTTCATAAAATTAATTTTGTTACATTTCCTTGTACATAAGGGCTCCCTTATATACCTGAAGTATATAAGTAATGTATATAAAGGGAATGGGGGTCGATAAAGCTAAATAATTTAACAGACCAATAAATATATAAGCGGAAGTGCCCTTAAAATCATACTTTAATGAATTTTGTTACATTTCTATGTACAAAAGCTCTCCCTTATATACCTGAGGTATATAAGTAATGTATATAAAGGGAATGGGGGTCGATAAAGCTAAATAAATTAACAGACCAATAAATATATAAGCGGAAGTGCCCTTAAAATCATACTTTAATGAATTTTGTTACATTTCTATGTACAAAAGCTCTCCCTTATATACCTGAGGTATATAAGTAATGTATATAAAGGGAATGGGGGTCGATAAAGCTAAATAAATTAACAGACCAATAAATATATAAGCGGAAGTGCCCTTAAAATCAATTTTCGCAGTTTCATAAAATTAATTTTGTTACATTTCCTTGTACATAAGGGCTCCCTTATATACCTGAGGTATATAAGTAATGTATATAAAGGGAATGGGGGTCGATAAAGCTAAATAAATTAACAGACCAATAAATATATAAGCGGAAGTGCCCTTAAAATCAATTTTCGCAGTTTCATAAAATTAATTTTGTTACATTTCCTTGTACATAAGGGCTCCCTTATATACCTGAAGTATATAAGTAATGTATATAAAGGGAATGGGGGTCGATAAAGCTAAATAAATTAACAGACCAATAAATATATAAGCGGAAGTGCCCTTAAAATCATACTTTAATGAATTTTGTTACATTTCTATGTACAAAAGCTCTCCCTTATATACCTGAGGTATATAAGTAATGTATATAAAGGGAATGGGGGTCGATAAAGCTAAATAAATTAACAGACCAATAAATATATAAGCGGAAGTGCCCTTAAAATCATACTTTAATGAATTTTGTTACATTTCTATGTACAAAAGCTCTCCCTTATATACCTGAGGTATATAAGTAATGTATATAAAGGGAATGGGGGTCGATAAAGCTAAATAAATTAACAGACCAATAAATATATAAGCGGAAGTGCCCTTAAAATCAATTTTCGCAGTTTCATAAAATTAATTTTGTTACATTTCCTTGTACATAAGGGCTCCCTTATATACCTGAAGTATATAAGTAATGTATATAAAGGGAATGGGGGTCGATAAAGCTAAATAAATTAACAGACCAATAAATATATAAGCGGAAGTGCCCTTAAAATCATACTTTAATGAATTTTGTTACATTTCTATGTACAAAAGCTCTCCCTTATATACCTGAGGTATATAAGTAATGTATATAAAGGGAATGGGGGTCGATAAAGCTAAATAAATTAACAGACCAATAAATATATAAGCGGAAGTGCCCTTAAAATCATACTTTAATGAATTTTGTTACATTTCTATGTACAAAAGCTCTCCCTTATATACCTGAGGTATATAAGTAATGTATATAAAGGGAATGGGGGTCGATAAAGCTAAATAAATTAACAGACCAATAAATATATAAGCGGAAGTGCCCTTAAAATAAATTTTCGCAGTTTCATAAAATTAATTTTGTTACATTTCCTTGTACATAAGGGCTCCCTTATATACCTGAAGTATATAAGTAATGTATATAAAGGGAATGGGGGTCGATAAAGCTAAATAAATTAACAGACCAATAAATATATAAGCGGAAGTGCCCTTAAAATCAATTTTCGCAGTTTCATAAAATTAATTTTGTTACATTTCCTTGTACATAAGGGCTCCCTTATATACCTGAAGCATATAAGTAATGTATATAAAGGGAATGGGGGTCGATAAAGCTAAATAAATTAACAGACCAATAAATATATAAGCGGAAGTGCCCTTAAAATCATACTTTAATGAATTTTGTTACATTTCTATGTACAAAAGCTCTCCCTTATATACCTGAGGTATATAAGTAATGTATATAAAGGGAATGGGGGTCGATAAAGCTAAATAAATTAACAGACCAATAAATATATAAGCGGAAGTGCCCTTAAAATCATACTTTAATGAATTTTGTTACATTTCTATGTACAAAAGCTCTCCCTTATATACCTGAGGTATATAAGTAATGTATATAAAGGGAATGGGGGTCGATAAAGCTAAATAAATTAACAGACCAATAAATATATAAGCGGAAGTGCCCTTAAAATCATACTTTAATGAATTTTGTTACATTTCTATGTACAAAAGCTCTCCCTTATATTCCTGAGGTATATAAGTAATGTATATAAAGGGAATGGGGGTCGATAAAGCTAAATAAATTAACAGACCAATAAATATATAAGCGGAAGTGCCCTTAAAATCATACTTTAATGAATTTTGTTACATTTCTATGTACAAAAGCTCTCCCTTATATACCTGAGGTATATAAGTAATGTATATAAAGGGAATGGGGGTCGATAAAGCTAAATAAATTAACAGACCAATAAATATATAAGCGGAAGTGCCCTTAAAATCAATTTTCGCAGTTTCATAAAATTAATTTTGTTACATTTCTATGTACAAAAGCTCTCCCTTATATACCTGAGGTATATAAGTAATGTATATAAAGGGAATGGGGTCGATAAAGCTAAATAAATTAACAGACCAATAAATATATAAGCGGAAGTGCCCTTAAAATCATACTTTAATGAATTTTGTTACATTTCTATGTACAAAAGCTCTCCCTTATATACCTGAGGTATATAAGTAATGTATATAAAGGGAATGGGGGTCGATAAAGCTAAATAAATTAACAGACCAATAAATATATAAGCGGAAGTGCCCTTAAAATCATACTTTAATGAATTTTGTTACATTTCTATGTACAAAAGCTCTCCCTTATATACCTGAGGTATATAAGTAATGTATATAAAGGGAATGGGGGTTGATAAAGCTAAATAAATTAACAGACCAATAAATATATAAGCGGAAGGGCCCTTAAAATCAATTTTCGCAGTTTCATAAAATTAATTTTGTTACATTTCCTTGTACATAAGGGCTCCCTTATATACCTGAAGTATATAAGTAATGTATATAAAGGGAATGGGGGTCGATAAAGCTAAATAAATTAACAGACCAATAAATATATAAGCGGAAGTGCCCTTAAAATCATACTTTAATGAATTTTGTTACATTTCTATGTACAAAAGCTCTCCCTTATATACCTGAGGTATATAAGTAATGTATATAAAGGGAATGGGGGTCGATAAAGCTAAATAAATTAACAGACCAATAAATATATAAGCGGAAGTGCCCTTAAAATCATACTTTAATGAATTTTGTTACATTTCTATGTACAAAAGCTCTCCCTTATATACCTGAGGTATATAAGTAATGTATATAAAGGGAATGGGGGTCGATAAAGCTAAATAAATTAACAGACCAATAAATATATAAGCGGAAGTGCCCTTAAAATCAATTTTCGCAGTTTCATAAAATTAATTTTGTTACATTTCCTTGTACATAAGGGCTCCCTTATATACCTGAAGTATATAAGTAATGTATATAAAGGGAATGGGGGTCGATAAAGCTAAATAAATTAACAGACCAATAAATATATAAGCGGAAGTGCCCTTAAAATCATACTTTAATGAATTTTGTTACATTTCTATGTACAAAAGCTCTCCCTTATATACCTGAGGTATATAAGTAATGTATATAAAGGGAATGGGGGTCGATAAAGCTAAATAAATTAACAGACCAATAAATATATAAGCGGAAGTGCCCTTAAAATCATACTTTAATGAATTTTGTTACATTTCTATGTACAAAAGCTCTCCCTTATATACCTGAGGTATATAAGTAATGTATATAAAGGGAATGGGGGTCGATAAAGCTAAATAAATTAACAGACCAATAAATATATAAGCGGAAGTGCCCTTAAAATAAATTTTCGCAGTTTCATAAAATTAATTTTGTTACATTTCCTTGTACATAAGGGCTCCCTTATATACCTGAAGTATATAAGTAATGTATATAAAGGGAATGGGGGTCGATAAAGCTAAATAAATTAACAGACCAATAAATATATAAGCGGAAGTGCCCTTAAAATCAATTTTCGCAGTTTCATAAAATTAATTTTGTTACATTTCCTTGTACATAAGGGCTCCCTTATATACCTGAAGCATATAAGTAATGTATATAAAGGGAATGGGGGTCGATAAAGCTAAATAAATTAACAGACCAATAAATATATAAGCGGAAGTGCCCTTAAAATCATACTTTAATGAATTTTGTTACATTTCTATGTACAAAAGCTCTCCCTTATATACCTGAGGTATATAAGTAATGTATATAAAGGGAATGGGGTCGATAAAGCTAAATAAATTAACAGACCAATAAATATATAAGCGGAAGTGCCCTTAAAATCATACTTTAATGAATTTTGTTACATTTCTATGTACAAAAGCTCTCCCTTATATTCCTGAGGTATATAAGTAATGTATATAAAGGGAATGGGGGTCGATAAAGCTAAATAAATTAACAGACCAATAAATATATAAGCGGAAGTGCCCTTAAAATCATACTTTAATGAATTTTGTTACATTTCTATGTACAAAAGCTCTCCCTTATATACCTGAGGTATATAAGTAATGTATATAAAGGGAATGGGGGTCGATAAAGCTAAATAAATTAACAGACCAATAAATATATAAGCGGAAGTGCCCTTAAAATCAATTTTCGCAGTTTCATAAAATTAATTTTGTTACATTTCTATGTACAAAAGCTCTCCCTTATATACCTGAGGTATATAAGTAATGTATATAAAGGGAATGGGGTCGATAAAGCTAAATAAATTAACAGACCAATAAATATATAAGCGGAAGTGCCCTTAAAATCATACTTTAATGAATTTTGTTACATTTCTATGTACAAAAGCTCTCCCTTATATACCTGAGGTATATAAGTAATGTATATAAAGGGAATGGGGGTCGATAAAGCTAAATAAATTAACAGACCAATAAATATATAAGCGGAAGTGCCCTTAAAATCATACTTTAATGAATTTTGTTACATTTCTATGTACAAAAGCTCTCCCTTATATACCTGAGGTATATAAGTAATGTATATAAAGGGAATGGGGGTTGATAAAGCTAAATAAATTAACAGACCAATAAATATATAAGCGGAAGGGCCCTTAAAATCAATTTTCGCAGTTTCATAAAATTAATTTTGTTACATTTCCTTGTACATAAGGGCTCCCTTATATACCTGAAGTATATAAGTAATGTATATAAAGGGAATGGGGGTCGATAAAGCTAAATAAATTAACAGACCAATAAATATATAAGCGGAAGTGCCCTTAAAATCATACTTTAATGAATTTTGTTACATTTCTATGTACAAAAGCTCTCCCTTATATACCTGAGGTATATAAGTAATGTATATAAAGGGAATGGGGGTCGATAAAGCTAAATAAATTAACAGACCAATAAATATATAAGCGGAAGTGCCCTTAAAATCAATTTTCGCAGTTTCATAAAATTAATTTTGTTACATTTCTATGTACAAAAGCTCTCCCTTATATACCTGAGGTATATAAGTAATGTATATAAAGGGAATGGGGTCGATAAAGCTAAATAAATTAACAGACCAATAAATATATAAGCGGAAGTGCCCTTAAAATCATACTTTAATGAATTTTGTTACATTTCTATGTACAAAAGCTCTCCCTTATATACCTGAGGTATATAAGTAATGTATATAAAGGGAATGGGGGTCGATAAAGCTAAATAAATTAACAGACCAATAAATATATAAGCGGAAGTGCCCTTAAAATCAATTTTCGCAGTTTCATAAAATTAATTTTGTTACATTTCCTTGTACATAAGGGCTCCCTTATATACCTGAAGTATATAAGTAATGTATATAAAGGGAATGGGTGTCGATAAAGCTAAATAAATTAACAGACCAATAAATATATAAGCGGAAGTGCCCTTAAAATCATACTTTAATGAATTTTGTTACATTTCTATGTACAAAAGCTCTCCCTTATATACCTGAGGTATATAAGTAATGTATATAAAGGGAATGGGGGTCGATAAAGCTAAATAAATTAACAGACCAATAAATATATAAGCGGAAGTGCCCTTAAAATCATACTTTAATGAATTTTGTTACATTTCTATGTACAAAAGCTCTCCCTTATATACCTGAGGTATATAAGTAATGTATATAAAGGGAATGGGGGTCGATAAAGCTAAATAAATTAACAGACCAATAAATATATAAGCGGAAGTGCCCTTAAAATCAATTTTCGCAGTTTCATAAAATTAATTTTGTTACATTTCCTTGTACATAAGGGCTCCCTTATATACCTGAAGTATATAAGTAATGTATATAAAGGGAATGGGGGTCGATAAAGCTAAATAAATTAACAGACCAATAAATATATAAGCGGAAGTGCCCTTAAAATCAATTTTCGCAGTTTCATAAAATTAATTTTGTTACATTTCTATGTACAAAAGCTCTCCCTTATATACCTGAGGTATATAAGTAATGTATATAAAGGGAATGGGGTCGATAAAGCTAAATAAATTAACAGACCAATAAATATATAAGCGGAAGTGCCCTTAAAATCATACTTTAATGAATTTTGTTACATTTCTATGTACAAAAGCTCTCCCTTATATACCTGAGGTATATAAGTAATGTATATAAAGGGAATGGGGGTCGATAAAGCTAAATAAATTAATAGACCAATAAATATATAAGCGGAAGTGCCCTTAAAATCATACTTTAATGAATTTTGTTACATTTCTATGTACAAAAGCTCTCCCTTATATACCTGAGGTATATAAGTAATGTATATAAAGGGAATGGGGGTCGATAAAGCTAAATAAATTAACAGACCAATAAATATATAAGCGGAAGTGCCTTTAAAATCATACTTTAATGAATTTTGTTACATTTCTATGTACAAAAGCTCTCCCTTATATACCTGAGGTATATAAGTAATGTATATAAAGGGAATGGGGGTCGATAAAGCTAAATAAATTAACAGACCAATAAATATATAAGCGGAAGTGCCCTTAAAATCAATTTTCGCAGTTTCATAAAATTAATTTTGTTACATTTCTATGTACAAAAGCTCTCCCTTATATACCTGAGGTATATAAGTAATGTATATAAAGGGAATGGGGTCGATAAAGCTAAATAAATTAACAGACCAATAAATATATAAGCGGAAGTGCCCTTAAAATCATACTTTAATGAATTTTGTTACATTTCTATGTACAAAAGCTCTCCCTTATATACCTGAGGTATATAAGTAATGTATATAAAGGGAATGGGGGTCGATAAAGCTAAATAAATTAACAGACCAATAAATATATAAGCGGAAGTGCCCTTAAAATCATACTTTAATGAATTTTGTTACATTTCTATGTACAAAAGCTCTCCCTTATATACCTGAGGTATATAAGTAATGTATATAAAGGGAATGGGGGTCGATAAAGCTAAATAAATTAACAGACCAATAAATATATAAGCGGAAGGGCCCTTAAAATCAATTTTCGCAGTTTCATAAAATTAATTTTGTTACATTTCCTTGTACATAAGGGCTCCCTTATATACCTGAAGTATATAAGTAATGTATATAAAGGGAATGGGGGTCGATAAAGCTAAATAAATTAACAGACCAATAAATATATAAGCGGAAGTGCCCTTAAAATCAATTTTCGCACTTTCATAAAATTAATTTTGTTACATTTCCTTGTACATAAGGGCTCCCTTATATACCTGAAGTATATAAGTAATGTATATAAAGGGAATGGGGGTCGATAAAGCTAAATAAATTAACAGACCTATAAATATATAAGCGGAAGTGCCCTTAAAATCATACTTTAATGAATTTTGTTACATTTCTATGTACAAAAGCTCTCCCTTATATACCTGAGGTATATAAGTAATGTATATAAAGGGAATGGGGGTCGATAAAGCTAAATAAATTAACAGACCAATAAATATATAAGCGGAAGTGCCCTTAAAATCATACTTTAAGGAATTTTGTTACATTTCTATGTACAAAAGCTCTCCCTTATATACCTGAGGTATATAAGTAATGTATATAAAGGGAATGGGGTCGATAAAGCTAAATAAATTAACAGACCAATAAATATATAAGCGGAAGTGCCCTTAAAATCATACTTTAATGAATTTTGTTACATTTCTATGTACAAAAGCTCTCCCTTATATACCTGAGGTATATAAGTAATGTATATAAAGGGAATGGGGGTCGATAAAGCTAAATAAATTAACAGACCAATAAATATATAAGCGGAAGTGCCCTTAAAATCATACTTTAATGAATTTTGTTACATTTCTATGTACAAAAGCTCTCCCTTATATACCTGAGGTATATAAGTAATGTATATAAAGGGAATGGGGTCGATAAAGCTAAATAAATTAACAGACCAATAAATATATAAGCGGAAGTGCCCTTAAAATCATACTTTAATGAATTTTGTTACATTTCTATGTACAAAAGCTCTCCCTTATATACCTGAGGTATATAAGTAATGTATATAAAGGGAATGGGGTCGATAAAGCTAAATAAATTAACAGACCAATAAATATATAAGCGGAAGTGCCCTTAAAATCATACTTTAATGAATTTTGTTACATTTCTATGTACAAAAGCTCTCCCTTATATACCTGAGGTATATAAGTAATGTATATAAAGGGAATGGGGGTCGATAAAGCTAAATAAATTAACAGACCAATAAATATATAAGCGGAAGTGCCCTTAAAATCAATTTTCGCAGTTTCATAAAATTAATTTTGTTACATTTCCTTGTACATAAGGGCTCCCTTATATACCTGAAGTATATAAGTAATGTATATAAAGGGAATGGGGGTCGATAAAGCTAAATAAATTAACAGACCAATAAATATATAAGCGGAAGTGCCCTTAAAATCATACTTTAATGAATTTTGTTACATTTCTATGTACAAAAGCTCTCCCTTATATACCTGAGGTATATAAGTAATGTATATAAAGGGAATGGGGTCGATAAAGCTAAATAAATTAACAGACCAATAAATATATAAGCGGAATTGCCCTTAAAATCATACTTTAATGAATTTTGTTACATTTCTATGTACAAAAGCTCTCCCTTATATACCTGAGGTATATAAGTAATGTATATAAAGGGAATGGGGTCGATAAAGCTAAATAAATTAACAGACCAATAAATATATAAGCGGAAGTGCCCTTAAAATCATACTTTAATGAATTTTGTTACATTTCTATGTACAAAAGCTCTCCCTTATATACCTGAGGTATATAAGTAATGTATATAAAGGGAATGGGGGTCGATAAAGCTAAATAAATTAACAGACCAATAAATATATAAGCGGAAGTGCCCTTAAAATCAATTTTCGCAGTTTCATAAAATTAATTTTGTTACATTTCCTTGTACATAAGGGCTCCCTTATATACCTGAAGTATATAAGTAATGTATATAAAGGGAATGGGGGTCGATAAAGCTAAATAAATTAACAGACCAATAAATATATAAGCGGAAGTGCCCTTAAAATCAATTTTCGCAGTTTCATAAAATTAATTTTGTTACATTTCCTTGTACATAAGGGCTCCCTTATATACCTGAAGTATATAAGTAATGTATATAAAGGGAATGGGGGTCGATAAAGCTAAATAAATTAACAGACCAATAAATATATAAGCGGAAGTGCCCTTAAAATCATACTTTAATGAATTTTGTTACATTTCTATGTACAAAAGCTCTCCCTTATATACCTGAGGTATATAAGTAATGTATATAAAGGGAATGGGGTCGATAAAGCTAAATAAATTAACAGACCAATAAATATATAAGCGGAAGTGCCCTTAAAATCATACTTTAATGAATTTTGTTACATTTCTATGTACAAAAGCTCTCCCTTATATACCTGAGGTATATAAGTAATGTATATAAAGGGAATGGGGGTCGATAAAGCTAAATAAATTAACAGACCAATAAATATATAAGCGGAAGTGCCCTTAAAATCAATTTTCGCAGTTTCATAAAATTAATTTTGTTACATTTCCTTGTACATAAGGGCTCCCTTATATACCTGAAGTATATAAGTAATGTATATAAAGGGAATGGGGGTCGATAAAGCTAAATAAATTAACAGACCAATAAATATATAAGCGGAAGTGCCCTTAAAATCAATTTTCGCAGTTTCATAAAATTAATTTTGTTACATTTCCTTGTACATAAGGGCTCCCTTATATACCTGAAGTATATAAGTAATGTATATAAAGGGAATGGGGGTCGATAAAGCTAAATAAATTAACAGACCAATAAATATATAAGCGGAAGTGCCCTTAAAATCATACTTTAATGAATTTTGTTACATTTCTATGTACAAAAGCTCTCCCTTATATACCTGAGGTATATAAGTAATGTATATAAAGGGAATGGGGGTCGATAAAGCTAAATAAATTAACAGACCAATAAATATATAAGCGGAAGTGCCCTTAAAATCATACTTTAATGAATTTTGTTACATTTCTATGTACAAAAGCTCTCCCTTATATACCTGAGGTATATAAGTAATGTATATAAAGGGAATGGGGGTCGATAAAGCTAAATAAATTAACAGACCAATAAATATATAAGCGGAAGTGCCCTTAAAATCAATTTTCGCAGTTTCATAAAATTAATTTTGTTACATTTCCTTGTACATAAGGGCTCCCTTATATACCTGAAGTATATAAGTAATGTATATAAAGGGAATGGGGGTCGATAAAGCTAAATAAATTAACAGACCAATAAATATATAAGCGGAAGTGCCCTTAAAATCAATTTTCGCAGTTTCATAAAATTAATTTTGTTACATTTCCTTGTACATAAGGGCTCCCTTATATACCTGAAGTATATAAGTAATGTATATAAAGGGAATGGGGGTCGATAAAGCTAAATAAATTAACAGACCAATAAATATATAAGCGGAAGTGCCCTTAAAATCATACTTTAATGAATTTTGTTACATTTCTATGTACAAAAGCTCTCCCTTATATACCTGAGGTATATAAGTAATGTATATAAAGGGAATGGGGTCGATAAAGCTAAATAAATTAACAGACCAATAAATATATAAGCGGAAGTGCCCTTAAAATCATACTTTAATGAATTTTGTTACATTTCTATGTACAAAAGCTCTCCCTTATATACCTGAGGTATATAAGTAATGTATATAAAGGGAATGGGGGTCGATAAAGCTAAATAAATTAACAGACCAATAAATATATAAGCGGAAGTGCCCTTAAAATCATACTTTAATGAATTTTGTTACATTTCTATGTACAAAAGCTCTCCCTTATATACCTGAGGTATATAAGTAATGTATATAAAGGGAATGGGGGTCGATAAAGCTAAATAAATTAACAGACCAATAAATATATAAGCGGAAGTGCCCTTAAAATCATACTTTAATGAATTTTGTTACATTTCTATGTACAAAAGCTCTCCCTTATATACCTGAGGTATATAAGTAATGTATATAAAGGGAATGGGGGTCGATAAAGCTAAATAAATTAACAGACCAATAAATATATAAGCGGAAGTGCCCTTAAAATCAATTTTCGCAGTTTCATAAAATTAATTTTGTTACATTTCCTTGTACATAAGGGCTCCCTTATATACCTGAAGTATATAAGTAATGTATATAAAGGGAATGGGGGTCGATAAAGCTAAATAAATTAACAGACCAATAAATATATAAGCGGAAGTGCCCTTAAAATCATACTTTAATGAATTTTGTTACATTTCTATGTACAAAAGCTCTCCCTTATATACCTGAGGTATATAAGTAATGTATATAAAGGGAATGGGGGTCGATAAAGCTAAATAAATTAACAGACCAATAAATAGATAAGCGGAAGTGCCCTTAAAATCAATTTTCGCAGTTTCATAAAATTAATTTTGTTACATTTCCTTGTACATAAGGGCTCCCTTATATACCTGAAGTATATAAGTAATGTATATAAAGGGAATGGGGGTCGATAAAGCTAAATAAATTAACAGACCAATAAATATATAAGCGGAAGTGCCCTTAAAATCATACTTTAATGAATTTTGTTACATTTCTATGTACAAAAGCTCTCCCTTATATACCTGAGGTATATAAGTAATGTATATAAAGGGAATGGGGGTCGATAAAGCTAAATAAATTAACAGACCAATAAATATATAAGCGGAAGTGCCCTTAAAATCATACTTTAATGAATTTTGTTACATTTCTATGTACAAAATCTCTCCCTTATATACCTGAGGTATATAAGTAATGTATATAAAGGGAATGGGGGTCGATAAAGCTAAATAAATTAACAGACCAATAAATATATAAGCAGAAGTGCCCTTAAAATCATACTTTAATGAATTTTGTTACATTTCTATGTACAAAAGGTCTCCCTTATATACCTGAGGTATATAAGTAATGTATATAAAGGGAATGGGGGTCGATAAAGCTAAATAAATTAACAGACCAATAAATATATAAGCGGAAGTGCCCTTAAAATCAATTTTCGCAGTTTCATAAAATTAATTTTGTTACATTTCCTTGTACATAAGGGCTCCCTTATATACCTGAAGTATATAAGTAATGTATATAAAGGGAATGGGGGTCGATAAAGCTAAATAAATTAACAGACCAATAAATATATAAGCGGAAGTGCCCTTAAAATCATACTTTAATGAATTTTGTTACATTTCTATGTACAAAAGCTCTCCCTTATATACCTGAGGTATATAAGTAATGTATATAAAGGGAATGGGGGTCGATAAAGCTAAATAAATTAACAGACCAATAAATATATAAGCGGAAGTGCCCTTAAAATCATACTTTAATGAATTTTGTTACATTTCTATGTACAAAAGCTCTCCCTTATATACCTGAGGTATATAAGTAATGTATATAAAGGGAATGGGGGTCGATAAAGCTAAATAAATTAACAGACCAATAAATATATAAGCGGAAGTGCCCTTAAAATCAATTTTCGCAGTTTCATAAAATTAATTTTGTTACATTTCCTTGTACATAAGGGCTCCCTTATATACCTGAAGTATATAAGTAATGTATATAAAGGGAATGGGGGTCGATAAAGCTAAATAAATTAACAGACCAATAAATATATAAGCGGAAGTGCCCTTAAAATCATACTTTAATGAATTTTGTTACATTTCTATGTACAAAAGCTCTCCCTTATATACCTGAGGTATATAAGTAATGTATATAAAGGGAATGGGGTCGATAAAGCTAAATAAATTAACAGACCAATAAATATATAAGCGGAAGTGCCCTTAAAATCATACTTTAATGAATTTTGTTACATTTCTATGTACAAAAGCTCTCCCTTATATACCTGAGGTATATAAGTAATGTATATAAAGGGAATGGGGGTCGATAAAGCTAAATAAATTAACAGACCAATAAATAGATAAGCGGAAGTGCCCTTAAAATCAATTTTCGCAGTTTCATAAAATTAATTTTGTTACATTTCCTTGTACATAAGGGCTCCCTTATATACCTGAAGTATATAAGTAATGTATATAAAGGGAATGGGGGTCGATAAAGCTAAATAAATTAACAGACCAATAAATATATAAGCGGAAGTGCCCTTAAAATCATACTTTAATGAATTTTGTTACATTTCTATGTACAAAAGCTCTCCCTTATATACCTGAGGTATATAAGTAATGTATATAAAGGGAATGGGGGTCGATAAAGCTAAATAAATTAACAGACCAATAAATATATAAGCGGAAGTGCCCTTAAAATCATACTTTAATGAATTTTGTTACATTTCTATGTACAAAATCTCTCCCTTATATACCTGAGGTATATAAGTAATGTATATAAAGGGAATGGGGGTCGATAAAGCTAAATAAATTAACAGACCAATAAATATATAAGCAGAAGTGCCCTTAAAATCATACTTTAATGAATTTTGTTACATTTCTATGTACAAAAGGTCTCCCTTATATACCTGAGGTATATAAGTAATGTATATAAAGGGAATGGGGGTCGATAAAGCTAAATAAATTAACAGACCAATAAATATATAAGCGGAAGTGCCCTTAAAATCAATTTTCGCAGTTTCATAAAATTAATTTTGTTACATTTCCTTGTACATAAGGGCTCCCTTATATACCTGAAGTATATAAGTAATGTATATAAAGGGAATGGGGGTCGATAAAGCTAAATAAATTAACACACCAATAAATATATAAGCGGAAGTGCCCTTAAAATCATACTTTAATGAATTTTGTTACATTTCTATGTACAAAAGCTCTCCCTTATATACCTGAGGTATATAAGTAATGTATATAAAGGGAATGGGGGTCGATAAAGCTAAATAAATTAACAGACCAATAAATATATAAGCGGAAGTGCCCTTAAAATCATACTTTAATGAATTTTGTTACATTTCTATGTACAAAAGCTCTCCCTTATATACCTGAGGTATATAAGTAATGTATATAAAGGGAATGGGGGTCGATAAAGCTAAATAAATTAACAGACCAATAAATATATAAGCGGAAGTGCCCTTAAAATCAATTTTCGCAGTTTCATAAAATTAATTTTGTTACATTTCCTTGTACATAAGGGCTCCCTTATATACCTGAAGTATATAAGTAATGTATATAAAGGGAATGGGGGTCGATAAAGCTAAATAAATTAACAGACCAATAAATATATAAGCGGAAGTGCCCTTAAAATCATACTTTAATGAATTTTGTTACATTTCTATGTACAAAAGCTCTCCCTTATATACCTGAGGTATATAAGTAATGTATATAAAGGGAATGGGGTCGATAAAGCTAAATAAATTAACAGACCAATAAATATATAAGCGGAAGTGCCCTTAAAATCATACTTTAATGAATTTTGTTACATTTCTATGTACAAAAGCTCTCCCTTATATACCTGAGGTATATAAGTAATGTATATAAAGGGAATGGGGGTCGATAAAGCTAAATAAATTAACAGACCAATAAATATATAAGCGGAAGTGCCCTTAAAATCATACTTTAATGAATTTTGTTACATTTCTATGTACAAAAGCTCTCCCTTATATACCTGAGGTATATAAGTAATGTATATAAAGGGAATGGGGGTCGATAAAGCTAAATAAATTAACAGACCAATAAATATATAAGCGGAAGTGCCCTTAAAATCATACTTTAATGAATTTTGTTACATTTCTATGTACAAAAGCTCTCCCTTATATACCTGAGGTATATAAGTAATGTATATAAAGGGAATGGGGGTCGATAAAGCTAAATAAATTAACAGACCAATAAATATATAAGCGGAAGTGCCCTTAAAATCATACTTTAATGAATTTTGTTACATTTCTATGTACAAAAGCTCTCCCTTATATACCTGAGGTATATAAGTAATGTATATAAAGGGAATGGGGGTCGATAAAGCTAAATAAATTAACAGACCAATAAATATATAAGCGGAAGTGCCCTTAAAATCATACTTTAATGAATTTTGTTACATTTCTATGTACAAAAGCTCTCCCTTATATACCTGAGGTATATAAGTAATGTATATAAAGGGAATGGGGGTCGATAAAGCTAAATAAATTAACAGACCAATAAATATATAAGCGGAAGTGCCCTTAAAATCATACTTTAATTAATTTTGTTACATTTCTATGTACAAAAGCTCTCCCTTATATACCTGAGGTATATAAGTAATGTATATAAAGGGAATGGGGGTCGATAAAGCTAAATAAATTAACAGACCAATAAATATATAAGCGGAAGTGCCCTTAAAATCATACTTTAATGAATTTTGTTACATTTCTATGTACAAAAGCTCTCCCTTATATACCTGAGGTATATAAGTAATGTATATAAAGGGAATGGGGGTCGATAAAGCTAAATAAATTAACAGACCAATAAATATATAAGCGGAAGTGCCCCTTAAAATCATACTTTAATGAATTTTGTTACATTTCTATGTACAAAAGCTCTCCCTTATATACCTGAGGTATATAAGTAATGTATATAAAGGGAATGGGGGTCGATAAAGCTAAATAAATTAACAGACCAATAAATATATAAGCGGAAGTGCCCTTAAAATCAATTTTCGCAGTTTCATAAAATTAATTTTGTTACATTTCCTTGTACATAAGGGCTCCCTTATATACCTGAAGTATATAAGTAATGTATATAAAGGGAATGGGGGTCGATAAAGCTAAATAAATTAACAGACCAATAAATATATAAGCGGAAGTGCCCTTAAAATCATACTTTAATGAATTTTGTTACATTTCTATGTACAAAAGCTCTCCCTTATATACCTGAGGTATATAAGTAATGTATATAAAGGGAATGGGGGTCGATAAAGCTAAATAAATTAACAGACCAATAAATATATAAGCGGAAGTGCCCTTAAAATCATACTTTAATGAATTTTGTTACATTTCTATGTACAAAAGCTCTCCCTTATATACCTGAGGTATATAAGTAATGTATATAAAGGGAATGGGGGTCGATAAAGCTAAATAAATTAACAGACCAATAAATATATAAGCGGAAGTGCCCTTAAAATCATACTTTAATGAATTTTGTTACATTTCTATGTACAAAAGCTATCCCTTATATACCTGAGGTATATAAGTAATGTATATAAAGGGAATGGGGGTCGATAAAGCTAAATAAATTAACAGACCAATAAATATATAAGCGGAAGTGCCCTTAAAATCATACTTTAATGAATTTTGTTACATTTCTATGTACAAAAGCTCTCCCTTATATACCTGAGGTATATAAGTAATGTATATAAAGGGAATGGGGGTCGATAAAGCTAAATAAATTAACAGACCAATAAATATATAAGCGGAAGTGCCCTTAAAATCATACTTTAATGAATTTTGTTACATTTCTATGTACAAAAGCTCTCCCTTATATACCTGAGGTATATAAGTAATGTATATAAAGGGAATGGGGGTCGATAAAGCTAAATAAATTAACAGACCAATAAATATATAAGCGGAAGTGCCCTTAAAATCATACTTTAATGAATTTTGTTACATTTCTATGTACAAAAGCTCTCCCTTATATACCTGAGGTATATAAGTAATGTATATAAAGGGAATGGGGGTCGATAAAGCTAAATAAATTAACAGACCAATAAATATATAAGCGGAAGTGCCCTTAAAATCATACTTTAATGAATTTTGTTACATTTCTATGTACAAAAGCTCTCCCTTATATACCTGAGGTATATAAGTAATGTATATAAAGGGAATGGGGGTCGATAAAGCTAAATAAATTAACAGACCAATAAATATATAAGCGGAAGTGCCCTTAAAATCATACTTTAATGAATTTTGTTACATTTCTATGTACAAAAGCTCTCCCTTATATACCTGAGGTATATAAGTAATGTATATAAAGGGAATGGGGGTCGATAAAGCTAAATAAATTAACAGACCAATAAATATATAAGCGGAAGTGCCCTTAAAATCATACTTTAATGAATTTTGTTACATTTCTATGTACAAAAGCTCTCCCTTATATACCTGAGGTATATAAGTAATGTATATAAAGGGAATGGGGGTCGATAAAGCTAAATAAATTAACAGACCAATAAATATATAAGCGGAAGTGCCCTTAAAATCATACTTTAATGAATTTTGTTACATTTCTATGTACAAAAGCTCTCCCTTATATACCTGAGGTATATAAGTAATGTATATAAAGGGAATGGGGGTCGATAAAGCTAAATAAATTAACAGACCAATAAATATATAAGCGGAAGTGCCCTTAAAATCATACTTTAATGAATTTTGTTACATTTCTATGTACAAAAGCTCTCCCTTATATACCTGAGGTATATAAGTAATGTATATAAAGGGAATGGGGGTCGATAAAGCTAAATAAATTAACAGACCAATAAATATATAAGCGGAAGTGCCCTTAAAATCATACTTTAATGAATTTTGTTACATTTCTATGTACAAAAGCTCTCCCTTATATACCTGAGGTATATAAGTAATGTATATAAAGGGAATGGGGGTCGATAAAGCTAAATAAATTAACAGACCAATAAATATATAAGCGGAAGTGCCCTTAAAATCATACTTTAATGAATTTTGTTACATTTCTATGTACAAAAGCTCTCCCTTATATACCTGAGGTATATAAGTAATGTATATAAAGGGAATGGGGGTCGATAAAGCTAAATAAATTAACAGACCAATAAATATATAAGCGGAAGTGCCCTTAAAATCATACTTTAATGAATTTTGTTACATTTCTATGTACAAAAGCTCTCCCTTATATACCTGAGGTATATAAGTAATGTATATAAAGGGAATGGGGGTCGATAAAGCTAAATAAATTAACAGACCAATAAATATATAAGCGGAAGTGCCCTTAAAATCATACTTTAATGAATTTTGTTACATTTCTATGTACAAAAGCTCTCCCTTATATACCTGAGGTATATAAGTAATGTATATAAAGGGAATGGGGGTCGATAAAGCTAAATAAATTAACAGACCAATAAATATATAAGCGGAAGTGCCCTTAAAATCATACTTTAATGAATTTTGTTACATTTCTATGTACAAAAGCTCTCCCTTATATACCTGAGGTATATAAGTAATGTATATAAAGGGAATGGGGGTCGATAAAGCTAAATAAATTAACAGACCAATAAATATATAAGCGGAAGTGCCCTTAAAATCATACTTTAATGAATTTTGTTACATTTCTATGTACAAAAGCTCTCCCTTATATACCTGAGGTATATAAGTAATGTATATAAAGGGAATGGGGGTCGATAAAGCTAAATAAATTAACAGACCAATAAATATATAAGCGGAAGTGCCCTTAAAATCATACTTTAATGAATTTTGTTACATTTCTATGTACAAAAGCTCTCCCTTATATACCTGAGGTATATAAGTAATGTATATAAAGGGAATGGGGGTCGATAAAGCTAAATAAATTAACAGACCAATAAATATATAAGCGGAAGTGCCCTTAAAATCATACTTTAATGAATTTTGTTACATTTCTATGTACAAAAGCTCTCCCTTATATACCTGAGGTATATAAGTAATGTATATAAAGGGAATGGGGGTCGATAAAGCTAAATAAATTAACAGACCAATAAATATATAAGCGGAAGTGCCCTTAAAATCATACTTTAATGAATTTTGTTACATTTCTATGTACAAAAGCTCTCCCTTATATACCTGAGGTATATAAGTAATGTATATAAAGGGAATGGGGGTCGATAAAGCTAAATAAATTAACAGACCAATAAATATATAAGCGGAAGTGCCCTTAAAATCATAGTTTAATGAATTTTGTTACATTTCTATGTACAAAAGCTCTCCCTTATATACCTGAGGTATATAAGTAATGTATATAAAGGGAATGGGGGTCGATAAAGCTAAATAAATTAACAGACCAATAAATATATAAGCGGAAGTGCCCTTAAAATCATACTTTAATGAATTTTGTTACATTTCTATGTACAAAAGCTCTCCCTTATATACCTGAGGTATATAAGTAATGTATATAAAGGGAATGGGGGTCGATAAAGCTAAATAAATTAACAGACCAATAAATATATAAGCGGAAGTGCCCTTAAAATCATACTTTAATGAATTTTGTTACATTTCTATGTACAAAAGCTCTCCCTTATATACCTGAGGTATATAAGTAATGTATATAAAGGGAATGGGGGTCGATAAAGCTAAATAAATTAACAGACCAATAAATATATAAGCGGAAGTGCCCTTAAAATCATACTTTAATGAATTTTGTTACATTTCTATGTACAAAAGCTCTCCCTTATATACCTGAGGTATATAAGTAATGTATATAAAGGGAATGGGGGTCGATAAAGCTAAATAAATTAACAGACCAATAAATATATAAGCGGAAGTGCCCTTAAAATCATACTTTAATGAATTTTGTTACATTTCTATGTACAAAAGCTCTCCCTTATATACCTGAGGTATATAAGTAATGTATATAAAGGGAATGGGGGTCGATAAAGCTAAATAAATTAACAGACCAATAAATATATAAGCGGAAGTGCCCTTAAAATCATACTTTAATGAATTTTGTTACATTTCTATGTACAAAAGCTCTCCCTTATATACCTGAGGTATATAAGTAATGTATATAAAGGGAATGGGGGTCGATAAAGCTAAATAAATTAACAGACCAATAAATATATAAGCGGAAGTGCCCTTAAAATCATACTTTAATGAATTTTGTTACATTTCTATGTACAAAAGCTCTCCCTTATATACCTGAGGTATATAAGTAATGTATATAAAGGGAATGGGGGTCGATAAAGCTAAATAAATTAACAGACCAATAAATATATAAGCGGAAGTGCCCTTAAAATCATACTTTAATGAATTTTGTTACATTTCTATGTACAAAAGCTCTCCCTTATATACCTGAGGTATATAAGTAATGTATATAAAGGGAATGGGGGTCGATAAAGCTAAATAAATTAACAGACCAATAAATATATAAGCGGAAGTGCCCTTAAAATCATACTTTAATGAATTTTGTTACATTTCTATGTACAAAAGCTCTCCCTTATATACCTGAGGTATATAAGTAATGTATATAAAGGGAATGGGGGTCGATAAAGCTAAATAAATTAACAGACCAATAAATATATAAGCGGAAGTGCCCTTAAAATCATACTTTAATGAATTTTGTTACATTTCTATGTACAAAAGCTCTCCCTTATATACCTGAGGTATATAAGTAATGTATATAAAGGGAATGGGGGTCGATAAAGCTAAATAAATTAACAGACCAATAAATATATAAGCGGAAGTGCCCTTAAAATCATACTTTAATGAATTTTGTTACATTTCTATGTACAAAAGCTCTCCCTTATATACCTGAGGTATATAAGTAATGTATATAAAGGGAATGGGGGTCGATAAAGCTAAATAAATTAACAGACCAATAAATATATAAGCGGAAGTGCCCTTAAAATCATACTTTAATGAATTTTGTTACATTTCTATGTACAAAAGCTCTCCCTTATATACCTGAGGTATATAAGTAATGTATATAAAGGGAATGGGGGTCGATAAAGCTAAATAAATTAACAGACCAATAAATATATAAGCGGAAGTGCCCTTAAAATCATACTTTAATGAATTTTGTTACATTTCTATGTACAAAAGCTCTCCCTTATATACCTGAGGTATATAAGTAATGTATATAAAGGGAATGGGGGTCGATAAAGCTAAATAAATTAACAGACCAATAAATATATAAGCGGAAGTGCCCTTAAAATCATACTTTAATGAATTTTGTTACATTTCTATGTACAAAAGCTCTCCCTTATATACCTGAGGTATATAAGTAATGTATATAAAGGGAATGGGGGTCGATAAAGCTAAATAAATTAACAGACCAATAAATATATAAGCGGAAGTGCCCTTAAAATCATACTTTAATGAATTTTGTTACATTTCTATGTACAAAAGCTCTCCCTTATATACCTGAGGTATATAAGTAATGTATATAAAGGGAATGGGGGTCGATAAAGCTAAATAAATTAACAGACCAATAAATATATAAGCGGAAGTGCCCTTAAAATCATACTTTAATGAATTTTGTTACATTTCTATGTACAAAAGCTCTCCCTTATATACCTGAGGTATATAAGTAATGTATATAAAGGGAATGGGGGTCGATAAAGCTAAATAAATTAACAGACCAATAAATATATAAGCGGAAGTGCCCTTAAAATCATACTTTAATGAATTTTGTTACATTTCTATGTACAAAAGCTCTCCCTTATATACCTGAGGTATATAAGTAATGTATATAAAGGGAATGGGGGTCGATAAAGCTAAATAAATTAACAGACCAATAAATATATAAGCGGAAGTGCCCTTAAAATCATACTTTAATGAATTTTGTTACATTTCTATGTACAAAAGCTCTCCCTTATATACCTGAGGTATATAAGTAATGTATATAAAGGGAATGGGGGTCGATAAAGCTAAATAAATTAACAGACCAATAAATATATAAGCGGAAGTGCCCTTAAAATCATACTTTAATGAATTTTGTTACATTTCTATGTACAAAAGCTCTCCCTTATATACCTGAGGTATATAAGTAATGTATATAAAGGGAATGGGGGTCGATAAAGCTAAATAAATTAACAGACCAATAAATATATAAGCGGAAGTGCCCTTAAAATCATACTTTAATGAATTTTGTTACATTTCTATGTACAAAAGCTCTCCCTTATATACCTGAGGTATATAAGTAATGTATATAAAGGGAATGGGGGTCGATAAAGCTAAATAAATTAACAGACCAATAAATATATAAGCGGAAGTGCCCTTAAAATCATACTTTAATGAATTTTGTTACATTTCTATGTACAAAAGCTCTCCCTTATATACCTGAGGTATATAAGTAATGTATATAAAGGGAATGGGGGTCGATAAAGCTAAATAAATTAACAGACCAATAAATATATAAGCGGAAGTGCCCTTAAAATCATACTTTAATGAATTTTGTTACATTTCTATGTACAAAAGCTCTCCCTTATATACCTGAGGTATATAAGTAATGTATATAAAGGGAATGGGGGTCGATAAAGCTAAATAAATTAACAGACCAATAAATATATAAGCGGAAGTGCCCTTAAAATCATACTTTAATGAATTTTGTTACATTTCTATGTACAAAAGCTCTCCCTTATATACCTGAGGTATATAAGTAATGTATATAAAGGGAATGGGGGTCGATAAAGCTAAATAAATTAACAGACCAATAAATATATAAGCGGAAGTGCCCTTAAAATCATACTTTAATGAATTTTGTTACATTTCTATGTACAAAAGCTCTCCCTTATATACCTGAGGTATATAAGTAATGTATATAAAGGGAATGGGGGTCGATAAAGCTAAATAAATTAACAGACCAATAAATATATAAGCGGAAGTGCCCTTAAAATCATACTTTAATGAATTTTGTTACATTTCTATGTACAAAAGCTCTCCCTTATATACCTGAGGTATATAAGTAATGTATATAAAGGGAATGGGGGTCGATAAAGCTAAATAAATTAACAGACCAATAAATATATAAGCGGAAGTGCCCTTAAAATCATACTTTAATGAATTTTGTTACATTTCTATGTACAAAAGCTCTCCCTTATATACCTGAGGTATATAAGTAATGTATATAAAGGGAATGGGGGTCGATAAAGCTAAATAAATTAACAGACCAATAAATATATAAGCGGAAGTGCCCTTAAAATCATACTTTAATGAATTTTGTTACATTTCTATGTACAAAAGCTCTCCCTTATATACCTGAGGTATATAAGTAATGTATATAAAGGGAATGGGGGTCGATAAAGCTAAATAAATTAACAGACCAATAAATATATAAGCGGAAGTGCCCTTAAAATCATACTTTAATGAATTTTGTTACATTTCTATGTACAAAAGCTCTCCCTTATATACCTGAGGTATATAAGTAATGTATATAAAGGGAATGGGGGTCGATAAAGCTAAATAAATTAACAGACCAATAAATATATAAGCGGAAGTGCCCTTAAAATCATACTTTAATGAATTTTGTTACATTTCTATGTACAAAAGCTCTCCCTTATATACCTGAGGTATATAAGTAATGTATATAAAGGGAATGGGGGTCGATAAAGCTAAATAAATTAACAGACCAATAAATATATAAGCGGAAGTGCCCTTAAAATCATACTTTAATGAATTTTGTTACATTTCTATGTACAAAAGCTCTCCCTTATATACCTGAGGTATATAAGTAATGTATATAAAGGGAATGGGGGTCGATAAAGCTAAATAAATTAACAGACCAATAAATATATAAGCGGAAGTGCCCTTAAAATCATACTTTAATGAATTTTGTTACATTTCTATGTACAAAAGCTCTCCCTTATATACCTGAGGTATATAAGTAATGTATATAAAGGGAATGGGGGTCGATAAAGCTAAATAAATTAACAGACCAATAAATATATAAGCGGAAGTGCCCTTAAAATCATACTTTAATGAATTTTGTTACATTTCTATGTACAAAAGCTCTCCCTTATATACCTGAGGTATATAAGTAATGTATATAAAGGGAATGGGGGTCGATAAAGCTAAATAAATTAACAGACCAATAAATATATAAGCGGAAGTGCCCTTAAAATCATACTTTAATGAATTTTGTTACATTTCTATGTACAAAAGCTCTCCCTTATATACCTGAGGTATATAAGTAATGTATATAAAGGGAATGGGGGTCGATAAAGCTAAATAAATTAACAGACCAATAAATATATAAGCGGAAGTGCCCTTAAAATCATACTTTAATGAATTTTGTTACATTTCTATGTACAAAAGCTCTCCCTTATATACCTGAGGTATATAAGTAATGTATATAAAGGGAATGGGGGTCGATAAAGCTAAATAAATTAACAGACCAATAAATATATAAGCGGAAGTGCCCTCATACTTTAATGAATTTTGTTACATTTCTATGTACAAAAGCTCTCCCTTATATACCTGAGGTATATAAGTAATGAATATAAAGGGAATGGGGGTCGATAAAGCTAAATAAATTAACAGACCAATAAATATATAAGCGGAAGTGCCCTTAAAATCATACTTTAATGAATTTTGTTACATTTCTATGTACAAAAGCTCTCCCTTATATACCTGAGGTATATAAGTAATGTATATAAAGGGAATGGGGGTCGATAAAGCTAAATAAATTAACAGACCAATAAATATATAAGCGGAAGTGCCCTTAAAATCATACTTTAATGAATTTTGTTACATTTCTATGTACAAAAGCTCTCCCTTATATACCTGAGGTATATAAGTAATGTATATAAAGGGAATGGGGGTCGATAAAGCTAAATAAATTAACAGACCAATAAATATATAAGCGGAAGTGCCCTTAAAATCATACTTTAATGAATTTTGTTACATTTCTATGTACAAAAGCTCTCCCTTATATACCTGAGGTATATAAGTAATGTATATAAAGGGAATGGGGGTCGATAAAGCTAAATAAATTAACAGACCAATAAATATATAAGCGGAAGTGCCCTTAAAATCATACTTTAATGAATTTTGTTACATTTCTATGTACAAAAGCTCTCCCTTATATACCTGAGGTATATAAGTAATGTATATAAAGGGAATGGGGGTCGATAAAGCTAAATAAATTAACAGACCAATAAATATATAAGCGGAAGTGCCCTTAAAATCATACTTTAATGAATTTTGTTACATTTCTATGTACAAAAGCTCTCCCTTATATACCTGAGGTATATAAGTAATGTATATAAAGGGAATGGGGGTCGATAAAGCTAAATAAATTAACAGACCAATAAATATATAAGCGGAAGTGCCCTTAAAATCATACTTTAATGAATTTTGTTACATTTCTATGTACAAAAGCTCTCCCTTATATACCTGAGGTATATAAGTAATGTATATAAAGGGAATGGGGGTCGATAAAGCTAAATAAATTAACAGACCAATAAATATATAAGCGGAAGTGCCCTTAAAATCATACTTTAATGAATTTTGTTACATTTCTATGTACAAAAGCTCTCCCTTATATACCTGAGGTATATAAGTAATGTATATAAAGGGAATGGGGGTCGATAAAGCTAAATAAATTAACAGACCAATAAATATATAAGCGGAAGTGCCCTTAAAATCATACTTTAATGAATTTTGTTACATTTCTATGTACAAAAGCTCTCCCTTATATACCTGAGGTATATAAGTAATGTATATAAAGGGAATGGGGGTCGATAAAGCTAAATAAATTAACAGACCAATAAATATATAAGCGGAAGTGCCCTTAAAATCATACTTTAATGAATTTTGTTACATTTCTATGTACAAAAGCTCTCCCTTATATACCTGAGGTATATAAGTAATGTATATAAAGGGAATGGGGGTCGATAAAGCTAAATAAATTAACAGACCAATAAATATATAAGCGGAAGTGCCCTTAAAATCATACTTTAATGAATTTTGTTACATTTCTATGTACAAAAGCTCTCCCTTATATACCTGAGGTATATAAGTAATGTATATAAAGGGAATGGGGGTCGATAAAGCTAAATAAATTAACAGACCAATAAATATATAAGCGGAAGTGCCCTTAAAATCATACTTTAATGAATTTTGTTACATTTCTATGTACAAAAGCTCTCCCTTATATACCTGAGGTATATAAGTAATGTATATAAAGGGAATGGGGGTCGATAAAGCTAAATAAATTAACAGACCAATAAATATATAAGCGGAAGTGCCCTTAAAATCATACTTTAATGAATTTTGTTACATTTCTATGTACAAAAGCTCTCCCTTATATACCTGAGGTATATAAGTAATGTATATAAAGGGAATGGGGGTCGATAAAGCTAAATAAATTAACAGACCAATAAATATATAAGCGGAAGTGCCCTTAAAATCATACTTTAATGAATTTTGTTACATTTCTATGTACAAAAGCTCTCCCTTATATACCTGAGGTATATAAGTAATGTATATAAAGGGAATGGGGGTCGATAAAGCTAAATAAATTAACAGACCAATAAATATATAAGCGGAAGTGCCCTTAAAATCATACTTTAATGAATTTTGTTACATTTCTATGTACAAAAGCTCTCCCTTATATACCTGAGGTATATAAGTAATGTATATAAAGGGAATGGGGGTCGATAAAGCTAAATAAATTAACAGACCAATAAATATATAAGCGGAAGTGCCCTTAAAATCATACTTTAATGAATTTTGTTACATTTCTATGTACAAAAGCTCTCCCTTATATACCTGAGGTATATAAGTAATGTATATAAAGGGAATGGGGGTCGATAAAGCTAAATAAATTAACAGACCAATAAATATATAAGCGGAAGTGCCCTTAAAATCATACTTTAATGAATTTTGTTACATTTCTATGTACAAAAGCTCTCCCTTATATACCTGAGGTATATAAGTAATGTATATAAAGGGAATGGGGGTCGATAAAGCTAAATAAATTAACAGACCAATAAATATATAAGCGGAAGTGCCCTTAAAATCATACTTTAATGAATTTTGTTACATTTCTATGTACAAAAGCTCTCCCTTATATACCTGAGGTATATAAGTAATGTATATAAAGGGAATGGGGGTCGATAAAGCTAAATAAATTAACAGACCAATAAATATATAAGCGGAAGTGCCCTTAAAATCATACTTTAATGAATTTTGTTACATTTCTATGTACAAAAGCTCTCCCTTATATACCTGAGGTATATAAGTAATGTATATAAAGGGAATGGGGGTCGATAAAGCTAAATAAATTAACAGACCAATAAATATATAAGCGGAAGTGCCCTTAAAATCATACTTTAATGAATTTTGTTACATTTCTATGTACAAAAGCTCTCCCTTATATACCTGAGGTATATAAGTAATGTATATAAAGGGAATGGGGGTCGATAAAGCTAAATAAATTAACAGACCAATAAATATATAAGCGGAAGTGCCCTTAAAATCATACTTTAATGAATTTTGTTACATTTCTATGTACAAAAGCTCTCCCTTATATACCTGAGGTATATAAGTAATGTATATAAAGGGAATGGGGGTCGATAAAGCTAAATAAATTAACAGACCAATAAATATATAAGCGGAAGTGCCCTTAAAATCATACTTTAATGAATTTTGTTACATTTCTATGTACAAAAGCTCTCCCTTATATACCTGAGGTATATAAGTAATGTATATAAAGGGAATGGGGGTCGATAAAGCTAAATAAATTAACAGACCAATAAATATATAAGCGGAAGTGCCCTTAAAATCATACTTTAATGAATTTTGTTACATTTCTATGTACAAAAGCTCTCCCTTATATACCTGAGGTATATAAGTAATGTATATAAAGGGAATGGGGGTCGATAAAGCTAAATAAATTAACAGACCAATAAATATATAAGCGGAAGTGCCCTTAAAATCATACTTTAATGAATTTTGTTACATTTCTATGTACAAAAGCTCTCCCTTATATACCTGAGGTATATAAGTAATGTATATAAAGGGAATGGGGGTCGATAAAGCTAAATAAATTAACAGACCAATAAATATATAAGCGGAAGTGCCCTTAAAATCATACTTTAATGAATTTTGTTACATTTCTATGTACAAAAGCTCTCCCTTATATACCTGAGGTATATAAGTAATGTATATAAAGGGAATGGGGGTCGATAAAGCTAAATAAATTAACAGACCAATAAATATATAAGCGGAAGTGCCCTTAAAATCATACTTTAATGAATTTTGTTACATTTCTATGTACAAAAGCTCTCCCTTATATACCTGAGGTATATAAGTAATGTATATAAAGGGAATGGGGGTCGATAAAGCTAAATAAATTAACAGACCAATAAATATATAAGCGGAAGTGCCCTTAAAATCATACTTTAATGAATTTTGTTACATTTCTATGTACAAAAGCTCTCCCTTATATACCTGAGGTATATAAGTAATGTATATAAAGGGAATGGAAGAGGGTTGATAAAGCTAAATAAATTAACAGACCAATAAATATATAAGCGGAAGTGCCCTTAAAATCATACTTTAATGAATTTTGTTACATTTCTATGTACAAAAGCTCTCCCTTATATACCTGAGGTATATAAGTAATGTATATAAAGGGAATGGGGGTCGATAAAGCTAAATAAATTAACAGACCAATAAATATATAAGCGGAAGTGCCATTAAAATCATACTTTAATGAATTTTGTTACATTTCTATGTACAAAAGCTCTCCCTTATATACCTGAGGTATATAAGTAATGTATATAAAGGGAATGGGGGTCGATAAAGCTAAATAAATTAACAGACCAATAAATATATAAGCGGAAGTGCCCTTAAAATCATACTTTAATGAATTTTGTTACATTTCTATGTACAAAAGCTCTCCCTTATATACCTGAGGTATATAAGTAATGTATATAAAGGGAATGGGGGTCGATAAAGCTAAATAAATTAACAGACCAATAAATATATAAGCGGAAGTGCCCTTAAAATCATACTTTAATGAATTTTGTTACATTTCTATGTACAAAAGCTCTCCCTTATATACCTGAGGTATATAAGTAATGTATATAAAGGGAATGGGGGTCGATAAAGCTAAATAAATTAACAGACCAATAAATATATTAGCGGAAGTGCCCTTAAAATCATACTTTAATGAATTTTGTTACATTTCTATGTACAAAAGCTCTCCCTTATATACCTGAGGTATATAAGTAATGTATATAAAGGGAATGGGGGTCGATAAAGCTAAATAAATTAACAGACCAATAAATATATAAGCGGAAGTGCCCTTAAAATCATACTTTAATGAATTTTGTTACATTTCTATGTACAAAAGCTCTCCCTTATATACCTGAGGTATATAAGTAATGTATATAAAGGGAATGGGGGTCGATAAAGCTAAATAAATTAACAGACCAATAAATATATAAGCGGAAGTGCCCTTAAAATCATACTTTAATGAATTTTGTTACATTTCTATGTACAAAAGCTCTCCCTTATATACCTGAGGTATATAAGTAATGTATATAAAGGGAATGGGGGTCGATAAAGCTAAATAAATTAACAGACCAATAAATATATAAGCGGAAGTGCCCTTAAAATCATACTTTAATGAATTTTGTTACATTTCTATGTACAAAAGCTCTCCCTTATATACCTGAGGTATATAAGTAATGTATATAAAGGGAATGGGGGTCGATAAAGCTAAATAAATTAACAGACCAATAAATATATAAGCGGAAGTGCCCTTAAAATCATACTTTAATGAATTTTGTTACATTTCTATGTACAAAAGCTCTCCCTTATATACCTGAGGTATATAAGTAATGTATATAAAGGGAATGGGGGTCGATAAAGCTAAATAATTTAACAGACCAATAAATATATAAGCGGAAGTGCCCTTAAAATCATACTTTAATGAATTTTGATACATTTCTATGTACAAAAGCTCTCCCTTATATACCTGAGGTATATAAGTAATGTATATAAAGGGAATGGGGGTCGATAAAGCTAAATAAATTAACAGACCAATAAATATATAAGCGGAAGTGCCCTTAAAATCATACTTTAATGAATTTTGTTACATTTCTATGTACAAAAGCTCTCCCTTATATACCTGAGGTATATAAGTAATGTATATAAAGGGAATGGGGGTCGATAAAGCTAAATAAATTAACAGACCAATAAATATATAAGCGGAAGTGCCCTTAAAATCATACTTTAATGAATTTTGTTACATTTCTATGTACAAAAGCTCTCCCTTATATACCTGAGGTATATAAGTAATGTATATAAAGGGAATGGGGGTCGATAAAGCTAAATAAATTAACAGACCAATAAATATATAAGCGGAAGTGCCCTTAAAATCATACTTTAATGAATTTTGTTACATTTCTATGTACAAAAGCTCTCCTTTATATACCTGAGGTATATAAGTAATGTATATAAAGGGAATGGGGGTCGATAAAGCTAAATAAATTAACAGACCAATAAATATATAAGCGGAAGTGCCCTTAAAATCATCACTTTAATGAATTTTGTTACATTTCTATGTACAAAAGCTCTCCCTTATATACCTGAGGTATATAAGTAATGTATATAAAGGGAATGGGGGTCGATAAAGCTAAATAAATTAACAGACCAATAAATATATAAGCGGAAGTGCCATTAAAATCATACTTTAATGAATTTTGTTACATTTCTATGTACAAAAGCTCTCCCTTATATACCTGAGGTATATAAGTAATGTATATAAAGGGAATGGGGGTCGATAAAGCTAAATAAATTAACAGACCAATAAATATATAAGCGGAAGTGCCCTTAAAATCATACTTTAATGAATTTTGTTACATTTCTATGTACAAAAGCTCTCCCTTATATACCTGAGGTATATAAGTAATGTATATAAAGGGAATGGGGGTCGATAAAGCTAAATAAATTAACAGACCAATAAATATATAAGCGGAAGTGCCCTTAAAATCATACTTTAATGAATTTTGTTACATTTATATGTACAAAAGCTCTCCCTTATATACCTGAGGTATATAAGTAATGTATATAAAGGGAATGGGGGTCGATAAAGCTAAATAAATTAACAGACCAATAAATATATAAGCGGAAGTGCCCTTAAAATCATACTTTAATGAATTTTGTTACATTTCTATGTACAAAAGCTCTCCCTTATATACCTGAGGTATATAAGTAATGTATATAAAGGGAATGGGGGTCGATAAAGCTAAATAAATTAACAGACCAATAAATATATAAGCGGAAGTGCCCTTAAAATCATACTTTAATGAATTTTGTTACATTTCTATGTACAAAAGCTCTCCCTTATATACCTGAGGTATATAAGTAATGTATATAAAGGGAATGGGGGTCGATAAAGCTAAATAAATTAACAGACCAATAAATATATAAGCGGAAGTGCCCTTAAAATCATACTTTAATGAATTTTGTTACATTTCTATGTACAAAAGCTCTCCCTTATATACCTGAGGTATATAAGTAATGTATATAAAGGGAATGGGGGTCGATAAAGCTAAATAAATTAACAGACCAATAAATATATAAGCGGAAGTGCCCTTAAAATCATACTTTAATGAATTTTGTTACATTTCTATGTACAAAAGCTCTCCCTTATATACCTGAGGTATATAAGTAATGTATATAAAGGGAATGGGGGTCGATAAAGCTAAATAAATTAACAGACCAATAAATATATAAGCGGAAGTGCCCTTAAAATCATACTTTAATGAATTTTGTTACATTTCTATGTACAAAAGCTCTCCCTTATATACCTGAGGTATATAAGTAATGTATATAAAGGGAATGGGGGTCGATAAAGCTAAATAAATTAACAGACCAATAAATATATAAGCGGAAGTGCCCTTAAAATCATACTTTAATGAATTTTGTTACATTTCTATGTACAAAAACTCTCCCTTATATACCTGAGGTATATAAGTAATGTATATAAAGGGAATGGGGGTCGATAAAGCTAAATAAATTAACAGACCAATAAATATATAAGCGGAAGTGCCCTTAAAATCATACTTTAATGAATTTTGTTACATTTCTATGTACAAAAGCTCTCCCTTATATACCAGAGGTATATAAGTAATGTATATAAAGGGAATGGGGGTCGATAAAGCTAAATAAATTAACAGACCAATAAATATATAAGCGGAAGTGCCCTTAAAATCAATTTTCGCAGTTTCATAAAATTAATTTTGTTACATTTCCTTGTACATAAGGGCTCCCTTATATACCTGAAGTATATAAGTAATGTATATAAAGGGAATGGGGGTCGATAAAGCTAAATAAATTAACAGACCAATAAATATATAAGCGGAAGTGCCCTTAAAATCAATTTTCGCAGTTTCATAAAATTAATTTTGTTACATTTCCTTGTACATAAGGGCTCCCTTATATACCTGAAGTATATAAGTAATGTATATAAAGGGAATGGGGGTCGATAAAGCTAAATAAATTAACAGACCAATAAATATATAAGCGGAAGTGCCCTTAAAATCATACTTTAATGAATTTTGTTACATTTCTATGTACAAAAGCTCTCCCTTATATACCTGAGGTATATAAGTAATGTATATAAAGGGAATGGGGGTCGATAAAGCTAAATAAATTAACAGACCAATAAATATATAAGCGGAAGTGCCCTTAAAATCATACTTTAATGAATTTTGTTACATTTCTATGTACAAAAGCTCTCCCTTATATACCTGAGGTATATAAGTAATGTATATAAAGGGAATGGGGGTCGATAAAGCTAAATAAATTAACAGACCCATAAATATATAAGCGGAAGTGCCCTTAAAATCATACTTTAATGAATTTTGTTACATTTCTATGTACAAAAGCTCTCCCTTATATACCTGAGGTATATAAGTAATGTATATAAAGGGAATGGGGGTCGATAAAGCTAAATAAATTAACAGACCAATAAATATATAAGCGGAAGTGCCCTTAAAATCATACTTTAATGAATTTTGTTACATTTCTATGTACAAAAGCTCTCCCTTATATACCTGAGGTATATAAGTAATGTATATAAAGGGAATGGGGGTCGATAAAGCTAAATAAATTAACAGACCAATAAATATATAAGCGGAAGCGCCCTTAAAATCAATTTTCGCAGTTTCATAAAATTAATTTTGTTACATTTCCTTGTACATAAGGGCTCCCTTATATACCTGAAGTATATAAGTAATGTATATAAAGGGAATGGGGGTCGATAAAGCTAAATAAATTAACAGACCAATAAATATATAAGCGGAAGTGCCCTTAAAATCAATTTTCGCAGTTTCATAAAATTAATTTTGTTACATTTCCTTGTACATAAGGGCTCCCTTATATACCTGAAGTATATAAGTAATGTATATAAAGGGAATGGGGGTCGATAAAGCTAAATAAATTAACAGACCCATAAATATATAAGCGGAAGTGCCCTTAAAATCATACTTTAATGAATTTTGTTACATTTCTATGTACAAAAGCTCTCCCTTATATACCTGAGGTATATAAGTAATGTATATAAAGGGAATGGGGGTCGATAAAGCTAAATAAATTAACAGACCAATAAATATATAAGCGGAAGTGCCCTTAAAATCAATTTTCGCAGTTTCATAAAATTAATTTTGTTACATTTCCTTGTACATAAGGGCTCCCTTATATACCTGAAGTATATAAGTAATGTATATAAAGGGAATGGGGGTCGATAAAGCTAAATAAATTAACAGACCCATAAATATATAAGCGGAAGTGCCCTTAAAATCATACTTTAATGAATTTTGTTACATTTCTATGTACAAAAGCTCTCCCTTATATACCTGAGGTATATAAGTAATGTATATAAAGGGAATGGGGGTCGATAAAGCTAAATAAATTAACAGACCAATAAATATATAAGCGGAAGTGCCCTTAAAATCATACTTTAATGAATTTTGTTACATTTCTATGTACAAAAGCTCTCCCTTATATACCTGAGGTATATAAGTAATGTATATAAAGGGAATGGGGGTCGATAAAGCTAAATAAGTTAACAGACCAATAAATATATAAGCGGAAGCGCCCTTAAAATCAATTTTCGCAGTTTCATAAAATTAATTTTGTTACATTTCCTTGTACATAAGGGGTCCCTTATATACCTGAAGTATATAAGTAATGTATATAAAGGGAATGGGGGTCGATAAAGCTAAATAAATTAACAGACCCATAAATATATAAGCGGAAGTGCCCTTAAAATCATACTTTAATGAATTTTGTTACATTTCTATGTACAAAAGCTCTCCCTTATATACCTGAGGTATATAAGTAATTTATATAAAGGGAATGGGGGTCGATAAAGCTAAATAAATTAACAGACCAATAAATATATAAGCGGAAGTGCCCTTAAAAACATACTTTAATGAATTTTGTTACATTTCTATGTACAAAAGCTCTCCCTTATATACCTGAGGTATATAAGTAATGTATATAAAGGGAATGGGGGTCGATAAAGCTAAATAAATTAACAGACCAATAAATATATAAGCGGAAGTGCCCTTAAAATCATACTTTAATGAATTTTGTTACATTTCTATGTACAAAAGCTCTCCCTTATATACCTGAGGTATATAAGTAATGTATATAAAGGGAATGGGGGTCGATAAAGCTAAATAAATTAACAGACCCATAAATATATAAGCGGAAATGCCCTTAAAATCATACTTTAATGAATTTTGTTACATTTCTATGTACAAAAGCTCTCCCTTATATACCTGAGGTATATAAGTAATGTATATAAAGGGAATGGGGGTCGATAAAGCTAAATAAATTAACAGACCAATAAATATATAAGCGGAAGTGCCCTTAAAATCATACTTTAATGAATTTTGTTACATTTCTATGTACAAAAGCTCTCCCTTATATACCTGAGGTATATAAGTAATGTATATAAAGGGAATGGGGGTCGATAAAGCTAAATAAATTAACAGACCAATAAATATATAAGCGGAAGTGCCCTTAAAATCAATTTTCGCAGTTTCATAAAATTAATTTTGTTACATTTCCTTGTACATAAGGGCTCCCTTATATACCTGAGGTATATAAGTAATGTATATAAAGGGAATGGGGGTCGATAAAGCTAAATAAATTAACAGACCAATAAATATATAAGCGGAAGTGCCCTTAAAATCATACTTTAATGAATTTTGCTACATTTCTATGTACAAAAGCTCTCCCTTATATACCTGAGGTATATAAGTAATGTATATAAAGGGAATGGGGGTCGATAAAGCTAAATAAATTAACAGACCAATAAATATATAAGCGGAAGTGCCCTTAAAATCAATTTTCGCAGTTTCATAAAATTAATTTTGTTACATTTCCTTGTACATAAGGGCTCCCTTATATACCTGAAGTATATAAGTAATGTATATAAAGGGAATGGGGGTCGATAAAGCTAAATAAATTAACAGACCAATAAATATATAAGCGGAAGTGCCCTTAAAATCATACTTTAATGAATTTTGTTACATTTCTATGTACAAAAGCTCTCCCTTATATACCTGAGGTATATAAGTAATGTATATAAAGGGAATGGGGGTCGATAAAGCTAAATAAATTAACAGACCCATAAATATATAAGCGGAAGTGCCCTTAAAATCATACTTTAATGAATTTTGTTACATTTCTATGTACAAAAGCTCTCCCTTATATACCTGAGGTATATAAGTAATGTATATAAAGGGAATGGGGGTCGATAAAGCTAAATAAATTAACAGACCAATAAATATATAAGCGGAAGTGCCCTTAAAATCATACTTTAATGAATTTTGTTACATTTCTATGTACAAAAGCTCTCCCTTATATACCTGAGGTATATAAGTAATGTATATAAAGGGAATGGGGGTCGATAAAGCTAAATAAATTAACAGACCAATAAATATATAAGCGGAAGTGCCCTTAAAATCAATTTTCGCAGTTTCATAAAATTAATTTTGTTACATTTCCTTGTACATAAGGGCTCCCTTATATACCTGAAGTATATAAGTAATGTATATAAAGGGAATGGGGGTCGATAAAGCTAAATAAATTAACAGACCCATAAATATATAAGCGGAAGTGCCCTTAAAATCATACTTTAATGAATTTTGTTACATTTCTATGTACAAAAGCTCTCCCTTATATACCTGAGGTATATAAGTAATGTATATAAAGGGAATGGGGGTCGATAAAGCTAAATAAATTAACAGACCAATAAATATATAAGCGGAAGTGCCCTTAAAATCATACTTTAATGAATTTTGTTACATTTCTATGTACAAAAGCTCTCCCTTATATACCTGAGGTATATAAGTAATGTATATAAAGGGAATGGGGGTCGATAAAGCTAAATAAATTAACAGACCAATAAATATATAAGCGGAAGTGCCCTTAAAATCATACTTTAATGAATTTTGTTACATTTCTATGTACAAAAGCTCTCCCTTATATACCTGAGGTATATAAGTAATGTATATAAAGGGAATGGGGGTCGATAAAGCTAAATAAATTAACAGACCAATAAATATATAAGCGGAAGTGCCCTTAAAATCATACTTTAATGAATTTTGCTACATTTCTATGTACAAAAGCTCTCCCTTATATACCTGAGGTATATAAGTAATGTATATAAAGGGAATGGGGGTCGATAAAGCTAAATAAATTAACAGACCAATAAATATATAAGCGGAAGTGCCCTTAAAATCATACTTTAATGAATTTTGTTACATTTCTATGTACAAAAGCTCTCCCTTATATACCTGAGGTATATAAGTAATGTATATAAAGGGAATGGGGGTCGATAAAGCTAAATAAATTAACAGACCAATAAATATATAAGCGGAAGTGCCCTTAAAATCATACTTTAATGAATTTTGCTACATTTCTATGTACAAAAGCTCTCCCTTATATACCTGAGGTATATAAGTAATGTATATAAAGGGAATGGGGGTCGATAAAGCTAAATAAATTAACAGACCAATAAATATATAAGCGGAAGTGCCCTTAAAATCATACTTTAATGAATTTTGTTACATTTCTATGTACAAAAGCTCTCCCTTATATACCTGAGGTATATAAGTAATGTATATAAAGGGAATGGGGGTCGATAAAGCTAAATAAATTAACAGACCCATAAATATATAAGCGGAAATGCCCTTAAAATCATACTTTAATGAATTTTGTTACATTTCTATGTACAAAAGCTCTCCCTTATATACCTGAGGTATATAAGTAATGTATATAAAGGGAATGGGGGTCGATAAAGCTAAATAAATTAACAGACCAATAAATATATAAGCGGAAGTGCCCTTAAAATCATACTTTAATGAATTTTGTTACATTTCTATGTACAAAAGCTCTCCCTTATATACCTGAGGTATATAAGTAATGTATATAAAGGGAATGGGGGTCGATAAAGCTAAATAAATTAACAGACCAATAAATATATAAGCGGAAGTGCCCTTAAAATCAATTTTCGCAGTTTCATAAAATTAATTTTGTTACATTTCCTTGTACATAAGGGCTCCCTTATATACCTGAAGTATATAAGTAATGTATATAAAGGCAATGGGGGTCGATAAAGCTAAATAAATTAACAAACCCATAAATATATAAGCGGAAGTGCCCTTAAAATCATACTTTAATGAATTTTGTTACATTTCTATGTACAAAAGCTCTCCCTTATATACCTGAGGTTTATAAGTAATGTATATAAAGGGAATGGGGGTCGATAAAGCTAAATAAATTAACAGACCAATAAATATATAAGCGGAAGTGCCCTTGAAATCAATTTTCGCAGTTTCATAAAATTAATTTTGTTACATTTCCTTGTACATAAGGGCTCCCTTATATACCTGAAGTATATAAGTAATGTATATAAAGGGAATGGGGGTCGATAAAGCTAAATAAATTAACAGACCAATAAATATATAAGCGGAAGTGCCCTTAAAATCATACTTTAATGAATTTTGTTACATTTCTATGTACAAAAGCTCTCCCTTATATACCTGAGGTATAAAGGTAATGTATATAAAGGGAATGGGGGTCGATAGAGCTAAATAAATTAACAGACCAATAAATATATAAGCGGAAGTGCCCTTAAAATCATACTTTAATGAATTTTGTTACATTTCTATGTACAAAAGCTCTCCCTTATATACCTGAGGTATACAAGTAATGTATATAAAGGGAATGGGGGTCGATAAAGCTAAATAAATTAACAGACCAATAAATATATAAGCGGAAGTGCCCTTAAAATCATACTTTAATGAATTTTGTTACATTTCTATGTACAAAAGCTCTCCCTTATATACCTGAGGTATATAAGTAATGTATATAAAGGGAATGGGGGTCGATAAAGCTAAATATATTAACAGACCAATAAATATATAAGCGGAAGTGCCCTTAAAATCATACTTTAATGAATTTTGTTACATTTCTATGTACAAAAGCTCTCCCTTATATACCTGAGGTATATAAGTAATGTATATAAAGGGAATGGGGGTCGATAAAGCTAAATAAATTAACAGACCAATAAATATATAAGCGGAAGTGCCCTTAAAATCATACTTTAATGAATTTTGTTACATTTCTATGTACAAAAGCTCTCCCTTATATACCTGAGGTATATAAGTAATGTATATAAAGGGAATGGGGGTCGATAAAGCTAAATAAATTAACAGACCAATAAATATATAAGCGGAAGTGCCCTTAAAATCATACTTTAATGAATTTTGTTACATTTCTATGTACAAAAGCTCTCCCTTATATACCTGAGGTATATAAGTAATGTATATAAAGGGAATGGGGGTCGATAAAGCTAAATAAATTAACAGACCAATAAATATATAAGCGGAAGTGCCCTTAAAATCATACTTTAATGAATTTTGTTACATTTCTATGTACAAAAGCTCTCCCTTATATACCTGAGGTATATAAGTAATGTATATAAAGGGAATGGGGGTCGATAAAGCTAAATAAATTAACAGACCAATAAATATATAAGCGGAAGTGCCCTTAAAATCAATTTTCGCAGTTTCATAAAATTAATTTTGTTACATTTCCTTGTACATAAGGGCTCCCTTATATACCTGAAGTATATAAGTAATGTATATAAAGGGAATGGGGGTCGATAAAGCTAAATAAATTAACAGACCCATAAATATATAAGCGGAAGTGCCCTTAAAATCATACTTTAATGAATTTTGTTACATTTCTATGTACAAAAGCTCTCCCTTATATACCTGAGGTATATAAGTAATGTATATAAAGGGAATGGGGGTCGATAAAGCTAAATAAATTAACAGACCAATAAATATATAAGCGGAAGTGCACTTAAAATCAATTTTCGCAGTTTCATAAAATTAATTTTGTTACATTTCCTTGTACATAAGGGCTCCCTTATATACCTGAGGTATATAAGTAATGTATATAAAGGGAATGGGGGTCGATAAAGCTAAATAAATTAACAGACCAATAAATATATAAGCGGAAGTGCCCTTAAAATCATACTTTAATGAATTTTGTTACATTTCTATGTACAAAAGCTCTCCCTTATATACCTGAGGTATATAAGTAATGTATATAAAGGGAATGGGGGTCGATAAAGCTAAATAAATTAACAGACCAATAAATATATAAGCGGAAGTGCCCTTAAAATCATACTTTAATGAATTTTGTTACATTTCTATGTACAAAAGCTCTCCCTTATATACCTGAGGTATATAAGTAATGTATATAAAGGGAATGGGGGTCGATAAAGCTAAATAAATTAACAGACCAATAAATATATAAGCGGAAGTGCCCTTAAAATCAATTTTCGCAGTTTCATAAAATTAATTTTGTTACATTTCCTTGTACATAAGGGCTCCCTTATATACCTGAAGTATATAAGTAATGTATATAAAGGGAATGGGGGTCGATAAAGCTAAATAAATTAACAGACCCATAAATATATAAGCGGAAGTGCCCTTAAAATCATACTTTAATGAATTTTGTTACATTTCTATGTACAAAAGCTCTCCCTTATATACCTGAGGTATATAAGTAATGTATATAAAGGGAATGGGGGTCGATAAAGCTAAATAAATTAACAGACCAATAAATATATAAGCGGAAGTGCCCTTAAAATCAATTTTCGCAGTTTCATAAAATTAATTTTGTTACATTTCCTTGTACATAAGGGCTCCCTTATATACCTGAAGTATATAAGTAATGTATATAAAGGGAATGGGGGTCGATAAAGCTAAATAAATTAACAGACCCATAAATATATAAGCGGAAGTGCCCTTAAAATCATACTTTAATGAATTTTGTTACATTTCTATGTACAAAAGCTCTCCCTTATATACCTGAGGTATATAAGTAATGTATATAAAGGGAATGGGGGTCGATAAAGCTAAATAAATTAACAGACCCATAAATATATAAGCGGAAATGCCCTTAAAATCATACTTTAATGAATTTTGTTACATTTCTATGTACAAAAGCTCTCCCTTATATACCTGAGGTATATAAGTAATGTATATAAAGGGAATGGGGGTCGATAAAGCTAAATAAATTAACAGACCAATAAATATATAAGCGGAAGTGCCCTTAAAATCATACTTTAATGAATTTTGTTACATTTCTATGTACAAAAGCTCTCCCTTATATACCTGAGGTATATAAGTAATGTATATAAAGGGAATGGGGGTCGATAAAGCTAAATAAATTAACAGACCAATAAATATATAAGCGGAAGTGCCCTTAAAATCAATTTTCGCAGTTTCATAAAATTAATTTTGTTACATTTCCTTGTACATAAGGGCTCCCTTATATACCTGAAGTATATAAGTAATGTATATAAAGGCAATGGGGGTCGATAAAGCTAAATAAATTAACAGACCCATAAATATATAAGCGGAAGTGCCCTTAAAATCATACTTTAATGAATTTTGTTACATTTCTATGTACAAAAGCTCTCCCTTATATACCTGAGGTATATAAGTAATGTATATAAAGGGAATGGGGGTCGATAAAGCTAAATAAATTAACAGACCAATAAATATATAAGCGGAAGTGCCCTTGAAATCAATTTTCGCAGTTTCATAAAATTAATTTTGTTACATTTCCTTGTACATAAGGGCTCCCTTATATACCTGAAGTATATAAGTAATGTATATAAAGGGAATGGGGGTCGATAAAGCTAAATAAATTAACAGACCAATAAATATATAAGCGGAAGTGCCCTTAAAATCATACTTTAATGAATTTTGTTACATTTCTATGTACAAAAGCTCTCCCTTATATACCTGAGGTATATAAGTAATGTATATAAAGGGAATGGGGGTCGATAGAGCTAAATAAATTAACAGACCAATAAATATATAAGCGGAAGTGCCCTTAAAATCATACTTTAATGAATTTTGTTACATTTCTATGTACAAAAGCTCTCCCTTATATACCTGAGGTATACAAGTAATGTATATAAAGGGAATGGGGGTCGATAAAGCTAAATAAATTAACAGACCAATAAATATATAAGCGGAAGTGCCCTTAAAATCATACTTTAATGAATTTTGTTACATTTCTATGTACAAAAGCTCTCCCTTATATACCTGAGGTATATAAGTAATGTATATAAAGGGAATGGGGGTCGATAAAGCTAAATAAATTAACAGACCAATAAATATATAAGCGGAAGTGCCCTTCAAATCATACTTTAATGAATTTTGTTACATTTCTATGTACAAAAGCTCTCCCTTATATACCTGAGGTATATAAGTAATGTATATAAAGGGAATGGGGGTCGATAAAGCTAAATAAATTAACAGACCAATAAATATATAAGCGGAAGTGCCCTTAAAATCATACTTTAATGAATTTTGTTACATTTCTATGTACAAAAGCTCTCCCTTATATACCTGAGGTATATAAGTAATGTATATAAAGGGAATGGGGGTCGATAAAGCTAAATAAATTAACAGACCAATAAATATATAAGCGGAAGTGCCCTTAAAATCATACTTTAATGAATTTTGTTACATTTCTATGTACAAAAGCTCTCCCTTATATACCTGAGGTATATAAGTAATGTATATAAAGGGAATGGGGGTCGATAAAGCTAAATAAATTAACAGACCAATAAATATATAAGCGGAAGTGCCCTTAAAATCAATTTTCGCAGTTTCATAAAATTAATTTTGTTACATTTCCTTGTACATAAGGGCTCCCTTATATACCTGAAGTATATAAGTAATGTATATAAAGGGAATGGGGGTCGATAAAGCTAAATAAATTAACAGACCCATAAATATATAAGCGGAAGTGCCCTTAAAATCATACTTTAATGAATTTTGTTACATTTCTATGTACAAAAGCTCTCCCTTATATACCTGAGGTATATAAGTAATGTATATAAAGGGAATGGGGGTCGATAAAGCTAAATAAATTAACAGACCAATAAATATATAAGCGGAAGTGCCCTTAAAATCAATTTTCGCAGTTTCATAAAATTAATTTTGTTACATTTCCTTGTACATAAGGGCTCCCTTATATACCTGAGGTATATAAGTAATGTATATAAAGGGAATGGGGGTCGATAAAGCTAAATAAATTAACAGACCAATAAATATATAAGCGGAAGTGCCCTTAAAATCATACTTTAATGAATTTTGTTACATTTCTATGTACAAAAGCTCTCCCTTATATACCTGAGGTATATAAGTAATGTATATAAAGGGAATGGGGGTCGATAAAGCTAAATAAATTAACAGACCAATAAATATATAAGCGGAAGTGCCCTTAAAATCAATTTTCGCAGTTTCATAAAATTAATTTTGTTACATTTCCTTGTACATAAGGGCTCCCTTATATACCTGAGGTATATAAGTAATGTATATAAAGGGAATGGGGGTCGATAAAGCTAAATAAATTAACAGACCAATAAATATATAAGCGGAAGTGCCCTTAAAATCATACTTTAATGAATTTTGTTACATTTCTATGTACAAAAGCTCTCCCTTATATACCTGAGGTATATAAGTAATGTATATAAAGGGAATGGGGGTCGATAAAGCTAAATAAATTAACAGACCAATAAATATATAAGCGGAAGTGCCCTTAAAATCATACTTTAATGAATTTTGTTACATTTCTATGTACAAAAGCTCTCCCTTATATACCTGAGGTATATAAGTAATGTATATAAAGGGAATGGGGGTCGATAAAGCTAAATAAATTAACAGACCAATAAATATATAAGCGGAAGTGCCCTTAAAATCAATTTTCGCAGTTTCATAAAATTAATTTTGTTACATTTCCTTGTACATAAGGGCTCCCTTATATACCTGAAGTATATAAGTAATGTATATAAAGGCAATGGGGGTCGATAAAGCTAAATAAATTAACAGACCCATAAATATATAAGCGGAAGTGCCCTTAAAATCATACTTTAATGAATTTTGTTACATTTCTATGTACAAAAGCTCTCCCTTATATACCTGAGGTATATAAGTAATGTATATAAAGGGAATGGGGGTCGATAAAGCTAAATAAATTAACAGACCAATAAATATATAAGCGGAAGTGCCCTTGAAATCAATTTTCGCAGTTTCATAAAATTAATTTTGTTACATTTCCTTGTACATAAGGGCTCCCTTATATACCTGAAGTATATAAGTAATGTATATAAAGGGAATGGGGGTCGATAAAGCTAAATAAATTAACAGACCAATAAATATATAAGCGGAAGTGCCCTTAAAATCATACTTTAATGAATTTTGTTACATTTCTATGTACAAAAGCTCTCCCTTATATACCTGAGGTATATAAGTAATGTATATAAAGGGAATGGGGGTCGATAGAGCTAAATAAATTAACAGACCAATAAATATATAAGCGGAAGTGCCCTTAAAATCATACTTTAATGAATTTTGTTACATTTCTATGTACAAAAGCTCTCCCTTATATACCTGAGGTATACAAGTAATGTATATAAAGGGAATGGGGGTCGATAAAGCTAAATAAATTAACAGACCAATAAATATATAAGCGGAAGTGCCCTTAAAATCATACTTTAATGAATTTTGTTACATTTATATGTACAAAAGCTCTCCCTTATATACCTGAGGTATATAAGTAATGTATATAAAGGGAATGGGGGTCGATAAAGCTAAATAAATTAACAGACCAATAAATATATAAGCGGAAGTGCCCTTAAAATCATACTTTAATGAATTTTGTTACATTTCTATGTACAAAAGCTCTCCCTTATATACCTGAGGTATATAAGTAATGTATATAAAGGGAATGGGGGTCGATAAAGCTAAATAAATTAACAGACCAATAAATATATAAGCGGAAGTGCCCTTAAAATCATACTTTAATGAATTTTGTTACATTTCTATGTACAAAAGCTCTCCCTTATATACCTGAGGTATATAAGTAATGTATATAAAGGGAATGGGGGTCGATAAAGCTAAATAAATTAACAGACCAATAAATATATAAGCGGAAGTGCCCTTAAAATCATACTTTAATGAATTTTGTTACATTTCTATGTACAAAAGCTCTCCCTTATATACCTGAGGTATATAAGTAATGTATATAAAGGGAATGGGGGTCGATAAAGCTAAATAAATTAACAGACCAATAAATATATAAGCGGAAGTGCCCTTAAAATCATACTTTAATGAATTTTGTTACATTTCTATGTACAAAAGCTCTCCCTTATATACCTGAGGTATATAAGTAATGTATATAAAGGGAATGGGGGTCGATAAAGCTAAATAAATTAACAGACCAATAAATATATAAGCGGAAGTGCCCTTAAAATCAATTTTCGCAGTTTCATAAAATTAATTTTGTTACATTTCCTTGTACATAAGGGCTCCCTTATATACCTGAAGTATATAAGTAATGTATATAAAGGGAATGGGGGTCGATAAAGCTAAATAAATTAACAGACCCATAAATATATAAGCGGAAGTGCCCTTAAAATCATACTTTAATGAATTTTGTTACATTTCTATGTACAAAAGCTCTCCCTTATATACCTGAGGTATATAAGTAATGTATATAAAGGGAATGGGGGTCGATAAAGCTAAATAAATTAACAGACCAATAAATATATAAGCGGAAGTGCCCTTAAAATCAATTTTCGCAGTTTCAGAAAATTAATTTTGTTACATTTCCTTGTACATAAGGGCTCCCTTATATACCTGAGGTATATAAGTAATGTATATAAAGGGAATGGGGGTCGATAAAGCTAAATAAATTAACAGACCAATAAATATATAAGCGGAAGTGCCCTTAAAATCATACTTTAATGAATTTTGTTACATTTCTATGTACAAAAGCTCTCCCTTATATACCTGAGGTATATAAGTAATGTATATAAAGGGAATGGGGGTCGATAAAGCTAAATAAATTAACAGACCAATAAATATATAAGCGGAAGTGCCCTTAAAATCAATTTTCGCAGTTTCATAAAATTAATTTTGTTACATTTCCTTGTACATAAGGGCTCCCTTATATACCTGAGGTATATAAGTAATGTATATAAAGGGAATGGGGGTCGATAAAGCTAAATAAATTAACAGACCAATAAATATATAAGCGGAAGTGCCCTTAAAATCATACTTTAATGAATTTTGTTACATTTCTATGTACAAAAGCTCTCCCTTATATACCTGAGGTATATAAGTAATGTATATAAAGGGAATGGGGGTCGATAAAGCTAAATAAATTAACAGACCAATAAATATATAAGCGGAAGTGCCCTTAAAATCAATTTTCGCAGTTTCATAAAATTAATTTTGTTACATTTCCTTGTACATAAGGGCTCCCTTATATACCTGAAGTATATAAGTAATGTATATAAAGGGAATGGGGGTCGATAAAGCTAAATAAATTAACAGACCCATAAATATATAAGCGGAAGTGCCCTTAAAATCATACTTTAATGAATTTTGTTACATTTCTATGTACAAAAGCTCCCCCTTATATACCTGAGGTATATAAGTAATGTATATAAAGGGAATGGGGGTCGATAAAGCTAAATAAATTAACAGACCAATAAATATATAAGCGGAAGTGCCCTTAAAATCAATTTTCGCAGTTTCATAAAATTAATTTTGTTACATTTCCTTGTACATAAGGGCTCCCTTATATACCTGAAGTATATAAGTAATGTATATAAAGGGAATGGGGGTCGATAAAGCTAAATAAATTAACAGACCAATAAATATATAAGCGGAAGTGCCCTTAAAATCATACTTTAATGAATTTTGTTACATTTCTATGTACAAAAGCTCTCCCTTATATACCTGAGGTATATAAGTAATGTATATAAAGGGAATGGGGGTCGATAAAGCTAAATAAATTAACAGACCAATAAATATATAAGCGGAAGTGCCCTTAAAATCAATTTTCGCAGTTTCATAAAATTAATTTTGTTACATTTCCTTGTACATAAGGGCTCCCTTATATACCTGAAGTATATAAGTAATGTATATAAAGGGAATGGGGGTCGATAAAGCTAAATAAATTAACAGACCAATAAATATATAAGCGGAAGTGCCCTTAAAATCAATTTTCGCAGTTTCATAAAATTAATTTTGTTACATTTCCTTGTACATAAGGGCTCCCTTATATACCTGAAGTATATAAGTAATGTATATAAAGGGAATGGGGGTCGATAAAGCTAAATAAATTAACAGACCAATAAATATATAAGCGGAAGTGCCCTTAAAATCATACTTTAATGAATTTTGTTACATTTCTATGTACAAAAGCTCTCCCTTATATACCTGAGGTATATAAGTAATGTATATAAAGGGAATGGGGGTCGATAAAGCTAAATAAATTAACAGACCAATAAATATATAAGCGGAAGTGCCCTTAAAATCATACTTTAATGAATTTTGTTACATTTCTATGTACAAAAGCTCTCCCTTATATACCTGAGGTATATAAGTAATGTATATAAAGGGAATGGGGGTCGATAAAGCTAAATAAATTAACAGACCAATAAATATATAAGCGGAAGTGCCCTTAAAATCAATTTTCGCAGTTTCATAAAATTAATTTTGTTACATTTCCTTGTACATAAGGGCTCCCTTATATACCTGAAGTATATAAGTAATGTATATAAAGGGAATGGGGGTCGATAAAGCTAAATAAATTAACAGACCCATAAATATATAAGCGGAAGTGCCCTTAAAATCATACTTTAATGAATTTTGTTACATTTCTATGTACAAAAGCTCTCCCTTATATACCTGAGGTATATAAGTAATGTATATAAAGGGAATGGGGGTCGATAAAGCTAAATAAATTAACAGACCAATAAATATATAAGCGGAAGTGCCCTTAAAATCAATTTTCGCAGTTTCATAAAATTAATTTTGTTACATTTCCTTGTACATAAGGGCTCCCTTATATACCTGAAGTATATAAGTAATGTATATAAAGGGAATGGGGGTCGATAAAGCTAAATAAATTAACAGACCCATAAATATATAAGCGGAAGTGCCCTTAAAATCATACTTTAATGAATTTTGTTACATTTCTATGTACAAAAGCTCTCCCTTATATACCTGAGGTATATAAGTAATGTATATAAAGGGAATGGGGGTCGATAAAGCTAAATAAATTAACAGACCAATAAATATATAAGCGGAAGTGCCCTTAAAATCAATTTTCGCAGTTTCATAAAATTAATTTTGTTACATTTCCTTGTACATAAGGGCTCCCTTATATACCTGAAGTATATAAGTAATGTATATAAAGGGAATGGGGGTCGATAAAGCTAAATAAATTAACAGACCAATAAATATATAAGCGGAAGTGCCCTTAAAATCATACTTTAATGAATTTTGTTACATTTCTATGTACAAAAGCTCTCCCTTATATACCTGAGGTATATAAGTAATGTATATAAAGGGAATGGGGGTCGATAAAGCTAAATAAAATAACCGACCAATAAATATATAAGCGGAAGTGCCCTTAAAATCATACTTTAATGAATTTTGTTACATTTCTATTTACAAAAGCTCTCCCTTATATACCTGAGGTATATAAGTAATGTTTATAAAGGGAATGGGGGTCGATAAAGCTAAATAAATTAACAGACCAATAAATATATAAGCGGAAGTGCCCTTAAAATCATACTTTAATGAATTTTGTTACATTTCTATGTACAAAAGCTCTCCCTTATATACCTGAGGTATATAAGTAATGTATATAAAGGGAATGGGGGTCGATAAAGCTAAATAAATTAACAGACCAATAAATATATAGGCGGAAGTGCCCTTAAAATCAATTTTCGCAGTTTCATAAAATTAATTTTGTTACATTTCCTTGTACATAAGGGCTCCCTTATATACCTGAAGTATATAAGTAATGTATATAAAGGGAATGGGGGTCGATAAAGCTAAATAAATTAACAGACCCATAAATATATAAGCGGAAGTGCCCTTAAAATCATACTTTAATGAATTTTGTTACATTTCTATGTACAAAAGCTCTCCCTTATATACCTGAGGTATATAAGTAATGTATATAAAGGGAATGGGGGTCGATAAAGCTAAATAAATTAACAGACCAATAAATATATAAGCGGAAGTGCCCTTAAAATCAATTTTCGCAGTTTCATAAAATTAATTTTGTTACATTTCCTTGTACATAAGGGCTCCCTTATATACCTGAAGTATATAAGTAATGTATATAAAGGGAATGGGGGTCGATAAAGCTAAATAAATTAACAGACCCATAAATATATAAGCGGAAGTGCCCTTAAAATCATACTTTAATGAATTTTGTTACATTTCTATGTACAAAAGCTCTCCCTTATATACCTGAGGTATATAAGTAATGTATATAAAGGGAATGGGGGTCGATAAAGCTAAATAAATTAACAGACCAATAAATATATAAGCGGAAGTGCCCTTAAAATCAATTTTCGCAGTTTCATAAAATTAATTTTGTTACATTTCCTTGTACATAAGGGCTCCCTTATATACCTGAAGTATATAAGTAATGTATATAAAGGGAATGGGGGTCGATAAAGCTAAATAAATTAACAGACCAATAAATATATAAGCGGAAGTGCCCTTAAAATCATACTTTAATGAATTTTGTTACATTTCTATGTACAAAAGCTCTCCCTTATATACCTGAGGTATATAAGTAATGTATATAAAGGGAATGGGGGTCGATAAAGCTAAATAAAATAACCGACCAATAAATATATAAGCGGAAGTGCCCTTAAAATCATACTTTAATGAATTTTGTTACATTTCTATGTACAAAAGCTCTCCCTTATATACCTGAGGTATATAAGTAATGTTTATAAAGGGAATGGGGGTCGATAAAGCTAAATAAATTAACAGACCAATAAATATATAAGCGGAAGTGCCCTTAAAATCATACTTTAATGAATTTTGTTACATTTCTATGTACAAAAGCTCTCCCTTATATACCTGAGGTATATAAGTAATGTATATAAAGGGAATGGGGGTCGATAAAGCTAAATAAATTAACAGACCAATAAATATATAAGCGGAAGTGCCCTTGAAATCATACTTTAATGAATTTTGTTACATTTCTATGTACAAAAGCTCTCCCTTATATACCTGAGGTATATAAGTAATGTATATAAAGGGAATGGGGGTCGATAAAGCTAAATAAATTAACAGACCAATAAATATATAAGCGGAAGTGCCCTTAAAATCATACTTTAATGAATTTTGTTACATTTCTATGTACAAAAGCTCTCCCTTATATACCTGAGGTATATAAGTAATGTATATAAAGGGAATGGGGGTCGATAAAGCTAAATAAATTAACAGACCAATAAATATATAAGCGGAAGTGCCCTTAAAAACAATTTTCGCAGTTTCATAAAATTAATTTTGTTACATTTCCTTGTACATAAGGGCTCCCTTATATACCTGAAGTATATAAGTAATGTATATAAAGGGAATGGGGGTCGATAAAGCTAAATAAATTAACAGACCAATAAATATATAAGCGGAAGTGCCCTTAAAATCAATTTTCGCAGTTTCATAAAATTAATTTTGTTACATTTCCTTGTACATAAGGGCTCCCTTATATACCTGAGGTATATAAGTAATGTATATAAAGGGAATGGGGGTCGATAAAGCTAAATAAATTAACAGACCAATAAATATATAAGCGGAAGTGCCCTTAAAATCATACTTTAATGAATTTTGTTACATTTCTATGTACAAAAGCTCTCCCTTATATACCTGAGGTATATAAGTAATGTATATAAAGGGAATGGGGGTCGATAAAGCTAAATAAAATAACAGACCAATAAATATATAAGCGGAAGTGCCCTTAAAATCAATTTTCGCAGTTTCATAAAATTAATTTTGTTACATTTCCTTGTACATAAGGGCTCCCTTATATACCTGAGGTATATAAGTAATGTATATAAAGGGAATGGGGGTCGATAAAGCTAAATAAATTAACAGACCAATAAATATATAAGCGGAAGTGCCCTTAAAATCATACTTTAATGAATTTTGTTACATTTCTATGTACAAAAGCTCTCCCTTATATACCTGAGGTATATAAGTAATGTATATAAAGGGAATGGGGGTCGATAAAGCTAAATAAATTAACATACCAATAAATATATAAGCGGAAGTGCCCTTAAAATCATACTTTAATGAATTTTGTTACATTTCTATGTACAAAAGCTCTCCCTTATATACCTGAGGTATATAAGTAATGTATATAAAGGGAATGGGGGTCGATAAAGCTAAATAAATTAACAGACCAATAAATATATAAGCGGAAGTGCCCTTAAAATCATACTTTAATGAATTTTGTTACATTTCTATGTACAAAAGCTCTCCCTTATATACCTGAGGTATATAAGTAATGTATATAAAGGGAATGGGGGTCGATAAAGCTAAATAAATTAACAGACCAATAAATATATTAGCGGAAGTGCCCTTAAAATCAATTTTCGCAGTTTCATAAAATTAATTTTGTTACATTTCCTTGTACATAAGGGCTCCCTTATATACCTGAAGTATATAAGTAATGTATATAAAGGGAATGGGGGTCGATAAAGCTAAATAAATTAACAGACCCATAAATATATAAGCGGAAGTGCCCTTAAAATCATACTTTAATGAATTTTGTTACATTTCTATGTACAAAAGCTCTCCCTTATATACCTGAGGTATATAAGTAATGTAGATAAAGGGAATGGGGGTCGATAAAGCTAAATAAATTAACAGACCAATAAATATATAAGCGGAAGTGCCCTTAAAATCAATTTTCGCAGTTTCATAAAATTAATTTTGTTACATTTCCTTGTACATAAGGGCTCCCTTATATACCTGAAGTATATAAGTAATGTATATAAAGGGAATGGGGGTCGATAAAGCTAAATAAATTAACAGACCCATAAATATATAAGCGGAAGTGCCCTTAAAATCATACTTTAATGAATTTTGTTACATTTCTATGTACAAAAGCTCTCCCTTATATACCTGAGGTATATAAGTAATGTATATAAAGGGAATGGGGGTCGATAAAGCTAAATAAATTAACAGACCAATAAATATATAAGCGGAAGTGCCCTTAAAATCAATTTTCGCAGTTTCATAAAATTAATTTTGTTACATTTCCTTGTACATAAGGGCTCCCTTATATACCTGAAGTATATAAGTAATGTATATAAAGGGAATGGGGGTCGATAAAGCTAAATAAATTAACAGACCAATAAATATATAAGCGGAAGTGCCCTTAAAATCAATTTTCGCAGTTTCATAAAATTAATTTTGTTACATTTCCTTGTACATAAGGGCTCCCTTATATACCTGAAGTATATAAGTAATGTATATAAAGGGAATGGGGGTCGATAAAGCTAAATAAATTAACAGACCAATAAATATATAAGCGGAAGTGCCCTTAAAATCAATTTTCGCAGTTTCATAAAATTAATTTTGTTACATTTCCTTGTACATAAGGGCTCCCTTATATACCTGAAGTATATAAGTAATGTATATAAAGGGAATGGGGGTCGATAAAGCTAAATAAATTAACAGACCCATAAATATATAAGCGGAAGTGCCCTTAAAATCATACTTTAATGAATTTTGTTACATTTCTATGTACAAAAGCTCTCCCTTATATACCTGAGGTATATAAGTAATGTATATAAAGGGAATGGGGGTCGATAAAGCTAAATAAATTAACAGACCAATAAATATATAAGCGGAAGTGCCCTTAAAATCAATTTTCGCAGTTTCATAAAATTAATTTTGTTACATTTCCTTGTACATAAGGGCTCCCTTATATACCTGAAGTATATAAGTAATGTATATAAAGGGAATGGGGGTCGATAAAGCTAAATAAATTAACAGACCCATAAATATATAAGCGGAAGTGCCCTTAAAATCATACTTTAATGAATTTTGTTACATTTCTATGTACAAAAGCTCTCCCTTATATACCTGAGGTATATAAGTAATGTATATAAAGAGAATGGGGGTCGATAAAGCTAAATAAATTAACAGACCAATAAATATATAAGCGGAAGTGCCCTTAAAATCATACTTTAATGAATTTTGTTACATTTCTATGTACAAAAGCTCTCCCTTATATACCTGAGGTATATAAGTAATGTATATAAAGGGAATGGGGGTCGATAAAGCTAAATAAATTAACAGACCAATAAATATATAAGCGGAAGTGCCCTTAAAATCAATTTTCGCAGTTTCATAAAATTAATTTTGTTACATTTACTTGTACATAAGGGCTCCCTTATATACCTCAAGTATATAAGTAATGTATATAAAGGGAATGGGGGTCGATAAAGCTAAATAAATTAACAGACCAATAAATATATAAGCGGAAGTGCCCTTAAAATCATACTTTAATGAATTTTGTTACATTTCTATGTACAAAAGCTCTCCCTTATATACCTGAGGTATATAAGTAATGTATATAAAGGGAATGGGGGTCGATAAAGCTAAATAAATTAACAGACCAATAAATATATAAGCGGAAGTGCCCTTAAAATCAATTTTCGCAGTTTCATAAAATTAATTTTGTTACATTTCCTTGTACATAAGGGCTCCCTTATATACCTGAAGTATATAAGTAACGTATATAAAGGGAATGGGGGTCGATAAAGCTAAATAAATTAACAGACCCATAAATATATAAGCGGAAGTGCCCTTAAAATCATACTTTAATGAATTTTGTTACATTTCTATGTACAAAAGCTCTCCCTTATATACCTGAGGTATATAAGTAATGTATATAAAGGGAATGGGGGTCGATAAAGCTAAATAAATTAACAGACCAATAAATATATAAGCGGAAGTGCCCTTAAAATCAATTTTCGCAGTTTTTAAAATTAATTTTGTTACATTTCCTTGTACATAAGGGCTCCCTTATATACCTGAATTATATAAGTAATGTATATAAAGGGAATGGGGGTCGATAAAGCTAAATAAACTAACAGACCAATAAATATATAAGCGGAAGTGCCCTTAAAATCATACTTTAATGAATTTTGTTACATTTCTATGTACAAAAGCTCTCCCTTATATACCTGAGGTATATAAGTAATGTATATAAAGGGAATGGGGGTCGATAAAGCTAAATAAATTAACAGACCAATAAATATATAAGCGGAAGTGCCCTTAAAATCAATTTTCGCAGTTTCATAAAATTAATTTTGTTACATTTCCTTGTACATAAGGGCTCCCTTATATACCTGAAGTATATAAGTAATGTATATAAAGGGAATGGGGGTCGATAAAGCTAAATAAACTAACAGACCAATAAATATATAAGCGGAAGTGCCCTTAAAATCATACTTTAATGAATTTAGTTACATTTCTATGTACAAAAGCTCTCCCTTATATACCTGAGGTATATAAGTAATGTATATAAAGGGAATGGGGGTCGATAAAGCTAAATAAATTAACAGACCAATAAATATATAAGCGGAAGTGCCCTTAAAATCAATTTTCGCAGTTTCATAAAATTAATTTTGTTACATTTCCTTGTACATAAGGGCTCCCTTATATACCTGAGGTATATAAGTAATGTATATAAAGGGAATGGGGGTCGATAAAGCTAAATAAATTAACAGACCAATAAATATATAAGCGGAAGTGCCCTTAAAATCAATTTTCGCAGTTTCATAAAATTAATTTTGTTACATTTCCTTGTACATAAGGGCTCCCTTATATACCTGAAGTATATAAGTAATGTATATAAAGGGAATGGGGGTCGATAAAGCTAAATAAATTAACAGACCCATAAATATATAAGCGGAAGTGCCCTTAAAATCATACTTTAATGAATTTTGTTACATTTCTATGTACAAAAGCTCTCCCTTATATACCTGAGGTATATAAGTAATGTATATAAAGGGAATGGGGGTCGATAAAGCTAAATAAATTAACAGACCAATAAATATATAAGCGGAAGTGCCCTTAAAATCAATTTTCGCAGTTTCATAAAATTAATTTTGTTACATTTCCTTGTACATAAGGGCTCCCTTATATACCTGAGGTATATAAGTAATGTATATAAAGGGAATGGGGGTCGATAAAGCTAAATAAATTAACAGACCAATAAATATATAAGCGGAAGTGCCCTTAAAATCATACTTTAATGAATTTTGTTACATTTCTATGTACAAAAGCTCTCCCTTATATACCTGAGGTATATAAGTAATGTGTAATGATCGTCGCTCATTACCTAAAACCCCTAAAATATACAAACCCTTTCATATCAAAATCTCATCTCATCAAACCTTTCGAGCATCTCGCATAATTCATTCGAGATATACCCAGAAACTTTGCCCTCAGCCAATGACTCGATCAAAATATAACACGAGCTTTCATAATTACAAAACTCTCGAATTGCAATACATTGACTTATGCACTCAGGTCATAAGTTCTCGAATTCCACATTCCCTAAATTACATATTGCAAAAAAAAGCGATAAACATCCGAAATTCGATATCGCTTTTCCTCTGAACTAATTTCTCGAGCGATCAATGTACCCTTGCACCCTGCTAGTGGATTCAACGACCGAGGCGCCCAACACGAGCACAAACTACGTCAATGGGTCTGCACACAAAAAATCCCATTTTAGCAAGGTGTGCATGCGCAGTGCATTACCCCGCTCGGTAATTGTCAACTCCCACAAAAATCCCGCGAGAGAGCTTTCAATAGGGAAATGCTAAATTGCGATTACTTCCATTGGCCGGGCTTACTATTGGAAAATCATAACTTGAATTAATTCAGCCAATGGGAGTTCACCCTGAAATATTGGAACGGCGGAATAAGAACACTTTCATCATAATGGAATTAAAGAGCTTTGGTGGGATCGATAATGATAAATAGCGATCGATCCAAATTAGTGGCAGTCGAAATTCAGACCTCAATTCAAGAGGGCCAAGTTTAGAGGAGGAAGAGTCTAGTTGTGGCTATAAGTAATCTTAATCTGTAACTTAAAAAATTAAACCTAAGAAAAGTGAGTGTAACATTAAAACTATAAACCCGAGTAAAAGCAAATTGTAAAACTCAAATTTATAACTCAAGTGTAAAAATTAATAAATAAAAAATACATAACTATCAACTCTAAAGTGTTTCTGTGGAATTAAAGATACATCAAGGGCAAGAGATCTTCTCCTGCAAAGGAAAGCACGGTCTTGTCCTGCTCGTGTTATAAAGGCACGACAAAATTTATGGTGGCAGCGGTGGGATACGGACAAATCCAGTATCCGCTACCGTGGTGAAAGAGGTTGTCCTGAAAGAATAGGCACCTCCAGCTTTAACAATCTACAAAAGCACCTCATCTTTCAACTATTAGCCCCTCCAGAGGCCAGGCGCCGGAGTTAGGGTGGTGCCAACAATAACTGAATAACCAACCAACATCATCATCATCAACAAACAATTAGCCAACGAGGGACCAACCAACATCATTAACCAACGAGGGACCAACCAACATCATTAACCAACGAGGGACCAACCAACATCATTAACCAACGAGGGACCAACCAACATCAACAAATCAACAAACAACTAACCAGCGAGGGAAATCAACAACAACATCATCAACGTTGGAACCTCTCCATAAAATCAGCGAGGGAAACCTATCAACAAAATCATCAACAACTTATCAACGAGGGAAAACCACATCATCTCAACGAGGGACAACAACAACACAAAAAAAAACTCCTAACAATGACAAAGAATTGCGTACACACAGCGCAAACGGAGCAACCCGTCGGCAATTTAATTACCAAGTAAGTTGAGTTTTGATTATTTTTATAGTATATTTTTAGGCGAAAAAGAATATACTTATTTTTAAGAATGATTAAGATAAATTAAATAAAATACAAAAATCACTTGTGAATTAAGTTGTGAGGTGCAATTTTCAATTAACTCCGTCAAAATAATTTTTTTTTAGTGCCAATGCATATAAATTATAAGTGCGTTATTGAACCATATTATGGAATTTTAGTTGGGTTATTTTCTTGCGGTTCGCATTAAATTTTTTGTGTCTACGTTCGTGCGCGTGATTAAAAGGGCGAAACCTTCCCTTTAGAAATTTTTTTTTTCCTTTCGTGATCCGTCCATTTTTTCATTTGTTTATGTGTTGATTGTGCTAATTTCTAGCATTGCTCAAAATTTATTCTCTAAATTTTTGTGATTATCTTGGGATTGGTGAATTTCCTATAACAAATTTTTGAAATTTTTATGTGATCCATCCACTTTTATTTTTATTGCTAATTACGAGTCGATTGTTCATTTTTTAATTCTGGTATTGTTTATTACTTATTCTCCCTCATTGTTATATTTTCTTTTCTCAACTGGCCTTATGTATTTCTTGCCATCACGTTTCGGAATGTCTGGGATTACCCAGGAAGTTTAGTTTAGTAATAGAACTCTCTATTACAATATTCAGTCAGGACCTTTTTTTTTCGCCTCATCACAGGCCTTCACTAAATATTCCCTTAGCCAAGTCCAAAATTCTGTGACAAAATTGAATCACGAATCTTGCGAAACCGCATAATCCTCATTCCAGCACCCATAATGGCTCCGCCCGAGGAACCACCACACCCGGCTAATGCACCCGGTAGCTCGGAATACAGAATCTCCATCGCAGATGTGCGAGAGATGATACCCAAATTCGCTGGTAATAAGGAAGGCTTAGACCAATTCATCTCCTGCTGTGACACTCTTTTTAACACGGCTAAAAATGAGAGGGACAGGGTACTGTTCTTCAATATCCTTAAATCCAAGGTTTCTGGCGCCGTATTTGATATGATCGAATACGGTGGAGCAAGCGATTGGAACGAACTAAAAAGCGCCCTTCAAAAGAGATACAGAGTCTCTCGAGCAGTGTTACGGGAGGACTTGAGGAAAACAAAACAGGGACCCAGGGAAAGCGTCCTAGACTATTCTGAAAGAATAACCCGTACCTTGGGGGAATTAAATAAGGCAACGAAAATAGCCTTAGGTGGTGGCGCCGCTAGTGAAGCATTAATCAAGGAAAATAGCAGGGAGGCGGTAACTGCATTTGAAAACGGGTTAAGAAGCGAGAGATTGCAGACTCTTGCTCAAGCCCGAGGGGAAGACGACTTATCGACCCTTATTGACTACATCCTGGAACGCGTTTCTCGAGCAGAAGAGAGAACGTACAAGGATACATTCGGAGAGGGATCCCGTAGTACACCCGTATGCGAAGTTTGTAATAAACGAGGGCACACCAGGGAGACCTGTTATAGGAACAGGGCCATCCCTAGCTTTACAGGCGCGCAAATAAAGAAAGAGGTTCGACGACTTTTCTGTTCTTATTGTAACAGACCGAACCACGATATCAGCGAATGTAGGACGCGTCGCTTAGACTATGAAAGACGTTCCAACCATAGACGACAGGAACCCAGGCAGCAAAATTTTAACCGCGACTCGTGGACACCAGTAAATTCATCCCCCAACAGACGCCCAGAGCAGCGACAATATCCAACCAACAACGGGCGCCCTTCTGGCCAACAGAATAACAGAAGTAGTCCCGAACAACCTTACAAGCAAGTAAGGTTACTCAACCAGAACGGCTACGAGGCGGGAAACGAGGAGCCGCGGGAAGGAATCCCCGGCATTCCAACCCGCAATCGCGAAATTCTCGCCGAAGTGCATACTCTCAACTAAGCATCACAGTTCGTGTTCCGGTCACTATCACCGAGCGAGGTGTCACAACTATCTTACCTTTTTCACTTTCTAAGAATGGAACCGCAACCTTTTTCATCGATACAGGTTCAGAAATCAGTCTGTACAAACTTTCATCTTGTTCTGAAGACAGCTGGGTTGACGTAACAAAAAGATGTACTATTATATCTTTTTATGATGAACACGTCACCTCTGAGGGCTTATCTCTCGGAAGTCTGGATGTAAATAATGGCAGCAATGGTTTACAAGTTTCCAACCCCTTCCATATTATAAGGGATGGAAACATTCTGTCCTGTGATGGATTGTTGGGTCACGATTTCTTTTACAGGTATGATTGTGACATCAAGTATTCGGAGAGTGTGATGGAATTCAAACTTCCCTTAGATGATGCTTGGAATATCATAGATACTCAAAATTTCACTCCCTCCAAAAACATCTATCGAATCAACAACCCACATGTTAATTTTCGAAGCACTCACAAAACGAATGAGTTGACCCATAATAAACAAAAACTACCCGCTCACCATAAACAAAATAACTATCCCATAGAATGTCAAGGGATAAATAATGAAAGCATAGATCTTTACGAAGAATACGCTGAAGAAGAAAAGGAAAATTATGAAGTACCTCCCAGGAAAGAAGAAATCTGCGGGGAAGACCTAGCAAACGGTGAATTATATAAATTACCCACCAGTCTATCCGACGGAAGCTGCGTGGACGAGAAAGTAAAAATTAAAATAAATAAAAGGCCGGAAACAAGGCCAGTCGTAATAAGTGAGAACGGGAATAGGGTGTACGGAGAATTGGATAGAATAGAAGTATGTGGCGAAGAAATGCCCATTAAAATAGTTAAAATACCTCCCACAAGTAAAAAGAAAATCTGTGGAGAAGAACCTAAATTCAAGGTAAAAAGGGTTGAATACAAAGATGTTAAAAGGGAAAGTAATAAAGAAATAATTAAATTAAATAATAATAAAATAACAATTCCAGCCAGATCCGAAGCGATCGTGGAAATCCCAGTCACAAAAGATGAACCTCTAGTTTGCGAGAAGAAATTAATAAAAACTGGCGTCTATTTAGGGAATTGTATTGTACGACCAGAAAGAGGATATGCCAAGGTGGCGGTCCTCAATATAAATGAAGAAGACACAGAAATACCACTCGAGGACGTAATACCCTCATATACTGAGTTAGAACAATACGATGTTATACAGCCCAACGGGGGAAAAACCAACCGGAGATTAGAGAAATTGGAAAGTCTCATAGATTTAAGTCACTGCAACGAGGAAGAGCGAAAGCAAATGATACACATCTGTAGGAAGTACAATGACCTGTTCCATTTAGAAGGAGATTTCCTTACGTGCACCGATGCTATCACCCACACCATTCCCACTTTGGCAGATAAGCCACCCATATATACAAAGCCCTATCGGCTACCAGAATCGCAAAGGTGTGAGGTAAACAGGCAAATTCAGACCATGTTGGAAGATGGCATCATAAGCCCTAGTAGTAGCCCATGGAATTCACCACTCCTACTTGTCCCCAAGAAACCCGACGCTAACGGAAACAAGAAATGGAGATTAGTGGTGGATTTCCGTAGGTTGAACGAGATAACTGTAGGGGACGCCTATCCGCTGCCCAATATCACGGATATCTTGGATCAATTGGGTAAGTCTAAGTATTTTACTACTTTAGATTTAGCCAATGGATTTCACCAGATACCCATGGAAGAGGCTGACAAGGATAAAACCGCTTTCAGTACCTCCTTTGGCCACTATCATTATAACCGTATGCCTTTCGGTCTCAAAAGAGCCCCAGCCACCTTCCAACGGCTAATGAATACGGTTTTAACCGGCTTACAGGGAATGCGATGCTTCGTCTATTTAGACGACATAGTCGTGTATGGGTACGACTTACGAGACCACCATATGAAGTTGGAAGAGGTACTCACGAGATTAAGGGAGAATAATCTAAAGCTCCAACCAGAAAAATGCCACTTCTTGGCAAAGGAAATTACATACTTAGGGCATGTGGTAAGCTCCAAAGGCGTACATCCGGACCCCACTAAAATTAGCGCACTAAAAACTTATCCCCGACCCAGAAAGCAAAAGGACATTAAGGCATTCCTAGGGTTTGTGGGCTACTACCGCAGATTTATACCAGATTTCGCCAAGACGGCGAAGCCATTAACAAGACTTCTGAAAAGGAACACCCCGTTTGAGTGGGACGCTTTTTGCGACGAAGCATTTAGGTCATTGAAGGAAAAATTAATCACAACCCCAATACTAGCTTACCCAGAATTCGATAAAGAATTCATAGTAACTACCGATGCTAGCGACGTAGCCCTAGGAGCTATCTTGTCCCAAGGCGAAATAGGTCAAGATAGACCAATTTGTTATGCCAGTCGTACTCTAAACCCTGCCGAATCCCGGTATTCTACCATAGAAAAAGAACTTCTCGCCATTGTTTACGCGGTGCAGCAATTTCGCCCGTACATATATGGAAGAAAGTTCACGATAATCACAGACCATAAACCTCTAGTTTGGTTAATGAATCTGAAAGATTGTAATAGTAGACTTACCAGATGGAGGATACGGTTGGAAGAGTATGACTACAAGATAGTTTATAAACCAGGTAAGTTGAATGCCAATGCAGATGCCCTCAGTAGAATAAACCCTACTGACACGGCGGCAGAGGAAAAGGCAGTTAGGGTAATTACTAGAAACCAGGCAAAAAAGGCCGTCCGAACAGCCGCCCCAACTCAGGCTGATCCTATACGGAACGCAGACAACACAAACACTGATACAGATAATTTCAGGAAAGTGACAGATACTAATCAAGCGTTAATCAAACTAAAGGGAATCACCCATAAATTCTTCCTACTACCTCCGACCTCCAGTGACGTGGAATTAGTACTAAGAGATAAGATTACCGAAATCCCCCCAAATTTAGAAATAAACCGCGTTTACGAATACAAAAAAGGGAATCATAATCATTACATACTGGCAAAATGCTCACTCCCCATACGTATGAAACGAGATGAAGAAAATGTAAGGCAAGTGTTAACCTCTTTCTTAAAACTATGCGAACTTGCCGGCGTAAATAAATTAAACATAGCCATTCCACCTCTCAACAACCATGACATGTATCACTTCAGGAAAATATGTGCCGACATAATATCAGAACCAGATATCGAAATCATTTGCTACACAGGCAGAGTAAAGTTCCTTACAACTCCCGAGGAAATACAAAAAGTTCTGCGTGAATACCATGAACTTCCAACCGGAGGACATCAGGGTATCACCAGAACCCTTAAGAGAATTCAGAAGGACTACTACTGGCAAGGAATGCGACCTGACATAAAAGCATATATAAAAAATTGTTCATCGTGCCAAAAGAACAAGCTATTATCAAATCCCAAGGTACCCATGAAAATCACAACTACCAGCTCAAGGCCTTTCCAAAAGATATTCTTAGACATTGTAGGGCCACTACCAATGAGCTACACAAACAAGAAATACCTACTTACCTTCCAAGACGACCTCACAAAGTTCTCCACCGCGATCGCTCTGGAAGACATTGAGGCCGCGACTGTAGCAAGGGCATTAGTAGAGGAGATTATTTGTAAGCACGGTATACCCCATTCAGTACTCACTGATCAAGGTTCTAATTTCCTTAGTGCAATGTTTAAAGAGGTAACTAAGTTACTCCATATAAAACAATTGCAAACGACTCCCTACCACCCACAAACTAATGGAGCATTGGAAAGAAGTCACCGGACTTTAGCCGAATATCTCCGGCATTATGTAAATAGAGATCCCTTGACATGGGATACATGGGTACCTTACGCTATGTTCGTGTACAACACCACACCGCACTCCAGTACCAACTTCACCCCTTACGAACTTTTATACGGATTTCCAGCCGAAATTCCGTCCAGCCTGAAATCAAGCCCAACTCCCTCATATAACTATGAAAACTACGCGAATGAGCTAAAAGCACGACTACAACACGGGTATGGAATCGCAAAAGAAACAATAATTTCTGCGAAAGAGAAGAATAAAAGGTATTACGATCAAAGAACCGGGATTAAAACATTTAATCTAGGCGACAAAGTCCTGGTTAAAAATAACAAGAGAAAAAATAAACTAGAACCCTTATGGGAAGGCCCCTACCCAGTAATCGAGTTAAATTCTGCAGAAAATACCACCATTAGAATTAAGAATAAAAATCGATTATTGCATAACAATAATCTCAAATTATTTAACGAAGATACTAACGCATAGATTTTCATAGGTTACTCCTATTAACTTGGCTTTTCGCCATCCCCAAGACATCGGGAGAAGATGCAGTCAATATTACGAAGTTTGAAACCAATCCGGGGATATATTTTGAAAACGTCGGGAAAGTCAATTTGTATAGTAACGAATGGCAAGTGGTAATTTTTTATGATTTAGCTAGTTTTAAGTATGAATTAAGAAAATTAGAAGAATATAAGGGAAAAATAGAGTATATGTGTAAAAATCTACGAACAAATGAAGGAACATTGCAATTGTGTGTGTCAATAGTGCAACAACTATCCCTCTTATTATCCGACATTCAAGAAAAACGAAGTCTGTTACAAAGGGAACCACTTCGGCGTAAAAGAGGACTCTTCAACGCAATCGGGACCCTAAGCAAAACCCTATTCGGGACACTGAACGAAGACGATGCGCAAAAGTATAACGAACTAATAGACAATACAAGGAATGATCAAAACCGCCTACTCAACCTCACGAAAAACCAAACGTTGATTATAGAAACTACAGCTAACATCTTCAACAAAAGTCGCCTCGCTATCGATGAGCAATTTAAACACTTGGATAGCAAAATAGCCAAAATTGACAAGAGAGTGAACGCCATAAATTCTGAGTTAACTCAAATAAATGTGTTCGACGAATTAGAATCCCTTACTTCACTAACCACCCTTATTACTATTCGCTACCAGTCAACCTTAAATGCACTCTTAGACCTTGTTACAGACGTTCGGCACGGCAAGCCACACCCCTCTATTATCACTCCTGGACAACTAAACAAAATCCTTACAGAAGTACAACGGCACTTACCCAACACACTAATGCTGCCTATCGACAGAATTCGGGACAACGAACTACAAATCTACAGACTAGGACACGTCAGTACCGCGATAGTGGCAGACAAAATTATCTTTAAATTAAAAATCCCATTACCTTTTAAGGATAATTATCAATTATATAAAGTAGTTCCCATCCCCACATACTACAAAAATGATTACATCTTTGTCCAACCATCCTTAGAATACTTAGTGGTAGACTATAACCGAGAGCACTACTACACTCTCAATGCAGTGGACTTAGCAAACTGTTTGACAAATAACTTAGAAAAATTTCTGTGTAGAATCATACACCCCATCTTCAATGTCGATTCCAAAAACAACCTGTGTGAAATCGACCTCTTAAAACACGATCGTACCATCCCGAACTCGTGCCATATAAAGTCGATCCCTAGAACTAACTATTGGATTCAATTAAACCAACCCAACAAATGGTTGTTCGTCATGGACGAATACAGTACCATCGACGTAGTCTGTAGTGACAAGATCACCCCTTACCCCCTGAACGGGAGCGGAATAATAGAAATCAAAGCCGGCTGTTACTTAAGAAGCAAAGAGCTCACAATCCAAGCTCACAATGTTCAGACATCTAAATTAAACACTTTCTACCTACCCACAATTAACTTAACAAGTAACGTGGACGAGTTCTTCAAACAAAACCTACAGCCCGATCAAAAGATAGCCAAGGCAGTTTTAATAAAATACAACAGTGATAAGGAACTGAACAACTTAAGCAAAATGATTCAACAGCAAAAAGGGAACGAACACCTGATCTTAAATAAAACTAATGGTCACGACATACACCATTATTCCTTAGGCTACATTCTGTTAACACTAATAGTCATACTTTTCTTAATACTTATAAAAGTTAAATGGCCGATTCGCATAAATCGCAACAAAATAACAATTAATAAAATAAATAGAAATACCGAACCCAACCCAGAGGAACCCACAAGCGCACCATACACACTATCTACGGATCAACCCATATATTCATGTGTAGCGAAACACTAAGGGAATTACCATATAAGTTCGAAGGACAAAATTTATAATAGTTTATAAATTTAATGGTGGCACAAAATTTATGATGATAAAAATTTACCAACATTGTGTTATTATATTTATGCACCGACTTACTCCTGCAGCTATCTTCAAATTTTTTTTTCTCTCTCTCAATATAGCATCTACCTTGGGAGTGAGCAAAATTTTTTTTTCTCTCTCTCTCTCCCCGTCCTCCTCTCTTTTGGACTAAATCCTTTTCAAAAAATAGACTAAATTCAACTTCCCACTTTTAGTACCAACCTAAAATAGTTATGGGCCATATGCATGGGGGCAGAGCTACAACCTAATTTCGATCCGAGCGCGCGGGGTAAGCACCATTATAAATTCTAAGCTCAGTCTTTCAGTAAGCGGATATGTAAACGTTCGCAGTATAAAACAATAAGAAAGGGGGTCCGATTATTTTTTATCACCCGCTAGCAGCGCTAGTAAGCATCGTGCGTGTACAGAGCCATACGCTGACGCTGATAAAAGCTATCACCCCTTTGGCAACCAAGACATTTGCTCAAGTTTACCATTTTATTAAACAGTACAATCGCAAAGACCCGTAATGTTCCTTCGGGAACATATTCAACAAACTCTCAAATAAGCTCTCTCGGAACAACAACTCCACCTTTTCCACTGGTATTATACCGTCCATCAACTTACCTAATCATAGAATCTTATATGTCCAACAGCTTTTAAAAGCTTCAAGAAAAAGAAAAATCCCCACCGAAGGAAAAGCACAAGTAGCATGCAGCTCACCGAAAAACAATTATTGCCCTAACATCAATCATAAAACCAGAGAAAAACCAGATAAAACATTTTTTTTCTTCCGGCCGAAGTATTAAAATAAAAAAAGGAGGGGGATCGAAACCAACAACACATACACAATAAGCACATTTTCAAGTTTTTATTAGAAAAAAATACAAAAATAATAAATTCTAGTAACTTGACACATATATACATAAACACGGCGGTAGTCCACCTGTGGAATAGGAGACGGTCCCCGTTCTTCCTCAATTTCCTCGATATCGGAATCCACCGTCAAGTCTATAATTTCCTCCCTATCCATTTTTTCTTCTTCTTTCTCCTTCTGTAAAGAAAAAAAATATATATATAATATATATATATAATAATAAAAAAAAAAAAAAGAGAAAAATTCTTTTTGTACTTTAGGATAAGTACCTACTTACCTATTCAATCTATTAATCAAGAATGAAGTGGAGCACATTTGATCAAAACATATCACCCACGACTAATTGACCGCGAAATCTGACACCCGCACGAGTGTAATGCAAAAATTTTTTCCTACAAGAAAAACGATGCCATCGGAAACCAATTTTTTCATTAAAATGCGCAAATTGCACCATGTTTTTTTTTTTACATACAATACATATAAACGTATAAAATATAAAAAAAAAAAAACACACATATACTTATAAAATAAATCTTAAGAACATTGTAAAATAAAATACCTTTATAGAAAAAAAATATAGAATGTAAAGATAAAACAAATACACAAAAAAATAATAATTAGGAACATATATAAATTTAATTACATTTGTTATGCTAATTTGAACAAATTTAAAAAAAAAAAAAAAAAACCCTTTCAAAACACATATAAATATATATATAAAAAAAAAAAAAATTTCACTAATTAGTTTAGAAAGTAAATACTAATAAGTTTCGTAGTTTCGCCTAAAAATATGCAAAGATATAAATTCATTAAGAACATTATACGGATAGATAATCAAGACTAAGAATCCTTTAAATAAATTTAAATAGACACATATATAAAGCTAACTGTAGAAATGAGCCTTAATTAAACTAGAAAATAGGTTTTATTCTTTTCCTTAAAACAAAAAAAAGTAATTAAGAATGTTTTAAAATAAAATTTAGCAAAAAAACCTAAAAATGTGCAAATAATATTCACTTTAGAACCTTTAAAACACATATAAACAAAACCGCAAAATATATACATATAACACAAAAAATATGTATAACAAAGTATATTAAGAATACTTTAGATAAATGTACATAATAGCAAAAAAAATATATAGTAAACTTACTTCAAGACAAAAACGCATGAAAGTATGCAAAAGAATAAATACGTTAAGAATTCTATATATGTAGGTATATATATAAAAAAAAAAAATGTAGTAAACCTAAGTTAACTATCTTTTAAGTACACAAATAGAAAAAGAAAATTGTAATAATGATTGGACCACGACGCTAATATCACGATTCCACCAACACTTACGACTAAAACGAAGGTTCTGCTTCCTAAAGTCGCACAACCTTCTGATTAAGGGGGAAGGTGTAATGATCGTCGCTCATTACCTAAAACCCCTAAAATATACAAACCCTTTCATATCAAAATCTCATCTCATCAAACCTTTCGAGCATCTCGCATAATTCATTCGAGATATACCCAGAAACTTTGCCCTCAGCCAATGACTCGATCAAAATATAACACGAGCTTTCATAATTACAAAACTCTCGAATTGCAATACATTGACTTATGCACTCAGGTCATAAGTTCTCGAATTCCACATTCCCTAAATTACATATTGCAAAAGAAAGCGATAAACATCCGAAATTCGATATCGCTTTTCCTCTGAACTAATTTCTCGAGCGATCAATGTACCCTTGCACCCTGCTAGTGGATTCAACGACCGAGGCGCCCAACACGAGCACAAACTACGTCAATGGGTCTGCACACAAAAAATCCCATTTTAGCAAGGTGTGCATGCGCAGTGCATTACCCCGCTCGGTAATTGTCAACTCCCACAAAAATCCCGCGAGAGAGCTTTCAATAGGGAAATGCTAAATTGCGATTACTTCCATTGGCCGGGCTTACTATTGGAAAATCATAACTTGAATTAATTCAGCCAATGGGAGTTCACCCTGAAATATTGGAACGGCGGAATAAGAACACTTTCATCATAATGGAATTAAAGAGCTTTGGTGGGATCGATAATGATAAATAGCGATCGATCCAAATTAGTGGCAGTCGAAATTCAGACCTCAATTCAAGAGGGCCAAGTTTAGAGGAGGAAGAGTCTAGTTGTGGCTATAAGTAATCTTAATCTGTAACTTAAAAAATTAAACCTAAGAAAAGTGAGTGTAACATTAAAACTATAAACCCGAGTAAAAGCAAATTGTAAAACTCAAATTTATAACTCAAGTGTAAAAATTAATAAATAAAAAATACATAACTATCAACTCTAAAGTGTTTCTGTGGAATTAAAGATACATCAAGGGCAAGAGATCTTCTCCTGCAAAGGAAAGCACGGTCTTGTCCTGCTCGTGTTATAAAGGCACGACAAATGTATATAAAGGGAATGGGGGTCGATAAAGCTAAATAAATTAACAGACCAATAAATATATAAGCGGAAGCGCCCTTAAAATCAATTTTCGCAGTTTCATAAAATTAATTTTGTTACATTTCCTTGTACATAAGGGCTCCCTTATATACCTGAAGTATATAAGTAATGTATATAAAGGGAATGGGGGTCGATAAAGCTAAATAAATTAACAGACCAATAAATATATAAGCGGAAGTGCCCTTAAAATCAATTTTCGCAGTTTCATAAAATTAATTTTGTTACATTTCCTTGTACATAAGGGCTCCCTTATATACCTGAAGTATATAAGTAATGTATATAAAGGGAATGGGGGTCGATAAAGCTAAATAAATTAACAGACCCATAAATATATAAGCGGAAGTGCCCTTAAAATCATACTTTAATGAATTTTGTTACATTTCTATGTACAAAAGCTCTCCCTTATATACCTGAGGTATATAAGTAATGTATATAAAGGGAATGGGGGTCGATAAAGCTAAATAAATTAACAGACCAATAAATATATAAGCGGAAGTGCCCTTAAAATCAATTTTCGCAGTTTCATAAAATTAATTTTGTTACATTTCCTTGTACATAAGGGCTCCCTTATATACCTGAGGTATATAAGTAATGTATATAAAGGGAATGGGGGTCGATAAAGCTAAATAAATTAACAGACCAATAAATATATAAGCGGAAGTGCCCTTAAAATCATACTTTAATGAATTTTGTTACATTTCTATGTACAAAAGCTCTCCCTTATATACCTGAGGTATATAAGTAATGTATATAAAGGGAATGGGGGTCGATAAAGCTAAATAAATTAACAGACCAATAAATATATAAGCGGAAGTGCCCTTAAAATCATACTTTAATGAATTTTGTTACATTTCTATGTACAAAAGCTCTCCCTTATATACCTGAGGTATATAAGTAATGTATATAAAGGGAATGGGGGTCGATAAAGCTAAATAAATTAACAGACCAATAAATATATAAGCGGAAGTGCCCTTAAAATCATACTTTAATGAATTTTGTTACATTTCTATGTACAAAAGCTCTCCCTTATATACCTGAGGTATATAAGTAATGTATATAAAGGGAATGGGGGTCGATAAAGCTAAATAAATTAACAGATCAATAAATATATAAGCGGAAGTGCCCTTAAAATCATACTTTAATGAATTTTGTTACATTTTTATGTACAAAAGCTCTCCCTTATATACCTGAGGTATATAAGTAATGTATATAAAGGGAATGGGGGTCGATAAAGCTAAATAAATTAACAGACCAATAAATATATAAGCGGAAGTGCCCTTAAAATCAATTTTCGCAGTTTCATAAAATTAATTTTGTTACATTTCCTTGTACATAAGGGCTCCCTTATATACCTGAGGTATATAAGTAATGTATATAAAGGGAATGGGGGTCGATAAAGCTAAATAAATTAACAGACCAATAAATATATAAGCGGAAGTGCCCTTAAAATCATACTTTAATGAATTTTGTTACATTTCTATGTACAAAAGCTCTCCCTTATATACCTGAGGTATATAAGTAATGTATATAAAGGGAATGGGGGTCGATAAAGCTAAATAAATGAACAGACCAATAAATATATAAGCGGAAGTGCCCTTAAAATCAATTTTCGCAGTTTCATAAAATTAATTTTGTTACATTTCCTTGTACATAAGGGCTCACTTATATACCTGAAGTATATAAGTAAAGTATATAAAGGGAATGGGGGTCGATAAAGCTAAATAAATTAACAGACCAGTAAATATATAAGCGGAAGTGCCCTTAAAATCAATTTTCGCAGTTTGAAAAAATTAATTTTGTTACATTTCTATGTACATAAGGGCTCCCTTATATACCTGAAGTATATAAGTAAAGTATATAAAGGGAATGGGGCTCGATAAAGCTAAATAAATTAACAGACCAGTAAATATATAAGCGGAAGTGCCCTTAAAATCAATTTCCGTAGTTTGAAAAAAATAATTTTGTTACATTTCTATGTACATAAGGGCTCCCTTATATACCTGAAGTATATAAGTAAAGTATATAAAGGGAATGGGGGTCGATAAAGCTAAATAAATTAACAGACCAGTAAATATATAAGCGGAAGTGCCCTTAAAATCAATTTCCGCAGTTTGAAAAAATTAATTTTGTTACATTTCTATGTACATAAGGGCTCCCTTATATACCTGAAGTATATAAGTAAAGTATATAAAGGGAATGGGGGTCGATAAAGCAAAAATTAAAAACAAACGTAAATTTCAGGTTCATCCAGGCCTCCACGACGCAAAAACTAGAGATACACGACCTAAGTAACATTCAGGGTCTATTACCTCTAAAGCTGGAAAATGGTAGAATAATACTAGAACACTCTAAATTAATACATATCGTAAACCTAACTCAGTATGAAGTCAATGTAGGGATCATATACAGGAACATAGATTCTCTTAATCAGAAAATGAATATAGACAATAGATATTCTTCAATAATCGCAACACTAATGAAAAGATATACCATGTTAGAAAATAGTCTGATATCGATCAAACCAAACTATAGAGGGAAACGAGGAATCATAAACGGATTAGGTACAATAATAAAAACAATAACGGGCAATATGGACAATGAAGACGGCGTTGAAATAAATAAACAAATAGAAGCTCTAAAGTTCAATCAGCATAACTTAAACAATGAAATGATCAAACAAATAGAAATTAACGAAAGGATGATTGAACGATTCAATAATATCTCACAGCACATTAACGACCAGCAATCAAATGTAGGTAAATACATTAGTAATTTTCAAAATAAAATAGCAGGCCAAATAAATAAACTCGAAGAAATGTTACATTTTCATCAATATTCCAACCAATTAAGCTATGATATTGACATGTTGAATGAACACCTTAAAGAGATATCGGAAGCAATGGTTCTAGCCAAAATAAATTTAATATCTAAACACATTCTTCACCCCGAAGAGCTCGGTTATATTAGAGAAATCTTTAGAAAACAGAAAATTGAAATCATATCAAACGAAAATATATACGAACTTCTACAATTACAGGCCTATTATAACGCCACAAACATAATATTCGTTGTAAATATTCCAATTTTTCATCCCGAGATTTTTTCCTTCTACAACCTAAAAGAACTACCAATAAATAATACCTACACTGCAAATGTAAAGTGTGTTGAAACAACACACCTAAGTGTGTTGTTTTCTTGTAGTCACTTTTAATCCACTTTAAAGTGTGTTATTTTCTTAACACACTTTAAAGCGTGTTGTTTTAACACGTTTTTCCGTAAATTGTGTTGAAGCAACACACCCAAGTGTGTTGAAGCAACACACCTAAGTGGGTTGAGACAACACACCTAAGTGTGTTGAAACAACACACCTAAGTGTGTTGAAGCAACACACCTAACTGTGTTGAAACAACACACCTAAGTCTGTTATTTCTACACACCTTAAAGTGTATTGTAGTTTAACACGTCTTCCTTCAGATAACTTAGTGACATGACGAGAAGCGTGTTAATTACAAAGTGTGATTTTGCTTCAATAAATAAAGTATTTAAAGGTAAGTCATAATTATTCTTAATGTAAATTCCTAACATGGCCTTTCATCACTGATATTAACACTCTACGAACAACAGGAATTGAAGTTAACATAGGCAGAGGAAGAACAGTAACTTATAAAGGATCCTTATTGTTTTGTACTGGAGATACTCCAGCCTTGGCCGTACTAGGCGGATTTAAAGAATCAACTGCGGCATATCGACTTTGTAGATCTTGTACAGCAACTCATGAATCATGGAAATTACAATTTTGCGATAAACATTTTGTAGCACGAACTATTGTAAGTCATAAAGATAATTTAAATATTGTTAACGACGAAACAATAACACCAGCAGCTAAAGCATTTTGGAAAAAGTATCATGGTATTAATAATAGAAGTCCATTAATGGACATTGAAGAATTTGATATAACAGCTTGTCTTCCTCAAGATGATATGCATGTTTTGGTTGAAGGTCCGTTAGAAATTGTAATTCGAGTGTTTCATTAAACGAATTTAACGAAAAATTATTAAATTTTAATTATAAACAATTTAAGAAGGATAAACCTGCTTGCATAGAATTGCATCATTTAGAACCAACAAGTACATTGCGGCAAAGTGCGGCTCAGTTATTGACATTAGCACAGACTTTACCCTTCATAATTGATGAAAGGATTATCCTTTCTGAAGACTCGGATCTAGAAGAACGCTATTCTTGTTACATTCGAATGTTACATATTGTGAATTTATGCCTCGCATAACAACTGACTTATTAGCTCTAATGATTGAGTCATTCATTATGATTTTTAATGATTTATACCCAGACTATATAGTGCCTAAGTTTCATTATTTAATACACATCCCTAGGTACATTAAGTTATTTGGACTTGCAAGACAACAATGTTGCTTTCGTTTCGAAGGTACTCATGCTTATTTTAAAAGTCTGATGTCAGTTGTACATAATTTTAAAAATGTTGCTCTTACTTTAGCTTATAGGCATCAAGCTCGGTTATGCTCGAGACTTAATTCATGTCCTGGCATGCCCTGTAAAAAATGTCTATACTAGATATTGTGACTCCAGGAACAACAGTTCATCTAGTAAATCTTCCATATGCCAATCTTTTTTATAATTTTATAACAGAAATTGAACGACCTGAATGTTTAATGTTGAAAACTGAAAACGGAGTTACATATGCATCAAAAAGTATTGTTTTATTAGAATGTATTGAGGATAGTATGCCAGTCTTTGGGGAAATTGATGAAATCTTTATCTGGAATAATAAAAAGTTCATTTTGATCTCATTATTAACGACCCAGAAGTACGAAGCAAAATTAAACGCATATTATGTTATTAAGGCCGTAGACAATAAGAAGTCTGTAATTGATATTGAAAAATTCATTTTTCCACATGATTAAGGTTCATTTAATATTATAAGTAAAACATTTGTTCCATTAGTGCAGCGGTTATCAACCTTTTTTGGCTTGCGTACCCCTCCGCAGTTCATTATCCTAAATTGTACCCCTTACATTAGAAAAATGTTTATAGTTTAAATATTCGTAATTGTTATTATTTGAAACTTGTTCTAATACTAAATAAATAGCAATAACGTGTCAAGGAGTATGCCCAGAATGTTTATTGATGAAAATTAAAAGATTTCGAGGATTGTTACAAAAACCATTGCTATGCGCCAATAGAAATCTTCCGAATGATGCAAGAATTGTGTGCACGGTATCTGACTATGACTAAAAGCCCCCATTCAAACACAGGCCGCGGGATCCCCGGCGTAAAATTGATCCCGCCCACCGGTAAGATTTCACGGGAATTCTTGAGAATCGCTCTTTTTCTTTAATTCACTTGTCAACTAATTCACTGCCCTGCGAATGAATCGACCGGATATAATTTTGAACCGAGGAAGTGTGCGTGCCTTTCTCAGTTTCTAAGAATTAATTTCAGGCATACAGGGTGTATTTACTAAAGTTACAAAGCGGCCAGCTGTGCATAGGTTTTGGATATTTTTTTGTCTACTGTGTGTCACCGCTCTGAAACTGTATCGAGTATTTTGAATATCCGCCATAACTAAATTTTTCGCGCGTACCCCTAAGCTATCAAACGCATACCCCTAGGGGTACGCGTACCACGGGTTGAGAATCGCTGCAAGAGTGTATCACCACCGCACAGAATTTTATGGATAAATAAATAGCAAAATAAATTGCAACAAAAACAAGTATAAGAGTTTTCGTAATTATCGTATTATAGTATTTATTAATTTGTTTTTTCATCTTCAAAGCTATCTAAATTCTACACACCAAAAAGTGTGTTCTATTTTCATAGCTCAAAAGTGTGTTGTTACTCCAAAAGGGTGTTGTTACTCCAAAAATGTGTTGTTTCAACACACTTAAGTGTGTTGTTTAGATTTCCGGTCATAATTCACTACTTATTTTTAACACACCAAAAAGTGTGTTATGATTTTAACACGGAAGAGCGTGTCAATTGCAAGCTAAAGTGTGTTAAAACAACACACTTTTTTGTTGACAACACAGCTAGGTGTGTTGAATAACACACTTTGGTGTGTTAAGCAACACATTTTGTGTGTTAAAAAACACACTTCAGTGTGTTACACCTTTTACAGTGTACTTCATCAAACTATCCTCTCCATTCCTACTCCTAAGTGAATACAAGTATCAGTATGTTGATGAGCCATGCCCAACAATAGAGCAAACCAGGTACTGCCATCAAAGGACACTAAGGGCAAATGATTTAGATCAATGTGTCACCAAAATCTTGAAAAACCAACCAGCCCATTGTGAGATAGCTGAACGAGACGTGGAAGAAGAGGAAATATTACTAATGGAGCCCAACTTCCTACTGGTGATTTCAAAAAAGGAAATAGCCACGAACTCAACATGCGACACAAATATGCAGACGATAAAGGGACTATCTCTCATCCACTTCATCAATTGCTCAATAGAAATCAACAATATCCAATACACGAGTACATCCGCCACTTTCTGGGATTCAGCACAAATTGTTTCAACCCTATATAACAAAATTAACCGTTCAGAGACCAGCGAGAAGCTTACATTCAACAAACTACACAATTGGACAATGGAGAATACTAAAATAATTCACCTGTTCGACAAACAAACCAGAAGCTCAAATTCATACATGTACATCTTGACAGGAGTTTTAGTCATCTTCCTCATCATCTACGGAGCAACTAAACATGGGATCCATATATTTAGATGGAAAAGAACTTCGCAAGGAAATAATCCTGAAATCATCATCAACACGACTACGAGTCCGGCACCAGCCACCAGCCAAAGTCCTTCACACCTTTGGTCCTCATTTCCTTCGGCCCAATCTTAGAGGGGAGGAGTTACGGCATTACACCGCAACAAGACTCTAATCATATTTTGACTATTCTGCAATTCTCACGAATCACAGGAGATAACGACACGACATCGTCTGGGACATTTCCGTTCCCATGCAACATGAGGAGCAAAACATTTTTCTCCTAGCACCTACATAGCGTCTAGTAATAAGAAAAGTACCTAATAATTAGTCTTGTTCAGATTAGAAGTGGAGTCGGTCGTAAATGTAATAAATTCTTTCGTTAATGAATCAACTTCAAAAATCTTATAAAATAATAAGAAAAGTGTTTTTATTGAAGTCGAACTTAAAACTCCCGCAACGAGTTTTGATCGGCCGACCGGCTCACAATCGATAGTTTTGGTTGTACATCCGCACTTCGATGTATATCCAATTTGACCGTGTATGGGGAGGGGCCCTTAGATAGGTTTTACTCAAATCGACAAATTTTGCGTTCCTTTAATTTTTTACTCCGAAGTACTTACAAGTAGAAAAGGAACAGGGCTAGTAAGAGCAATTTCAATACTGAGGCTGGACAGAAAAGTTATAACTGCATCAAAATATAAATATTGTAAATATTTTTCCCCAAAAATTGAATCACTTGAAATCTTTTAAAATCGCATTATATCTCGCCGGTTAAATGTTTTTCTTGCTAAGGACTCAATATGAGTTCTTTACCGAGAAAGGTAATAAAGGCGCAGGGTCTTCCGGACAGGCGACCAAATTAGACGATTTAATGGCTTTTCTGGCTAAGTGAAATCATTAAAAAAAATTGTGTTAATATAGGAAGCATGATTGCAATGATAAAATTAGGCGTTACCGGACGTTGGGATCTTAAAAGCAAATGTTATCAGTTTTGGCGCTACTTTGTGGCAAAAAGCGGCGCGCCATAGCGCTAATTGGGCGGGTCTCTGGTTCCACCTTTGGCGGGTCTCTGGTTCCACCTTTACTTTACTAATCTATATTATAATAAGGTTTAGATTAGTAAAGTAGCATCCAAACTGATATCGTTTGCTTTTTTCGATCAATCTTACCATACAATCCTACTTCTTGCGTTAACACAATTTTTGTGCGATTTGGACCGGAATTTGAAAGGTCTGTTGAGATTTTATTGTCTTTCCCAATAAAAAAACCTTTTGATGAAAATTGAATCCTTAGAGAAAAAGCAATTAAACGGCGATCAAATTAGGTAATTCGGAGGCTGATCTGAAAAGGATAAAATGATGTTTTTATTTTGATAAGTTACTGGAGTAGATTGAACATCTATTGTCGCAGTTATTCACGCAGCAATTTTTATTCGATTGCGACCAATTAAAAATATACAAAAGAAAACAAAACGGAATTTTCCCTCACGGAACAAAAAGTCGATACTACATGAATTTGAAGTTGGCTCAAATGGGTGAACTGTTTAGCAACTTTGTACGAAGAAACGCAATATTAAATGGCTACTGCAAGTCGATTCAAAGATCTACTTCTCCAAGTTCTAATCTTCATGATTACTGACCCGACATCGATTATATTTCATAGACCAATGATTCCCGAAAGTTTTAAAAGGTCCGAGGTCTAATGGTTCGGAAGCACCCCAAAATATAAGTGGCAAACGACCCAAGATAATAATGTTGAATATTTCTATTTACATGCTTTGTAACAAATGCTTTTTTTAAAAAGATTTAGGTTACCAACACTTGAATCCTTGCATTTAACTGATATTTTTGTGGAAAATACGAAAGAATATCTTAATGCAAATATTACATTTTAAAATAAAAAACTTACATGTTATAATGACACTAATATTTTTAACTTACCCCATTGCGGTCCTAGCTCCTAGCTCCTGCTGCGACTAACGCTTCGGGAAACACTGCGACCATTGCGGCTGTTACTACGACTTCCCGATTTACGAGCAGGGCTTCTTGATCGCGAGAACTTATTACGTCGAGCTGGCGATCTACTTCCAGCAGACCTGGAGCGCGATCTAGAATATAAAATAATAAGAAAAGTGTTTTTATTGAAGTCGAACTTAAAACTGGCGCAGTCGAGTGGGATTCCAAAAAGGAATTCAGTACGTGAGTGTATTAATTAACAGTGGTTTCCTGATAAATACATTCGTTCGTCAATCCAATATCGGCACAATCGAAGGAATATCGATTGTTGGATTTTTATTCTTCAGCCGGAACCTAGGCAACATACCAAGCAGCCATCGACATCAGTGGATTCTAACCGAGGAATGCAGATACTAAATTTTATTGTTTTGGCATGGTAAGTCTATTTATTGGTATTTAAAACTCATTTTTCCCTATGCCCAAATCCTCCAAATCTAAACCTTTCAAATTTCCATTTAAAAATACTTTTTATAATAATCAAAGTGATAAAGAATTGGAATTAAATAAATTAGAGAATAGTACCGCGGATTACGGTAATTTTTCTAAAGATAACTCTACTTTTAAAGAAAGAACAGACTCAATTGATTCTAATAACACCGCGGCTTACGGTGATTTTTCAAATTATAAATTAGTGAAACTCAAAATTGAAAATCAAAATATAGCTGGTGAAAAAACCATTGATTCCGATTTAAGTGAATTAAATTTACTAGAAATTGAAGATAAAAACGAAATCAGAGCTAACAAAAAATTAATTGGTTCGGATATTGATTTAAGTGAAATAAAACCAGTGAATTTTAAAGTAGGAAACGCCGAATATAGTTCGCCGATGATGACAAATCCAAGTTCAGTTGATGTAAAGGGGATTTTTGATAGCCTCAGGATCCCGGACGCGGTGAAAGATTTGCCGACCTTTGACGGGAATCCTAGAACACTTTACGATTTTATAAGCAATGTAGAAGAGATTTTAAGTGCTATGATTAACATTTCCGGAAGTAGTTACGCGAAATTAATTTTTAGGGCTATAAGAAACAAAATCGTAGGCGATGCCAACGAGGTATTGAATATGTAGGTATGGAACGGCGGTTTCATGGGATAGTATTAAAAATAACCTCATCGTTCATTATAGTGATAAAAGAAACGAAACAAATTTGATTCGCGACCTCCATTTATTACGACAGAATCAAGACACGGTTGAAAGGTTTTATTCAAAAATTATCGACATTTTGTCTACCATGGTCAACCATATTAAAGTACACGAAAATGATGTAAACGTAATTTCATCCAAACAATCCTTATATGAAGAGATGTGTTTGAACACATTTCTAGCAGGTATCAGAGAACCATTGGGATCGACGATAAGAGCAATGCGGCCAACTAAACTATCAGAGGCATTGAATTTCTGCTTACAAGAGCAAAATAGTTACTACGTAAAAAATTCTATTTTTTTTAAGGACTCTAATTATAAAAACACGAATAATAAAGGTAATCAACAAAGACCACAATTCAATTCTTCTTCAAGGTCAAATTACTACCAACAAAGGCCCCTTTATAAACAATTTTCACCTCCGGAGGAGGACAGATTTAGAAATTTATCCCAACGCAATAAAATAACACATTCTTACAAACCTCCAGATTTTAAACCCCAATCAACTCAAAACTTTCAACCTCATATTTTTAATCGCAACTTAAGTATTCAACCAAGACCCCCAAATGTTAATACTTACCCAGAACCTATGGATACTTTAAGTGCAAACACTGGTATAAATAGAACAAAGTTTTCTCAACGACCAAATAAATTCTCTCGACAAAACAATTCACCCAGATTCACCTCCGAAGAATTATTTAATGTTGAACTTTGCAACGAAATAACAGATCCTTTCCAATCAGAACTATCCGGAGAATACATGGAAGAACAAGAAAACGCCCTCTATCCAACGAACTATCACCCAAACTTAGATAGTTGGAATCAAATAAATCCAACCTACGAAATTGATGATCAGAATTTTCCCTTAGAAGCCTCGGAGAACAAATCGGATATTTAGAGCTTAATAGTCATCAATCTTTTCTCTTACCATACATACACATAAAATGTGGCAATAATACCTCTTTGAAATTCCTAATGGATACCGGCAGCAACATGTCATTTATTAGAGAAGATCTCGTCAATTCTTCTTACATACAGACTATAAAGCCAATCGAGATAAAAACCGTTTTTAAAACGCATTTACTAAATAAGCAAATTACTCTCAACGGGCTTCAGGAATTTAAAACTAAGGAAAAATTGCAATTCCTCTTATTTAAGTTTCACAATTATTTTGATGGACTTATTGGGCTACAAATGATGAAACAATTGGGAATTAGATTAGACTTTAAAACATCCACTTTATCAACCGATGAAGTAACAATTCCCCTAATTTATAAACCGAATTTCACGTCCAAACTATATGTTGTCCCTCCATACAGTAAAATGGTCGTTAACTTACCAGTCGACGTCAAAAATGGCAGCATATACGTTAAACCAATAATGATCAACGATAATTTGATATTACCTGAAGGAATATACCAAACTCATAATTGGTATTCCGTCATGGAAGTATTAAACCCCACTAATGCTCAAGTGATCCTTTTCTTAGAGCAACCTATTAAAGTGCATCCACTAAATTCGAGCCAATTCTTAGAAATACATAATTTCGATATTTCTAATTCCAACGTTTTGCAAATGGTACCCGACATAAGAAACTCGATACGCATTAATCATTTGAACAATGAGGAGAAAGATGCAATACAAAAATTGTGCAAACAATTCGAAGACATTTTTTTTAAGGAAGGTGAAAATCTTTCCTTCACTAATCAAATAACTCATCAGATCAATACGAAAGATGAGATCCCCATCCACACGAAATCCTATAGATATCCAGAGATACATAGGCAAGAAATTCGGACGCAAATTAGTAAACTCCTAGAACAAGGGATAATAAAACCAAGCTTCTCTCCATGGTCATCCCCAATATGGATCGTACCGAAAAAGGCTGATGCAAGTGGTACAAAAAAATGGCGGTTAGTTGTGGACTACCGCAAACTAAATGAAAAAACTATCGATGATAAGTACCCTCTTCCAAACATTTCAGAGATCCTCGATAAACTCGGGAAATGTCAGTACTTCAGTACACTCGATCTCGCCTCAGGGTTTCATCAGATCGAGGTAAGACCCAAGGATATTCCCAAAACTGCCTTTAATGTAAACAACGGCCACTACGAGTACGTTCGCATGCCTTTCGGCCTAAAGAACGCCCCTGCCACGCTCCAACGAGTTATGGATAATGTTCTTCACGAACTACAGGGAAAAACATGCCTCGTATATATGGACGATATCATCGTCTATTCAACGTCACTTCAAGAGCATATCGAAAACTTAACAGCTGTTTTCAAAAAGCTAAGGCAAGCTAATTTGAAAGTCCAATTGGACAAATCAGAATTTCTTAAGAGGGAAGTTAGTTTTCTCGGGCATATTGTTACCCCAGATGGCGTAAAGCCCAATCCAGAAAAAATACAGGCTATAAAATCATTTCCACTGCCGAAGACCGCCAGACAAATTAAATCCTTTCTCGGCCTTTTGGGCTATTATAGGAAGTTTATCAAAGATTTTTCAAAAATTACGAAACCCATGACAGAATGTTTGCGGAAAGATAAAGGTGTTAAAATTGACGCTAGATATATCGAGTGCTTCAGAAACTGCAAAGATATACTGACGAATAGTCCCCTCTTACAATATCCTGACTTTGCAAAGCCGTTCGTGCTAACCACAGACGCTAGTAACATAGCGCTGGGAGCCGTCCTTTCGCAAGGACCAATAGGGTCCGATAGGCCCATATGCTACGCTAGTCGTACATTAACAAAATCGGAAGAAAATTACAGCGTCATCGAAAAAGAACTTCTGGCCATTGTATGGGCCACCAAGTATTTTCGTCCTTATTTGTTCGGCAGAAAATTTAAGATCGTAACGGATCACAAACCTCTCACGTGGTTATTCTCCCTCAAAGAACCAAACTCCAAGTTAATTCGATGGAGATTAAAATTGGAAGAATTTAATTTCGAAATAATTTATAAAAAAGGTAAACAGAACACAAATGCAGATGCATTGTCTCGAATCGAATTAAACATAAACGAACCCATATCAAGAAATAACGATATATTAGACACAGTATCATTAGAAAACAACGTCGATGACCTCGAGTCAATACCAAATACCTCAACCATCCACTCAGCACAGGAGAATCTAGATGATGGCATCCCTATCTCAGAGAGGCCACTCAACGAATTTTCAATACAACTAATATTAGAAAAGACAGAAAATTTAGCTAGACCACAAACGACTTTTACTATTCTATTCGGTAATAAACGCAAGTATACTGTGAAGCAAAATAATTTAAATGATGATAAAACCATATTAGAAATATTTCATAACTATATACAACCTAATAAACTGATCGGAATATTATCAGACGACGACACATTTAAAAAAATTCAATATGTTTACTCTAATCACTTCAGCAACAATAGATATAAAATTGTTAGATGTACTAAATTGTTAAAGGACATAACGGAAGTAGATCAGCAGGAAAAACTTATAAGAGATTACCACAAGAGGTCTAATCATAGAGGAATATCGGAAACATTGGGACATTTGAAACGCGACATTTATTTCCCCGACATGAAGAATGCAATAACGCGAATAATAAATAACTGCGAAATCTGTCAAAAATACAAATATGAGCGAAACAGACAACCGCTAAAATTTCAGGTCACTGAGACCCCCCACAAGCCCCTTGAAATCCTTCACTTAGACATATATTCAGTACACAAAGAAAACTTTCTAACCATTATCGACAAATTTAGCAAATTCGCTAGTGCTTATTTATTAGCAGGGAGAAATAGCGTCAATCTAATTAAATGTCTTAAACACTATTTCTCGCATCACGGTGTACCCAAGAAAATTGTAACCGACAACGGTGCCGAATTTCTATCCAGTCTATTTAAAAACTTCCTTAGTAACTACGAAGTAGTCCTCCACACCACATGCGCAAAAAGCTCTACAGGTAATTCGCCTGTCGAAAGGCTCCATTCTACTTTAACTGAATTAATTAGAATAATCTACTGCGAAGATAATAAAAAACCAATTAGTGAAATCATGGACGAAGCCATACTCACATATAATAACTCAATTCATTCCACCACTAAATTAACTCCTTTTGAGTTATTAAACGGTCATTACAGTGGACCAAACCCTTTTCCCACGGCACAGAACCCGAACACAGAAGAAGATTATTTAAGAGAACATATTGAACAGTACAAATTATTAACGAAGCTAATACACCAACGGCCATAAAGAAAAAGTTATTGCTAAGCTTAACGAAAAACGTAAAGACCCCCCAGAATTCAATATCGACGAAAAAATCTACGAATTAGATGATAGGAGAAACAAATTAGCACCAAGGTTTCTAGAACATAGAGTAGTAAATAATTCTAAGATTACCATAAACACTAATAAACGTAAAGTTCATAAAGCAAAAATTAAAAACAAACGTAAATTTCAGATTCATCCAGGCCTCCACGACGCAAAAACTAGAGATACACGACCTAAGTAACAATCAGGGTCTATTACCTCTAAAGCTGGAAAATGGTAGAATAATACTAGAACACTCTAAATTAATACATATCGTAAACCTAACTCAGTATGAAGTTAATGTAGGGATCATATACAGGAACATAGATTCTCTTAATCAGAAAATGAATTCACGCAGCAATTTTTATTCGATTGCGACCAATTAAAAATATTGTCACATCAGCACTCCCACACTCCCGTGAGAACGACAATTTCCAGACGGTATCATCGGAATCATCATATTACAATTACCGAGAATTGTATACTGATAAAAATGCATTTGCACATGCGCTGATGCAAGCATAAATAATTAAAAATCTTCTTTTAATAAGCTAAGATAGAGTTAGTCAATTTTGAGCTTTCAACCCGTATACTGAAATAAAGTTTCTAAGTTAAAAAAGGCACTCGGTAGTTTCATTTATTAATGGCGCAGTCGGTCTTAGAACCAAAAATAAAATTATACAGTTACAGTGTATAAAACAAAATAAAATTATACAGTTACAGTGTATAAAACAAAATAAAATTATACAGTTACAGTGTATAAAACAAAATAAAATTATACAGTTACAGTGTATAAAACAAAAACAAAAATTATACAGTTACAGTGTATAAAACAAAAATAAATTTATACAGTTATAGTGTATTCCACAAAATTCACCGTTTGCAGCGAAATATTTTTGGCACCGTGTGCAAAATAAATAATACTGAGAATAAAGGAGAAAATAAAACAAAAACAGAGGCAAAGGATTAAATCGAGGAAACCCCACCCTACGAAGGAGAAACCAACCCTAGAAGACAACTTAGGAGTTTACATTAGGAGTTTGCAATCTAAATAAACCAAGTAACATTTTAGTCTCATACTAATAAATTTTTCTTCTATCTCTAACAATAGTCTAAGTCCTAACAATTTGAGATTCATTAAAATTAATTTACTCGAAAATAGTTAAGCGACTAAATAAATAATTAAAACAAACAAATAAGTTACAAATAAATAAAAAAAAAACAAAAAAGAGAATTGCTCGTAAATAGTGTTAAATTAAGTAAATAATTGAAAGAGAAAAATTTTTTTTGTGTTTCCAAAAGTAATAATAAATAAATAATAGATAATTAGGAGTTGAAAAAATTAAATAGTTAAAAATGGAAGATTTAAGTGTAGCTGAAAAATTCAAATTAGTAACAAACAGTTTGAGTTGCGTGCAGCCATTCGCCGGTGAAACGGATTCTTTAGTTAACTTTATCAATAGAATCGAGTGCCTTATACCAATCTTAGATACCCTCGACAATGATTATAAACGTTTAATATTAGGACTTATAAAAGATAAAATAATAGGAAACGCGCGTAAAACATTATTAATTAACGGTAAAGCGGAAACATGGATTGATCTCAAAGCAATTTTAATTAAAGGACATGGTGAAAGTTCCTCCGTTGACACATTAATAGACAAAATCAGAACATGTAGATGTGACAGTACAATAGAAAATTTTTACCAAAAATTGAACACTTTATTATGTAGACTAAATAGCGCGTATCTCTTAAACGGTGGAGGAGATAACAATCAAATCGCTAGTAACCAAAGAATAGCTCTACACTCGTTCAAACATGGGTTACCAGAACCAGTAAAAAGTATTATCATTAGCAGAAATTCTTCAACATTAACAGAAGCCTACGAAATTATACAGTCGAATGGTTATTTAAATTACAACAATACTAGGCAAAATAATAGAACACAAAAAAATCCATTCTATACTAACAACAATAACTATATTAGAAATTGCAATAATGCCAATAACAACAATAACTATAATAGAAACAATAATAATACTAACGATAACTATAGTAGAAATATCGGTAATACTGACAATCGCAGTCGAAACCAACATTTTAATAACAGTGGCCATAGTAGGCAATCACAGAATCCCAGAAGGAGCTTTCAATACAGACAACCCTTCAACAGAGCACAATTCAATAATAATAATCATAATTTTCAAAACGTACAAAATTCGAACTACGAAAGACCCGAACCAATGGACGTCTCTGTAAACGAAAATAGATTCCAACAGCAAAATTTTCCAACAAACCGCCAAAACGATTACCCTATTTAGTCATCAATACCCCTGTAAGGAAACTCAAATTTATCGTAGATAGCGGCGCCGAACATAGTATTATTAACCCCCAAATATGTAATCCGAAATGGAGAGTAAAATCGACCTATCGCACCTTGAGAGTATTGAATCGCTATATAAAATCAAATATTCAATACAAAGTACCACTATTTAAAGAATTTAATAAAGAAAACTACTTCGTCGATTTCATAGAATATCACTTCCATAATAAATTTGACGGCATATTAGGAAATAACATTTTAGTACCTCTAAATTCAAATATCGATTATAAAACCAGAGCTTTGATTACCGATGACGCTAATATCCCAATATTCCTGAACAAAAACGAAGAGATGTACGCAAATAATTGTTTTAACGGCGAACCTTCAAACTTATTCATCAACGAAACAAACGAATCTACCTCTGAAGTCAATTTCGCGAGTCACTTGGACAACAGCGACATCTCTAAACTAAAAACTCTTTTACGTTGTTTTAAAGACATATTTTACAAGGATGGCGATAATCTACCGTTCACCAACGAGATAAAACATAAAATTATCACAAAAAACGATACCCCAATCTATACTAAGCTATACAGGTATCCCGAAATTCACCGTGTTGAAGTCGACAGGCAAATCAAGGAAATGCTCGAACAAAAAATCATAGTCCCAAGCAACAGTCCGTACAATTCCCCGCTTTGGATTGTACCAAAAAAAATCGATAATAGTGGAAAACAAAAATGGCGCGTGGTTATCGACTATCGCAAGCTAAATGAGCAAACGATAGACGACCGATTCCCTATGCCAAACATCGACGAACTTTTTGATAAATTGGGTAAATGTAATTACTTCACAACTTTAGATCTGGCGAAAGGATTCCACCAGATCGAAGTCGATCCAAATGATAGGGCCAAGACGGCATTTTCGACCGCAAATGGTCATTATGAATTTACCAGAATGCCGTTCGGGCTTAAAAATGCCCCGGCAACTTTTCAACGACTCATCAATAACGCGCTAAAAGATTTCGTAAACAAAATCTGCGTCGTATATCTCGATGACATTCTCGTTTTTTCAACTAGTTTCAGCGAACATCTACATTCACTAAAGCAAATATTTCAAAGATTGCGAGAATGCAATTTGAGAATCCAAGTTGATAAGTGTCACTTTGCCGAAATATCGACAAATTATTTAGGACACATCATAACAAATAACGGGATTAAGCCTGACGACAAAAAAGTAAAGTCTATCAAATTAATGAAATTACCTACGAACGCAAAGCAAATAAAACAATTTTTGGGAATCACAGGCTACTACAGGAAATTCGTGAATGATTATTCCAAAGTAGCCTACCCGATAATTAAATATTTGAAAAAAAATACAAAAGTTAATGTAAATGACGAAGAGTACATTGAAGCTTTCAACAAATTGAAGACTTTGCTAATGAGTGACCCCATTTTAATTCGTCCCGACTTCAATAAAATTTTTACATTAACAACCGATGCATCACAGCATGCCATCGGAGCTGTCTTGAGTCAGAATAACCACCCCGTATGTTACGCTTCACGTACCTTAAACGACCACGAGACAAAATATTCCGTCATAGAAAAGGAACTGCTCGCGATCGTATGGTCAGTGAAATACTTCCGTACCTACCTATATGGTAGAAAATTTATCATTCGAACAGACCATAAACCCCTCATCTGGCTAAATAGTATCAAAGAGCCAAATATGAAACTCCAGAGATGGAAACTAATATTGAACGAATATGATTTCGAAATAACCTACTTGAAAGGAAAGGAGAACAATGTCGCCGATGGCCTTAGTAGGTATGTTAATAAAAATGATGAACATGATGACGATGAAGTCACATTGTCAAACATTTGTAATATAAACGGCACAATTCTGAATAATGAATTAGGAAACAGTAACACTGACAGTAGTAGCGTTGATGTTGAAGTCATGTCTACCGCCGATACTATACATAGTGGAATAAACGATAGTACAGACCACATAGGTATCACAGAAAAACCTATAAATATTTACAAAAACCAGATTTACTTAAAATGCGGAGAAAAAGAGAAATTTGTAACAAAAATTATACACAAAAAATGTCAAAATCACATTACAGTCGACGAAAACTCGAATTTGTTAAATGTAATGAGGAAATCTCTAATAGATAAAGGTGTGATGTGTTTGTATTGCGAAAATGATGATTTATTTATTAAATTTCAAGACATCTATGTTAGAAACTTCCCAAATAACAAAAATTTAAAACTGTATAAATCTAATATAAAACTAACCGATATCACAGATAAAAATGAAATCATCACCATAATTAAAGAAGAACATTTGAAGAACAACCATCGGGGTATAAATGAGGTATTTTCCGAATTAAAGTCACAATTCTTCTACCCGAATATGTTAACATTAATAACAAAATTCATCAATAATTGCGAAGTCTGTCAATTAGCAAAATTTGATCGACATCCAGTTAAAATCCCATACCAAATCAGCGAAACTGCAACAAAATTCAATGACATAGTCCACATGGACATTTGGTTCCCATACAGAAATGTTATATATTTAACCACAATAGATAAATTTACCAAATATGCCACGATACACAAGCTGAAAGACAGAACTTGGGTGTCCATTTTGCAAGCATTAAAGGAAAGAATACAATTTTTAGGTAAAATGGAGAAGTTAATTTACGACAATGAAAGATGCATGCTACACAGTGCCGTAGGACTATTTTTAAGAGAAAATTCAATAAATACACACGTGACAACAGCTAATAACAAAACCGGCAATGCCGACATAGAACGATTACACGGTACGCTAAACGAACATCTAAGAATAATTGCAGTCGATAAAACAAATGAGGACGAAAGCCTTGACGAAAAATTATACAAAATACTTAACATTTACAACAATACGATACATACAACCACCAAGTTGCGTCCGATCGATTTCATAACAAAAAACTACGATAAAAACGACATTAAAATCTTATCCGATAGATTTAGGGAAGAAAAAATTATTAGGGTAAATAAACTAAATAAACAAAGGGAAGATAATTATGGACTACAAGAAAACATAGTGGCAAACAGAGAAATTGCAAAAAACAAACCAAAATACAAAAAATTAAAAAACTTTAGGATAGAGAATAACTATGTTGTAGACACTAGTAACAAACGAAATATAAAATATTCGAAAACTCAAATGAAGCGTAAATACAAATTTCAAAATTGAACTTTCTTTTTTTTTCAGAATGATTGTCATTCTGCCACTTTTCATGGTGATCATTCCAATATCAACACAAACAATAGAGATTACCCCAATTAACACGGATAATGGGTACACCCTTTTTAAATTAAAAGAGAAACTGATCATCGATACATTCACAAAAATATTGCACATAGTAAACTTAACCGAGTATAACGAATTAATAGATCTAATCGAATTTAACATTAAGTCTTTAGAACTAGACCCTAGTGATGGTAACCTTAAGCTATTAGATAAAGAACTATTTTTATTAAAACATAATTATAAAATGATAATACCACAGGCCTATAAAAACCGTCGAAATAAAAGGGGATTAATAAACATTCTCGGAAAAGGTTTGAAATTTTTAACAGGCACAATGGACGACTAAGATGCTACAGACATCTACAACCACCTAAATAACTTAGATACTAACACAAAAAATGCCATGAATGAATTAAATAAACAAGTAATTATCAATAACAATCTAATAAAAAACGTAGAAGAAATAAATAAACATTTAAACAAGCAACAAAAGAACTGAATGCCTATTTATCCAATATAACCAGGGAAACTAACAACTTGCTAAATTCTCAAAACAAGTCGAAATATGTTTTACAATTATACTCAGACATCTCGACACTAAATAAACAAATAGAAAAACTAACAGACGTTATCCTTCTGAGCAAACTAAACGTACTAGCACATGACGTCCTTACAGAAGAAGAGGTAAACAAGTATAACATAACAGTAGAGATCATTCCATACATTCGATCCAGTGTAATTTTTAATGAAGAATTATTAATTCTTGTCATTTCTATTCCAATATTTACCAAAGAAAAGTATCATAACGCTTTAATCGTGCCGTTCCCAAATAACAATTTCGAACAATTAGATGCTGATAATACCGAGATAATCATGCAAAATAATAACGTTTATAATAATAACGAAGGGATCTTACTAAAGAAAAATTTAAAACCACATAATAATTTTTGTTTCCGCAATTTATTGAATAAAAATAACATTTGTACATTTACGTATAACAACGTAACTTCTATTGAGAAAATATTTGATAATCTGTTAATTACGAAAAATCTGCCCGCAACCAAATTGCATCAAACTTGTATTAGTCAAGAGCTAATAATTAGAAATAATAACGTCATTAAATTCAATGATTGTAAAATAAGTATCAGTAACTATACATTTAAGAACAAAGTTGATAAATTTGTAGACAGTGTGATGATTCCGATAACATACCTAAATTTTACAAAACAAATAAAAAACTTTACACTAGAAGATTTACATTTGAATACTGTAACCAATAGAGAAAAAATCGAGTACATAGAGTATAAAAACAATTCCGTAACCTACACATCGCTGGGTTTTAATTTTGTTGTACTAACCATAATTGTCGCATTTATTTCTTTAAAGTTTTTTAAGAAAGAACATAATGAGGTTACAAACGTTGAACTAAACGAAAAGGTATTTTACATTCCAAATAAAACAAACAATGTGGACCCATTTGCAGGGACTGCAAATATCTAAGGTTGGGAGGTGTCACATCAGCACTCCCACACTCCCGTGAGAACGACAATTTCCAGACGGTATCATCGGAATCATCATATTACAATTACCGAGAATTGTATACTGATAAAAATGCATTTGCACATGCGCTGATGCAAGCATAAATAATTAAAAATCTTCTTTTAATAAGCTAAGATAGAGTTAGTCAATTTTGAGCTTTCAACCCGTATACTGAAATAAAGTTTCTAAGTTAAAAAAGGCACTCGGTAGTTTCATTTATTAATATATACAAAAGAAAACAAAACGGAATTTTCACTCACGGAACAAAAAGTCGATACTACATGAATTTGAAGTTGGCTCAAATGGGTGAACTGTTTAGCAACTTTGTACGAAGAAACGCAATATTAAATGGCTACTGCAAGTCGATTCAAAGATCTACTTCTCCAAGTTCTAATCTTCATGATTACTGACCCGACATCGATTATATTTCATAGACCAATGATTCCCGAAAGTTTTAAAAGGTCCGAGGTCTAATGGTTCGGAAGCACCCCAAAATATAAGTGGCAAACGACCCAAGATAATAATGTTGAATATCTCTATTTACATGCTTTGTAACAAATGCTTTTTTTAAAAAGATTTAGGTTACCAACACTTGAATCCTTGCATTTAACTGATATTTTTGTGGAAAATACGAAAGAATATCTTAATGCAAATATTACATTTTAAAATAAAAAACTTACATGTTATAATGACACTAATATTTTTAACTTACCCCATTGCGGTCCAGTCGAAGTAGCTTCCTAGCTCCTGCTGCGACTAACGCTTCGGGAAACACTGCGACCATTGCGGCTGTTACTACGACTTCCCGATTTACGAGCAGGGCTTCTTGATCGCGAGAACTTATTACGTCGAGCTGGCGATCTACTTCCAGCAGACCTGGAGCGCGATCTAGAATATGAATGATGGCGTCGTGGACTACGAGACCTACGCCTTGGAGATCTAGATCTGCGACGGCGTCCACCGCGTCCGCCACCTCCCCGTCTGTGGGGAGATGTTGGACGACCATACCTTGCCATTTGAACGCGTAATTCCCTACCATCAAGAACTCTTCCATCCATAGCTTCTAGTGCATCTTCAGCATCTCTCTTATCATAAAACCTTTACAATTACGCGACATTAGAACTCCCGAGTTCTAACTGACATTTTTTGAAAAATTGAGTTGTATATGCTATCATACTAAACTGAGTGCGCTCTTCTCTTTAAAGTTATACGGGGCAACGTATCTGTTTTGGTTTAAGAGATAATTGGTGCTCCTTAGTTCTATCTAACAACGAAATGAGAAAAACTTGGTGCACTAAAGTTGTTACTGCTGTTTTTGTTAAGTTAGAACTTTGGAAACCGTTATGTTAACACCGTTAGAAGTTAACATGCAGATAGAACTCTCACTCCTTTTGATTCATTCAATCCCTAATGTTTTTTGGTGTAAGACGTGTTCATCAAGTTTTCGTTTTAATTAATATTTTTTGTGTTTGATAAAAGGTAAGCATAATTATTGTAATTATTTATAGGAATTATTTTATTGATCTAGTTTTACGTATGTTTAGTTAAAATGGATGGAATTGTCAGTTATAGTGAAATTTGTGAACTAATCGACACTGATTTTGAAGAAGCGATTTTGATTAATTTACCAGAAGTAGATGAGATAAAGGAGGGAGATCTTGTGATTGCTGAAGTAAGTGCTCCTCCGATTCACGAAAATATTGAAGAAATTGTTCCAAAACCCAAACAAATAATACCAAATAAGAAAAACTGGAAGAGAAATGTTAGAAAAAACGCTTACCAAGCCGGGAAAGAACACGTAAGTACAAGAGGAAAAAAACGTGAAGAACGAAAAATTGTAGATAAAAAAAACTGTATTAACAATTGCAAATATAATTGTGGAACAATTATTACCAATGACGAGAGAAAAACAATATTTGAAAATTTTTATAGTATGGATCAAACGGGAAAATACAACTTTATTTTAAAAACTACCCAACGATTCGTTAAAAAAAGATGTTCAAAGAAGCCATCATCTAGAAGAGAATATAGCTATGTATATTTATTTGATATAAAATGTAAACGTATTCAGGTATGTAAAAGCTTTTATCTTAGCACATTAGCCATTTCCCAGAAGCCTGTTTACACAGTCCATAATAAGAAGTGTGAAATCACCAATACTCTCCCTACTGCTATAACAAAAGTAGTGAAAAAGAAGATAAATGATAACGAAAGAGGTTTTGTTGTTGACTATATAAATAGTTTTCCTCGAATTCAATCTCACTACTGTAGGGCCAAAACATCTAAAGAGTACTTAGATTCAAATTTGAATATATCAAAAATGTACGATCTATATAAAGACAAATGCACTGCTTTAAAGAAAAACCCTGTAAAACAAAGCTATTTTAGATTCACTTTTAACACAAATTTTAATTTGGATTTTCACAAACCTAAATCCGATAGATGCGGGAAATGTGAAATCAATATGAAAACAACAAACACAGATAGAGAATATCAAGAACATGTATATCTCAAAAACACAATGAGAATAACGAAAGAAAATGATAAAAAAGGTCTTATACCAATAATAACTTTCGACTTGGAAAATGTTCTTACTTGTCCAAAAACTGAGATCGGCGAAGCATTCTATTTATCAAAATTGAACGTGTATAATCTTACAGCACATGTTTCAACAACAAAGAGGGTATACTGTGCAATATGGACTGAGTACACTTCTGGTCGTTCGGGAAATGATATTGCATCAGCTTTTTACAAAATACTAGGAAGAATATTTGAGGAACATGATTTCAAAGAATTTATTACCTGGAGCGACTCGTGTGTTCCTCAAAATAAAAATTCCTTTATCGCATATGCTATGCAATACTTTTTGCAAAAACATCCTGACCTAGAACTAATTACTATGAAATACAGTATACCTGGTCATTCTGCTCTGCAAGAAGTGGATAATATTCATAGCCAGATTGAAAAAGTTCTTAAAAAAAATGAATATTTTTCACCATTAGGTTTAATACGAATACTAAAACAGATAAACAGGAAGAATCCGTTTACAATAATTCAAATGGGACCGGACGACTTTAAAGATTTTGAAAAGAGTTCAAAAATATTCAATTATAAACAAGTACCATTTGCAAGAGTTAAAATGCTTCGATTTGGATCAATTCCCCATATAATGTTTTATAATTGTACAAACTACGAAGAGAAAGATTTTGTGGAAATTAATTTAAAACCACTGGAAATACGAAGAAGTAGAAAAAGAGTAAACCAGGAAATAGTTTCAGGTAACTTATTGAACGACCCTCCTAAATACACGAAAAGATCTGATATTGCAGTACACAAGAAGAAACATCTTATAAGAATGTTTCAATACATGAACCCCCAAGACATAAGTTTTTACAAAACTATTTTACACTTGGATGGTGAGTATAACAATTTATAATTAATAAAATTTATATATAGATATTTATACTTTATTATTTTTATAGAATGCAATCAATTTAACGAAGATCAACCCACTATAACATAAAAGAGTGTCTCACAAAAAATGCGTTATATTGTCTGTTTTTTTTTCTTGTTGAAGAATTTTATATTTTTTAGAAAATGAAGATCTCTCTATGTTATTTTTGCTAAAGAAATAAAAGAATTTATGTTACAGTTTTCTTACTTGGTTGTTTCATATTTCCTAAAAGTTATATACAACACTTCTACCGTTTTTTCAGATAGAACTATGCATTCCGGAAAAATTTAAAATGTTTGTGTCCCAAAGTTGTAACTGACTGATAGGACTACGGAAACTAACTTTATGTTACAAAAATTTTGTTGAAAGTTCTATCTGATTTTTTAAAATCTCAATAAATCCCGGAATTTCGTCTTTCATTCGCTGAAACTTTGCATAAAGGCAGTTTCAGTCACAAACTTTTATTATAGAAAATTTCAGGCAGAAATTCGAATCATGGTAAAAGTTATCAAAGAAAAAACTTTGACGTTCATTTTCTCAAAACATAGTTGTGATGAGTTGGAACCCGGGAATTCTAAGGTCGCGATTATACAAATAACTTTTCGAAATAATCATTAATTCAGACAATTTTCATACCTGACAAATGCAAATCCACGGCTTTCTATAATATTATATTAATATAATATAAATATCACCAACTTCACCACATCTCTCAAAAACGCGACTTAATCTTCTGGACTCCGGCACATAAATGCCGTTGTTCCCGAGGTCTGTTCAAATTTTCTGCAATAGCTGCTATGTTAGCAGCTATTTTCAAACTGTAAAATTCTGCAAGAAAAAGCTGCAATGGCCCATTTTACATGGGGTCATTTTACACGATTACCTAATTTATAGCTACTCCAAAAATAATTCGAATTATGGATCATCCAAAATTTTTTGTCATATAAACGGGATAATTCGAATTATGGCTTAAACCGAAATTTTTCGGCTTAAGCCAAAATTATAAGAATGTAAGTTGATCCGTTTATACGTTAATTCGAAATTTTGGCGTAACTTTAAGATAAATCGATTTAATTTTGCTGCTATAAACTTGGTAGATGAAACACGAAACAAAAAGTTTTATGCAACTTTGCTCGGTTTGATGGAGAGAAGAGAGAGAGGGTTTGAGGGAACACGTGTTCCCTCCAGCCCTCTCTCTCTTCTCCCCATCAAACCGAGCAAAGTTGCATGAAACTTTTTTTTTCGTGGTTCAACGTGTAAAATGGGCCTATGATATCTTGGAGTCTGTTCAAGATTTCTGCTATAGCTGCTATGTTAGCAGCTATTTTCAAACTGTCAAAAAGCAAGAAAAAGCTGCAATGGCCCATTTTACATGGGGTCATTTTACACGATGAAACACGTGTATGTCAAGTAATTTAAAATTAATTTTGTGACAGTTAATTTTGAAAATATTTAAATTTTGTTGAAATTAATTAAAAATATTTTAAATTGTGTGAAATATTTAGTTTCAATAAAATTAAAAATTAAAAATGGAAAGTCCGAGTTTTGTCTTTTATGGCGAAGATGGTACATGCTATGTGCTTCCCAATAGAGCAAGTGAAGGTACATATGTAAGCCTTATTTGAGACCCTTGGAACAGCAGTAGGGCATTTAAATCGCCAAAAGTCTCAAAATGAAGTATTTCTTTAGGGACTTTTGACCCGCCAAATATTTGTAGTTAAGCCCTTAGCATCATTTGGAACTATTAAAAGTTCCAGTTCCATTTTCCAGGAATCCGTTATATTTCGTTCTGAAAGTGGGTGTCTCGCGACTGAAATTTCGTCTCCGCTAAGTAAGAAAAAGTACTCCGCATTTAAAGCGCTGTGGAATTTTTGTTTTTTAGTGCATTGTAATAGTAAGGCATGGATTCTTTTCTTGAAAGTGAGTATAATTTTATAACCTCACTAAACGAAACCTTTATTGCAAATTACGTTAGCTGTTAACAAGGTAAGTTGCAATAAATTTATGTGGGCGCGCTTCAGATAACTCTGATAAAATAATGATAAGTCGAAAGTTCCGCCAGGTACCGCCTTGAAACTGGTCGCATATTGTCCAGTATACATTTCTGCTTAAAATAAAAAAGAAACTAGCGACACCTAGCTGAAAAATATACAATGGCCTCGATTCTCGAAAACTGCGGATCGGGCACTCGCTCCGCACTGCCGACTCCCTTCACTGTTGTTAAGCGATCATTCTATCCGCAGGGAGCAGTGCCATATTAAACTGCTGATTTAAGACTCCGAAAATAATCAGCTGATTCTTTGACAAATGAGAAATGTCAAATTAGCATTTGAAGTTTAAGGCCGGCCGCGCACTATAAACTTAAAATAGTTTAATCAAATGAAACATTTACTCTCCGTTAAAAGTGTTAGATTATTTTTGGTTGCCGAAACTTAAAAATCGCTTGTGCACGGACTTACATACGTTTACTTTAGTGCTTTCTTAAAATGTTACTTCAAATTAGTTGGTAGTGCGGGGCCGGCAGAAATCGGTGTTAGCATGAGACTAGAGGTTCCGATATTATTCATTCATCGCTAGAAGATAAGGTGAAAAAGTCAAAGGAGAAGCAGAAGATTGGTGTCGGGTGGTCGGGTGTCATTAATAAATCGCAAACGTTACCTAGTAATTTAGGATCGAAAGCAACAGTGAATGGCTGCGGCGGAGGAGCCCAGAGGTTACCAATCAAAACTGCAGAAACACCGCCCGCTATACGACGTCAGTTTTCAGTAATTAATCATGATTTTTGTGTTTTTATGATGTCATTATCGAGTTTTTAAATAATTTCTTTTAAATTGTTAAAGTTTCTTATTATTTTTATCATAATTATAGTAGATTTTGTTTAATTATCTTAATGTGCGCGAGACTTTTTAAGTATGACTTTTTACGTAAGTGAGCTGTTTTTATGATAATTGTGAATTTAATGTTATAAGTTATAAAGTAAATAGTTGTAATAGTAATATAACTAGAAATGATATTTGTTTAAAAATTTGTTTTATTTACTAAATTTATTTACTACTTTGACATTTCCCTCACTCTAAAAGTGTAATCCGCAACAATTTTTCCACGGATCTCAAACCTCAAATTTGCCTTAGCAAATCCGACATCGCGGATTGCATAATCACGGGAGTCTTCACTCCGAATTTTTTCTGGAATCAAATCCGCATTCAATCCGCGACTGCGGATTAGAGAATCGCAAAGTGTCAAATCCGCACTCACTTCAGATCCTGAGTTTTCGAGAATCGAGGCCATTATGTCAAGAAAATACTTAAGTACTAAGTTAACCTGAGACCTTCTCAAGTACAGGCCTGGAAGTTGCCTACCTCACTAACACTAACGCAGCTGCTCGTAGTCCCAGAATCTGTCACTTTTGTTGGATTTATACGCCGTGATGTAAAGTTCGGAATGTTTTTGCATTAGTTTGCCGTAAAAAGTCATAAAATAATATATTTAACCAGTTTTTATTGCAATAGGATTACCAGTGAATAGTGCTTTAGTGATTTAATTAAGAAAATTTAAAAAAATCGAGTGATTAAGTGTGTTTTAAGTGAGTTAATTGTGAAGGTGGCCAATTTTGTTTACATTCGCGGTGGTTTTTTCTTGTTTATTTAGGGGAAAAATGTTGAATTTGTGTAGTAATATAATAAAAAGTGCTTTTTAAGTGATTAAAGATTATTATAGAATAGTTATTAAAAACATAAGTGCAGAAAAATGTGAAGGAAAAGTGGAAAAGTTATTGTTATGTATGTTGTGTGGTGGTACTTGCACTTAATGTGTTTAATAACTATTCTATAATAATCTTTAATCACTCAAAAAGCACTTTTTATTATATTACTACACAAATTCAACATTTTCCCCCTAAATAAACAAGAAAAAACCACCGCGATTGTAAACAAAATTGGCCACCTTCACAATTAACTCACTTAAAACACACTTAATCACTCGATTTTTTTAAATTTTCTTAATTAAATCACTGAAGCACTATTCACTGGTAATCCTATTGCAATAAAAACTGGTTAAATGTATTATTTTATGACTTTTTACGGCAAAATATCCCGAACTTTTACCTTCTCCATATAATATCTTCCGATTTGACAGATAATGGGTCTATTACCAACACAAACACAAACTCTGCTTCCAGGCCTGTACTTACGAGGGTCTTGGCAGAGCAAAGAGACCTTCGAACACAGACATAATGCGATCAGCCGCTTTAAAAGGTAGCATTGCCAGGTCCAATTTCCTTACATATATTGTAAAACTGTATTTACCCTACTGAGTGTAAAGTAAAAAGGAAAAGTTACCTATCAAATCAAAAACTAAGGACGAAGGATTTACAATATTTACAAACAAAATAAATAAAATTTCTATATCTTATGACTAGTCAGTACACCTAATATTAAACACAAAGGTGGGCTTATTTTAAGTAACCAATAACAATAACATAACAATGATAACAAGAGGCACAATTACAGTAAGAGCTATTATTGAGCGGCCTCGTCAACGTGCAAGCCTATCCTCTGTTATGGGCAGAATCACGACCGTCATAGAATCCCGAGGGGGCGAACGCAAAGTCTATCGGGCTGAGGTAATAGGAGGTTAGTGCCCGGGGGTTGTCTTCCCAGCACTTTTTGATTAGCGGGTTCTCATGGTATTCAAGCCTGAGTGCCCGAGCTTTCCATTTATCCTGAAGGTAGGTGAGGAGAGGGGTGATGTTTGCTCTATTGTAAAGTTCCATGTTGGAGTAAAGTCTATTCCTAGTTTTAAACCTAATTGAAAGGCATTGTCTTAGAACCCTACGTTCCAGCTTCTCTAGGTTACGAGCCCAGGTAGTAGAGATTGAGTGCCAGCAAGGGAAGCCGTAGCCGATTATAGGCCTGACAAGCTGCTTGTATAAAAGTAGCTTAGAATTCTGGTCAAGCTTGCTGCTGAATTTGAGCACCGGGTAAAGACGACCAAGAGTGCTTTTTATCTTAGAGATCGTAGCCCTAGCATGCTGATTGAACTTCAATAGGTGGTTGAAGGTAATACCTAAATATTTCATACTTTTCCCCACCTTGATGGGAGTGTTATAAAGACTGAATTGGAGAGTGTTACAAACCTTGGCAACGCCCCTACGACCTTTGCCCCAAGCGTTCCGAAAAGCAATGAATTGGGTTTTACTAGCATTTAGTGAAAGTCCCCAAGTCCTGAAATAGCGTTTAATGACGTCAATGTGCTTGCACATCCACTCCATGCTTTTCAACGGGTCAATATCTGAGGCATATATCAGCGTGTCATCGGCATATAGAATGGCCTTAGACCTAAAGCCAGGAATAGAGTGAGGAAGGTCATGGAGATAAAGATTAAATAGTTTAGGGCCAAGGACGGAGCCCTGGGGAACGCCAGAGAGCACGTCAACGGGGTTAGAGGAAGATTGACCAATTTGAACAGACAAGAATCTGTTCGACAGAAAGCTCGCAATGATTCGAAGAATGTGGGGGGGGAAACTTAATTGAGCAAGTTTATAGAGGAGACCGGTATGCCAGACCGAGTCAAAAGCAGCTTTTATGTCCAGAGAACAAACGACAGTAGGGTACTTCCTCCTGAGGCCGAGAGTGATGTCGTTATGCAAAACGAGCAGCGCGTGCTCCGTAGAGTGTGCCTCCCTAAAACCAAATTGCTCTTGGGGTATTAGGTTATGCGTCATGCAGTGATGGTCAATATCTGAGGCCATGATGCGCTCAAGAATTTTGCCAAGATTGGACAAAGAAGAGATCGGACGAAAGTCAGCGGGAGAGTTGCCCGGGGCCCCTTTCGGGATAGGAATTAGTTTTGAAAATTTCCAGGCTTTGGGGAAGTAACAGTTGTTAATGCAGTTATTAAGTAAGGATGCCAGAGGGGACGCTATATACGGGCCAATCTTCTTTAAAATGTAATTAGAGATGTTGTCCCTCCCTGCAGACTTCTTGCCGTTGAGGGAATGAATCCGCGATTTGAGGGAGTCAGGTTTAATAAAAGGATAGGGCAGGGTCTCACCACATGAAGAGGTTACTTCGAAATCGAAAAGGGTGCAAGGGAGATGAAGTTGGAGAGAGTCAACCGCTTCCTTAACCAGCTCACGATTGGCAGCATTATATACCGGCTGCCTATGTTTAAATACGTCCCTGAAGTGAACGGCGAACAGCTCGGATACATCCTTAGGAGAGAATTGGTTCCCAGAATTAAGGTTATCATAGGGGTGAGGGCACTTCCTGCCAATTATCCTGTTCAGCTCCTTGTACAGTGAGGGGCCTGGTTTCATAGCCCTAAGCTTGTTTTGGAAGGTCATGTTCAAGTGCGCTGAGACACGGGCATCAACAATACGGCTAAGAAGCGCAATATTATTAGCCAAAGCCAACGTCTGATTGTCGTGGTGGAAGAGATTTCTCTCAAGTTGACGCTTGAGTTTCCTACGCCAGTTTTTGCGGGTCCGGAAGAGACTTTGAATATCCGGGGGCAGTCTGTCACGGAAGCCATAAGGCTTCAAAGGGGCAACCCTATCCAGGAGGGAATTGAATTTAATATCCAAGTAGGAGATAGAGGAATCAATGTCCTCATTAGACCAATTACAGGAATCAGGAGGAAGGACTGAGATAAGGAAGTCATTAAGTCTAAGACCAAAACCCTTCCAGTCCACTGAGTCAAGGACCCGATACTTAGGAGTAGAAATGAATAATGGTTGAATAATTGGGAAACAAAATTCCAATTCTACGGTGTAGTGATCCGAGAACGAAGGGGAGGAGGCACATCGACTAATGTCTGCATTACCGGAGAATTTATCAGACACAAGAAAGAAATCGATGCAACTCATGGACCTGGGGAAGGTCGGGCTACCGGGGCCAACCACAGTAAAAGGATCTAGAAGTGGGTTATTCCGCTTCCAGGCCTTAAGTAGTAAGCCATTTCTATTTGAGGTTATGTTAAACCAGTCAGGATGCTTGGCATTAAAGTCCCCGGCCACAAGGATGCCTTCATACTCAGACTCAAGGCTGCACAATTGCTGCATAAGACTAGAAAAGTCCGATGAACGGATATCGGAGGGTAAATAAATTGAGATAATCAGCAATCTGCCGTGAATAGAGTTAGGGAGGTTAAGGGAGATTTCAACTGCAACATTAGAAACAGGAAGTGGAAGATGTATTTGGCGAGAGACCAGAGTGTTTCTACAGAGGAGGGCAGTGCCCTGGAGACTGTTGTTCCGATATGTTTTGTAGTTACTGAGAGTAAGCTTGGCTTTTTTGTGAAGATGAGTCTCCTGAAGACACAGGAAGTCAAAGTTGTGGGAGGTGATGAGGTCACGGAGTGACAATCTACGGGCCAGGGATACGAGGGAGCCGGCGTTTAAGGAAGCGCACTTAAGGGTTCTATTTGACATCAGCACAGATATCAAGGTAAAACCCCAGCACCACCATCCTTTTCTCCGCCCAATCCCTAGCACCCCTGTAACCAGGAAGATATTTCTGAACCTTGTCTATTAACTTGGAGAGCGACATGCCAAACATGTTTTCAGGGTGGAGGAAGTCGAAAAGTTCATCGGCACGAGGAAGGGTGTTGGGAGCGTTATTCTTGAAACAATCCGCATATGATTGAGTACGAGGTTGATTCGGGGGATTATTTCTATTCTTTCCCAGAGAGGGAAACTGATTTTGATCAGACTTAATGTTAGCTTGAGTGCGCTGACTCGATCGAAACCTTACTCGTTGCTCTTCCCGACGGAGGAACACTGGACACCCACCAAAGTTAGCTGGATGCCCGAACGCTTGACAATTGACGCAGTAAGGATCCCCTATACGGTTTTCAGGGGTGCGAGGGCATTTATCAGGGAGATGAGAACCATTACATTTGATGCATCTATACTGGCGATTGCAGTTGGAAGCCGCATGACCATGCAGCTGGCAGTTACGGCATTGGACAGGATTCCTGTTCTTGATCCTTTCCCAAGAGACTCTCTGGTGGAGAATGGCTTTAATAGAGCAGACCTTAGTCACATCCGTTTTCGGAGGGAACTGTATTAAGAACAGGTTAAGGGTAATCTTATTCCTGCGCGAGTGGGGTGTCTCATACCGTCTGACACTCGAGACTTTCAGAGAAGGGAAGTTCTCAGAGAGATCTTTAAGGATTTCCTCCGGAAGAAATTCGGGATGAATTCCCCTTAAAATCAATGTTTCAAACCTGTCCTCAGGATGGGTAAAGGTGTGCGAAGCAATGTCTCTCTCCTTGAGTTTCCTGAAGAACAGGACCTGGTGTTCGTGCTTGCGGAAGGAAATTTTGCAGGCACCCCCCCGGGATTGGGCCAAGCGGAAGTCGCATTCTGGAAAAATCGCGTAAATCATTTTCATTAAGTTACGGATACTGACATCTTGCACAATGATTGGAGGACAGTAGCCCTTCTGTAAATTGCTTGTAGGTTTACTAAAATTATTATTTAAATTAGGATTATTATTATTAGTATTCTTCCAAGCTTTAGGTCCCTCGTCTCTGGCAGTCCCGGGTTGGGACTCCTCACAGTAAAGCTGTGAAAAACCATTGGAGTAATTATTACCTTCCTGCGAGTTAGAACTACACTTATTGCTGGCTGCAGGAACGCTGCGTTTCTGCTTGACTAAAGTCCAACCATTATCGTCATCTTGAATATCAGCCACCACGCTGGCCTGAGAGTCCAAGTCCATGGAATTACCAGTACCCTGAAAGAGAACGTTTTCATTCATCGAAGGCGATAAGCCCCCGTCTTCCTTAGGAGGAGTACGACCAGCGTCCATAGAACCAAGGACCCGGCGACAGTTTTGATTAAGCTGCTCAACTAGTTTATCTTCAGTACAGGGTAAAATTTTAACAGTCTTGCCCCCCGGCCGATTTTCAACATTTTCGTTAATTTTATTAATTTTATTAACGAATGACTTGTCCCTTGCTAGGTCACGGAGCTCGTTTCTTTCCTGGCTACGTTTCTTCTTTGTGTTCTCCAGAGAGCTCGACTTTACTCGAGCATTAGAATTTGCATCGCCTTCACCGGGTCGGGGACCCCAGTCCCCGCCCTCATACATGGCGGCGCTAGAGCGCTTAGCGGAGCTCACTTTAGTAATTTCAGAAATCAGAACTATAAAAAAATTCTCAATACGAATTTAAATTCAATTACTACAATTCGCTTTAATTAATCTTTAGTTTAGCTTTAATTCCTTTTTTTTCCCTTTAAAAATATCTAATAAATTAGAAAAAAAAAAAATCTCTCGACTCAAAATGGCGATCTTTTCTCTATTTATGAAAATTTACGGCAAAGAACAAACACGTCTTTATCCGCCGACTGCTCGTTCCAATAAACTATTTTAAGTTTATAGTGCGCGGCCGGCCTTAAACTTCAAATGCTAATTTGACATTTCTCATTTGTCAAAGAATCAGCTGATTATTTTCGGAGTCAAATCAGCAGTTTAATATGGCACTGCTCCCTGCGGATTGAATAATGATCGCTTAACAACAGCGAAGGGAGTCGGCAGTGCGGAGGGAGTGCCCGATCCGCAGTTTTCGAGAATCGAGGCCAATATTTACGGTCGCCTCCTGGCGAGTATTTACTGAATATGCAGATGTAATTAATTTGACGTTTATGTTATAATTTGAATAAATAACTTTTGAGTTTGAGTTTGAGAACTTAAAAAAAAAATCTACATAGCGTTCGGTTTTAGGAGCCGACTGGGTCGGTCGTGTACCGTGGCGGCCGACCCTGTGACTGGCGTTTCGGTTTTTTGTTTCCAGTTTTTTGGATGTCGATTGTTGCGGGACCCCTTAATTTTATTAACCGCGAGATCAGGTCCAGAGATGTCTGGATTGAAAAAGTGAAAGATTATTTAGGTTTTTCTGGCCTAAATGGTAGACAAATTACAAGAAATCAAGAAATAGAAGAAATTACCGTTCTCTATAACGGTTCGCAACGTGGAACCATCATGGTCCTCTGGAACCAAAAGCACATGGCCAATTCATACATCGTGTGTTATCTATTGAAACGTGAATCTAAGAAATAAAAATATTCTTTGAATATTTTATCATATAATAAGAATGAATCAATGTGAACAAAATTTTTTTTAAATATCGTGTGTATTAATTGAACCGAATGAGACTGAGAATTCCAACATAATTTTTAAAAATTATAAGCTTCTGTGTTTTTAATCTTATCTGAAATCTTAGAGATAGACATATTTTTAACCTAAAAGAATAAATCAACGAATAAGCATAGACATGTCAAAACAGTTATCCTCGTGTTTCTTTGCATCTAACATGAACAGAGAAAAGCACTTGCTGCTAAGCATAGCAATTAATAACGGACTTTCAACATCACAACAATTGAGTCATCTTTTTTTTCTGCAAAGTCCAATTCAGATCCCTCCTGCAGCAAACGACGGGTAACAAATTGTTTAGGGGTGCAAGGAGTTATCGCGGTCTCATGTGATATGGATGGAAAAACAATAAGAGCTCCCCAGGCTCTTAAACAATGTACCATAATTGGATATGCAGATAACCAGCTTAGAACCTTAACCTGTTGGTTTGTTGCACCTAATGGACACACCTAGTAGGCAATTTGGTTTTATTGACTTTACAAGGAGCCTCTGGTGTGCTAAATCGCCCAACAGTGTGGCATGTGAAGTGTGCCATGTTGCCGCACTGTGATGGCATGTGCAAAGCACCAACACTGATACCTGGACAATCAAACAACGAATATGAAGGACACCAATCAGTGAAATGCTTTTTTCACCTACTGACGATACCAAATGGAGGATCATATATACATATTTCATAACTTCAGTACTCAACACAGACAAAAAGTACATATCAAAGTTCATGGTCCATATGGCGTCAAGCCCAGACCAATAAGGGACCCCTTGAGGGTACACTAGCTTGCTAGTCACCATAAAACAACAACAACAACAACAACAACTTAAAATAGTTTAATGAAATGAAACATTTAACTCTGTTGAACCAAAGCTGGTGCAAATTATTTTGGATGAAATTGTAGAAGGGGGTGCAAAGGTGGAGTGGTCGGATATATAGTAGCTGGACAGGAAGTTGCTAAACAGGCCTTGCAGGAAATGGTGATTTTGCCTTCTGTTCGCCCGGAATTATTTACAGGTTTGTAAAATTTTATAATCAATAAGGTTTTATTTTTAATTTTTCCCCTTTATATTCAGATTTAAGAGCTCCTGCTAAAGGACTTCTACTCTTCGGCCCGCCAGGAAATGGGAAAACATTTTTAGCATGAGCTGTAGCTACCGAGTGTAGTGCGACATTTTTAAACATTTCAACAGCTTCCCTTACAAGTAAATACGTTGGTGATGGAGAAAAGCTTGTTAGGGCACTTTTCGCTGTTGCTCGTGAATTGCAGCCTTCCATTATATTTATCGATGAAGTTGATTCACTTTGATCAGAGCGAAGCTCGGGTGAGCATGAAGCCTCGCGACGATTGAAAACAGAATTTCTAGTCGAATTTGATGGTATCGCTGGTAATCCAGATGGTGATAGAATAATTGTGTTAGCAGTAACCAACCGACCACAAGAACTTGATGAAGCTGCATTACGGCGATTTACAAAAAGGGTATATGTAGCTCTGCCAGATTGAGCCACCAGAGAGCTGCTTCTTAAACGTTTACTAGAGAAGCAAGGCACCTATGAAAAATGGTCGCTAGAATATGGCGATATAACTATGTAAATACGTTTTTATGATGTCATTATCGAGAGTTTTTAAATAATTTCTTTTTAAATTGTTAAAGTTTCTTATTATTTTTATCATAATTATTGTAGATTTTGTTTAATTATCTTAATGTGCGCGAGACTTTTTAAGTATGAAAAGTGGAATCCGCAACAATTTCTCCACGGATCTCAAACCTCAAATTTGCCTTAGCAAATCCGACATCGCGGATTGCATAATCACGGGAGTCTTCACTCCGAATTTTTTCTGGAATCAAATCCGCGACTGCGGATTAGAGAATCGCAAAGTGTCAAATTCGCACTCATTCAGATCCTGAGTTTTCGAGAATCGAGGCCATTATTAATGTGTCCGCCGGTTGTTCATTTAGTTTATAGATGGTGTCCATAAGGTTGTAGAAACTAAAATTTGAGAATTGTTTCGAACCCCTCAATAAAATGGCGTTGGGAATATACCGGCATAACACGAGAAATGGGCAGTGTCAACTCACACGTTCTTTGGATCGCATTTTGGAAGATGCACATTTGAGTGGAGAACTGCATTTAAGTAATCGAAAATTAAGATTTTCCAAAATCTGCCACTAAGTTTGATCTCTCTGATACTGTAATCGCAGGTAGGTTTAGTCGGGTGTTGTTAAATTTATACGCTGATCCTTTGCAGAATTGTTATAAAAATGACGCCTATTTGTATATATTTTTCTGTTTTTAGATCTCTCACGCAACCGATTTTGCGACCTCCCTGAAGAAATCACTAATTTCAAATTCCTCGAAACATTGCTATTATATCACAACACAATTCGAGCTGTTCCTCGATCAATGAAAAATTTCACCTCGTTAACTTATTTAGATCTTCGCAGTAATCATTTAAGCTCATTGCCACGGGAAATATGTATTCTTCCGCTGCAAGTTCTTTTGATAGCAAATAACAGACTTGTAACATTACCGGATGACTTAGGTCGAATGGAGAGGCTTACGGACTTAGATGCTTCTTGCAATCAAATCGTCAGTTTGCCGACTCATATAGGAGATTTAGTCAATTTAAAAGCACTTTCTCTCAGAACTAATTAATTACTGAGCCTGCCGAAAGGTACAATTTCCGATCCTAGTTTTTTTACCGACACAGCATACCTAGTTTTTATTGTAGAAATTACGTACATTCAGTTGGTTTCACTTGATATCAGTAACAATAGAATATCCAGTTTGCCGGTAGAAATTCGGCAAATGACGTCACTAGTTCATTTTAATTTGGATAATAATCCGCTAATTTCTCCACCAGCCAATGTAAATTTTCTGCTTGATTTTAAATTTATTAATTTTAAGATAGCTTATTGCAGTTGTGTATACGTGGTCTTGTACATGTCTTAAAATTTCTTGATATTCAAGCAAGTAAGGAAGATAAATTAAAGACAGGTTGCACATATGATTGCTACACAACCTTACGTCGGGCTCCAAGGACTGATTCATCTATAACAAACAAGCTATGGAAACAAAATAGTGAATTTAGTTCTACAAATGATGCGCTCGCTAGGAAATGGTTACAAAATAAGGAAAAGGGTAAGATATCTGTCATTCATTTATTAACTATTCAATTGATACTATTTTAATTACAGAAAATATTACTGACATGTTATCGCCCGAAGGATCAGACAAATATCCAAAGGATGAAGTAGATATTTCCAATCCAAGTAATGTGCGTAATACTGTTAAGCTCACTGAAGAAAACATAGGTCCCAAAAATTGTAATGGTGAAAATGAAGTTGCTTGGGATGATCTCGTTTTAAATAGCCCCAAAGCTATAAATAAAAATTGTTTCCTTGAAAGTGTTCAAACATATAGGTGAGTATTACTATTGTATAATAATAATTTAGAAATATCGTTTTTTAACATCTTAGGGAGTATAAAGAGGCTTTAAAGCAACAACGCATAATGGTCATGTCAAACGTTTGAGACTGTTTCTTATAGCAATGAAACAAAGCAATGTTACAATAAAGATGAATTTTATGAACGAAAATCTGGCCATGGTCTTGATAAATATGGTTTAGAAAAAATACCTAACTTTGAAAATCATCTTGACGAAAAATCATTAGAGGACTCTACAAATCACTTGGCAAATTCAAACCAACCATTGCAACATGCAATAAATAGAAATGAGGGCGATAGTAAAATTGAGTGCACTTCTTACAAGAGGCCAAAGTTTCCATTTGACAATAATAGTCCATCAAAAGATGCAGATTTTGAAGAATCATTATTGAAGGAAAAGCCTACAAAATCATTTAGGTAATTAATTCATAAAAGACTCCAAACAGTTTTTTATATTTAATATTTACAAGAGGCAATGAGTTGTTGATTACTTTATTTCTTAAAATATACGTTCAGGAAACATTAGCCGTCAATAGTAATTTAAACTCAATTAATATAACTTTACGGAGCATTCAAGCGTCTAATTCAAATTAACTACATTGTTTTAATATTATTTGTTTACTATTATTAATTTTGTCCGAGTTTTAAATTGCCAAATAATCTTTAAATACAGTACTGATTAAAATATCAAGACCACCTACTATTCGACATAAAACTCTGACTTCAAATGCCTATTACTTTTTAAGCTATAGATGTATTTAAAAAAAACACTCAAAATTTAGCTTGTATCATAAAGTATTATTAGTAAAAAATTTGTAGTAGTGAAATGAACAACAAACCTAGTAGAAAAATTTTAAATTAAATTTTACTTAAATTTTGTTATGTTTGATCCCATTCAGGTAAAAGATAAACCAACCGTAGAGCAATTCATATCAATGAATCGCGGAATAAACAATGGCGGAGACCTTCCAAGAGGACTCTTAGAATCATTGTATGAATCGATTCGCACAGAACCCTTTAAAATTCCACAAGATGATGGCAATGATTTGATGCACACATTTTTCAATCCTGATAAAGAGGGCTGGCTTTGGAAGCAGGGTGGGAGGTAATTGTTTGTTTATTCAACAATTATATTCAAATTAAGTTACATTGAATTTTAAAGATATAAATCTTGGAAGCGCTGATGGTTTATCCTGAATGATAACTGCTTATATTATTTTGAATACACAACTGATAAAGAACCTAGGGGGATCATTCCTTTAGAAAATATATCTGTAAATTTATAACTTTGTAAAATTAAAATACATATTATTGTAGTTTCATTTAAGGTTCGTGAGATTCAAGATCGGAGCAAGCCACATTGTTTCGAACTATACGCTAGTGGAGGAGCAGATATTATTAAAGCTTGTAAGACTGACTCTGAAGGAAAGGTATGTGATTTTATTTGCATCAAGTGTGAAACTAAAAAAAAGTAAATAACATATGGCAATTACAAATTTAAGGTGGTAGAAGGAAAGCATACCGTTTACAGAATGTCAGCCGCTACTGAAGAAGATAAACAAGAATGGATAAAACGACTAACGCAATCCATCAGTCATAATCCATTCTATGATATTCTAGTGCAAAGAAAGAAAAAGGCTTTGGCTAAAAGTTAGTATTAGCGACTTAAGGTTTTATACTTAGGCAGGAGATAAGGCAATAGTTGATAAAAACCAGTCGAACAAAACTGCAACTTATTGATGGTGTTTCTATTCAAATTTGTATTATTTCGTTTATTTTGTGATTGCTATCGTAACAAGCAGTTCACTTGGCCTTCACTTTTTCTTTGCTATGAAGGCATTGTAATAAGTGGTGGGCTAGGGTTAATGTTCCTTGTACAATCTTGAGAAAGGACGTCTTGATTATATGTTCTCTATGTCGAAATAAATTATTCAAAAATTTTTATTCTTAGCATTTAATCAATATTAAATTATCAAATAACGACCGTTATAATGTGGATATTGTTTTGTACAGATTAATTTTATAATAATGAGTAATTGGTGGGATTGTCTTTTATATGTAAAATGAAAAACAGAGGCTTACAAATAATACATAACTGTCAAACAAATTTGTAAATAAAAAATATACCCAATTGCATTGATTGACTCATTGAAATCTAAGCTAGGAATAATTTTTTTATTAGCAGGTAAGAAAGTTCAAAATTAGTCGTATTAATTCAAGTGTGAATAACGTTTCGGCAATAACTGCTACCTTCCTAAAAAAGTGTCGAAGCCGAAGAAGCGTTTAGTAGACCCATTGATCTGTAGGTCGATGTCTCCTCTGCAATGTGTGGGTAAATTTTTATTTCAAGAAATTATTATCAAAAGAGGCAATTGATTTAGTAATTCGCAGAATGAAGCCTACATCCGATTCTACAAACGAAATGGGGTACACTGCTAATTTAGTCAGTCATCTAGATTATGTTTACTACCGTTATGGATTTTCCTTGGCCAAGAATAAATTGAGAATCAGCATTAATTTCATTATGCAACATTAAGTAAGCGAGGTAAGTTTATTTATATATTTATTAGCCAAACAAGGATTTAAGTTATTAGTAGAGTTCTAAGTTTTCTTTTATAGGATGCCTTGTTAGGAGAGAAACAATAGTTATGACTATTAAAGACCATACAGCATCGGCTGACGTGCACGTTCCTGGCGTATTCGGCGCGATGTGTGTATTCTCTAAGTTATTTCGTGTGTCGTGGTATCGAATTCCATCATTGAATATGATCTTTTCCGACAGAAATTTAGGCCCCTGTCGATTAATTTTCTTTTTGGTATTGTGTAGCTCAATCGATAAATATTTCGACTACTATAAATTGAGAAAGCAAATTATTATGAGCAGTTTTTTGTTTTTGAAATTTCTGCCATAGTTTATTAAATAAAAATAGTACGGGCGAGACAATAAAATAAAAATAAGCTATTTAATTCTTCCTTGAATTCCATGCAATTTTTTCGGGCTAGTGTTTTCACGCAAACACCTTTAGCAACATGACGATTTTCTTCCATTAAACTTACTAGTCTCTAGTTACGTTTTATTACTTGCTACTTTTGTCCTAAATACAAATTTGTTAACTACAATTATTATAAATAAATTTCAATGATATTAGTAATAGCCGTCACTTTATACACGAACCTCTAAAAAAATCAAACTGGAGATTTTCCAGAGGGGTTCTCTTAATTGTGGGGTCACCACAAGCCCATGAAGCCAACTGATAGTCCAGTCATTTTAGACGTTAAAAAACTAAGATTTAACAATAATTCCAAAAGTTTTTAAACTTTGGTGAACCTATTGGTACACCGAGAAAACAATAAATCTAAATTTGCAACCTTCTTCGAAGTCCGGAACATTGTTAAAATTGCAGATAAATGGAATTTGTCTGCATTTTCGCCAAAAAAATTCCAAAAGTGCTGCAAACTTGGAGTAGCGCTAAATGTATTATTTGACCAAAATCGCTAAAAATGCAAAGGGTACTCCTTGGCATTTTTTGCACTTTTTTGGCAAAGTGTTCCGATTTCGACGAATGGGGCCTCGTTGGAAAGGGTTCGCTCCCCTGAATCCATATCCGTTGAGTTTTCCCAAAAATTCCAATGGGTTCGGGAGTGAGGGCCTTTTTTGTGATTTCCCCAAAGGGGGGCCCTTAAGCACCCTTTACCTCGGGAAATACTGGTCAGACCGGTGTGAAATTTAATTTACAGCCTCCCTAGGAGGTACCTAACAATTTCCCATCCAAAAAAGGGCTGCTCCAGAATTTGACCAAAATCGCTAAAAATGCAAAGAGGTACCCCTTGGCATATTTTTGCACTTTTTTGGCAAAGTGCTCCGATTTCGACGAATGGGGCCTCGTTGGAAAGGGTTCGCTCCCCTGAATCCAGATCAGTTTAGTTTTCCCAAAAATTCCAATGGGTTCGGGTGTGAGGGCCTTTTTTGTGATTTCCCCAAAGGGGGGCCCTTAAGCACCCTTTACCTCGGGAAATACTGGTCAGACCGGTGTGAAATTTAATTTACAGCCTCCCTAGGAGGTACCTAACAATTTCCCATCCAAAAAAGGGCTGCGCCAAAATTTGACCAAAATCGCTAAAAATGCAAAGGGGTACCCCTTGGCATTTTTTTGCACTTTTTTGGCAAAGTGCTCCGATTTCGACGAATGGGGCCTCGTTGGAAAGGGTTCGCTCCCCTGAATCCAGATCAGTTGAGTTTTCCCAAAAATTCCAATGGGTTCGGGTGTGAGGGCCTTTTTTGTGATTTCCCCCAGGGGGGCCTTTAAGCACCCTTTACCTCGGGAAATACTGGTCAGACCGGTGTGAAATTTAATTTACAGCCTCCCTAGGAGGTACCTAACAATTTCCCATCCAAAAAAGGGCTGCTCCAGAATTTGACCAAAATCGCTAAAAATGCAAAGGGGTACCCCTTGGCATTTTTTTGCACTTTTTTGGCAAAGTGCTCCGATTTCGACGAATGGGGCCTCGTTGGAAAGGGTTCGCTCCCCTGAATCCAGAACCGTTGTCTGTTCCGGAAAATTCCAACGGGTTCGGGAGTTATGGGCTCTTTTGTGGCTTCACAAGGAGGGCCCTTCAACACCCATTATCTCAGGAAATACCGGTCAGACCGGTGTCAAATTTTATTTACAGCCTCCCTAGGAGGGCCCTAACAATTTCCCATCAAAAAAAGGGCACCTCCAAAAATGGCCCAAAATCGCTAAAAATGCAAAGGGGTACCCCTTGGCATTTTTTTGCACTTTTTTGGCAAAGTGCTCCGATTTCGACGAATGGGGCCTCGTTGGAAAGGGTTCGCTCCCCCGAATCCAGAACCGTTGTCTGTTCCGGAATATTCCAACGGGTTCGGGAGTTATGGGCTCTTTTGTGGCTTCACAAGGAGGGCACTTCAACACCCATTATCTCAGGAAATACCGGTCAGACCGGTGTCAACTTTAATTTACAGCCTCCCTAGGAGGGCCCTAACAATTTCCCATCAAAAAAGGGCACCTCCAAAAATGGCCCAAAATCGCTAAAAATGCAAAGGGCATTTTTTTTGCACTTTTTTGGTAAAGTACTCCGATTTCGACGAATGGGGCCTCGTTGGAAAGGGTTCGCTCCCCCGAATCCAGAACCGTTGTCTGTTCCGGAAAATTCCAACGGGTTCGGGAGTTATGGGCTCTTTTGTGGCTTCACAAGGCGGGCCCTTCAACACCCATTATCTCAGGAAATACCGGTCAGACCGGTGTCAAATTTTATTTACAGCCTCCCTAGGAGGGCCCTAACAATTTCCCATCAAAAAAAGGGCACCTCCAAAAATGGCCCAAAATCGCTAAAAATGCAAAGGGGTACCCTTGGCATTTTTTTGCACTTTTTTGGCAAAGTGCTCCGATTTCGACGAATGGGGCCTCGTTGGAAAGGGTTCGCTCCCCCGAATCCAGAACCGTTGTCTTTTCCGGAAAATTCCAACGGGTTCGGGAGTTATGGGCTCTTTTGTGGCTTCACAAGGAGGGCCCTTCAACACCCATTATCTCAGGAAATACCGGTCAGACCGGTGTCAAATTTTATTTACAGCCTCCCTAGGAGGGCCCTAACAATTTCCCATAAAAAAAGGGCACCTCCAAAAATGGCCCAAAATCGCTAAAAATGCAAAGGGGTACCCCTTGGCATTTGTTTGCACTTTTTTGGCAAAGTACTCCGATTTCGACGAATGGGGCCTCGTTGGAAAGGGTTCGCTCCCCCGAATCCAGAACCGTTGTCTGTTCCGGAAAATTCCAACGGGTTCGGGAGTTATGGGCACTTTCGTGGCTTCACAAGGCGGGCCCTTCAACACCCATTATCTCAGGAAATACCGGTCAGACCGGTGTCAAATTTTATTTACAGCCTCCCTAGGAGGGCCCTAACAATTTCCCATCAAAAAAAGGGCACCTCCAAAAATGGCCCAAAATCGCTAAAAATGCAAAGGGGTACCCCTTGGCATTTTTTTGCACTTTTTTGGCAAAGTGCTGCGACGAATGGGGCCTCGTTGGAAAGGGTTCGCTCCCCCGAATCCAGAACCGTTGTCTGTTCTGGAAAATTTCAACGGGTTCGGGAGTTATGGGCTCTTTTGTGGCTTCACAAGGAGGGCCCTTCAATACCCATTATCTCAGGAAATACCGGTCAGACCGGTGTCAAATTTTATTTACAGCCTCCCTAGGAGGGCCCTAACAATTTCCCATCAAAAAAAGGGCACCTCCAAAAATGGCCCAAAATCGCTAAAAATGCAAAGGGGTACCCCTTGGCATTTTTTTGCACTTTTTTGGCAAAGTACTCCGATTTCGACGAATGGGGCCTCGTTGGAAAGGGTTCGCTCCCCCGAATCCAGAACCGTTGTCTGTTCCGGAAAATTCCAACGGGTTCGGGAGTTATGGGCTCTTTTGTGGCTTCACAAGGCGGGCCCTTCAACACCCATTATCTCAGGAAATACCGGTCAGACCGGTGTCAAATTTTATTTACAGCCTCCCTAGGAGGGCCCTAACAATTTCCCATCAAAAAAAGGGCACCTCCAAAAATGGCCCAAAATCGCTAAAAATGCAAAGGGGTACCCCTTGGCATTTTTTTGCACTTTTTTGGCAAAGTACTCCGATTTCGACGGGGCCTCGTTGGAAAGGGTTCGCTCCCCCGAATCCAGAACCGTTGTCTTTTCCGGAAAATTCCAACGGGTTCGGGAGTTATGGGCTCTTTTGTGGCTTCACAAGAAGGGCCCTTCAACACCCATTATCTCAGGAAATACCGGTCAGACCGGTGTCAAATTTAATTTACAGCCTCCCTAGGAGGGCCCTAACAATTTCCCATCAAAAAAGGGCACCTCCAAAAATGGCCCAAAATCGCTAAAAATGCAAAGGGGTACCCCTTGGCATTTTTTTGCACTTTTTTGGCAAAGTGCTCCGATTTCGACGAATGGGGCCTCGTTGGAAAGGGTTCGCTCCCCCGAATCCAGAACCGTTGTCTGTTCCGGAAAATTCCAACGGGTTCGGGAGTTATGGGCACTTTCGTGGCTTCACAAGGCGGGCCCTTCAACACCCATTATCTCAGGAAATACCGGTCAGACCGGTGTCAAATTTTATTTACAGCCTCCCTAGGAGGGCCCTAACAATTTCCCATCAAAAAAAGGGCACCTCCAAAAATGGCCCAAAATCGCTAAAAATGCAAAGGGGTACCCCTTGGCATTTTTTTGCACTTTTTTGGCAAAGTGCTGCGACGAATGGGGCCTCGTTGGAAAGGGTTCGCTCCCCCGAATCCAGAACCGTTGTCTGTTCTGGAAAATTTCAACGGGTTCGGGAGTTATGGGCTCTTTTGTGGCTTCACAAGGAGGGCCCTTCAATACCCATTATCTCAGGAAATACCGGTCAGACCGGTGTCAAATTTTATTTACAGCCTCCCTAGGAGGGCCCTAACAATTTCCCATCAAAAAAAGGGCACCTCCAAAAATGGCCCAAAATCGCTAAAAATGCAAAGGGGTACCCCTTGGCATTTTTTTGCACTTTTTTGGCAAAGTACTCCGATTTCGACGGGGCCTCGTTGGAAAGGGTTCGCTCCCCCGAATCCAGAACCGTTGTCTTTTCCGGAAAATTCCAACGGGTTCGGGAGTTATGGGCTCTTTTGTGGCTTCACAAGAAGGGCCCTTCAACACCCATTATCTCAGGAAATACCGGTCAGACCGGTGTCAAATTTAATTTACAGCCTCCCTAGGAGGGCCCTAACAATTTCCCATCAAAAAAGGGCACCTCCAAAAATGGCCCAAAATCGCTAAAAATGCAAAGGGGTACCCCTTGGCATTTTTTTGCACTTTTTTGGCAAAGTGCTCCGACGAATGGGGCCTCGTTGGAAAGGGTACCCCTTGGCATTTTTTTGCACTTTTTTGGCAAAGTACTCCGATTTCGACGGGGCCTCGTTGGAAAGGGTTCGCTCCCCCGAATCCAGAACCGTTGTCTTTTCCGGAAAATTCCAACGGGTTCGGGAGTTATGGGCTCTTTTGTGGCTTCACAAGAAGGGCCCTTCAACACCCATTATCTCAGGAAATACCGGTCAGACCGGTGTCAAATTTAATTTACAGCCTCCCTAGGAGGGCCCTAACAATTTCCCATCAAAAAAGGGCACCTCCAAAAATGGCCCAAAATCGCTAAAAATGCAAAGGGGTACCCCTTGGCATTTTTTTGCACTTTTTTGGCAAAGTGCTCCGACGAATGGGGCCTCGTTGGAAAGGGTACCCCTTGGCATTTTTTTGCACTTTTTTGGCAAAGTACTCCGATTTCGACGAATGGGGCCTCGTTGGAAAGGGTTCGCTCCCCCGAATCCAGAACCGTTGTCTGTTCCGGAAAATTCCAACGGGTTCGTTAGTTATGGGCTCTTTTGTGGCTTCACAAAGAGGGCCCTTCAACACCCATTATCTCAGGAAATACCGGTCAGACCGGTGTCAAATTTAATTTACAGCCTCCCTAGGAGGGCCCTAACAATTTCCCATCAAAAAAAGGGCACCTCCAAAAATGGCCCAAAATCGCTAAAAATGCAAAGGGGTACCCCTTGGCATTTTTTTGCACTTTTTTGGCAAAGTACTCCGATTTCGACGAATGGGGCCTCGTTGGAAAGGGTTCGCTCCCCCGAATCCAGAACCGTTGTCTGTTCCGGAAAATTCCAACGGGTTCAGGAGTTATGGGCTCTTTTGTGGCTTCACAAGGAGGGCCCTTCAACACCCATTATCTCAGGAAATACCGGTCAGACCGGTGTCAAATTTAATTTACAGCCTCCCTAGGAGGGCCCTAACAATTTCCCATCAAAAAAAGGGCACCTCCAAAAATGGCCCAAAATCGCTAAAAATGCAAAGGGGTACCCCTTGGCATTTTTTTGCACTTTTTTGGCAAAGTGCTCCGATTTCGACGAATGGGGCCTCGTTGGAAAGGGTTCGCTCCCCCGAATCCAGAACCGTTGTCTGTTCCGGAAAATTCCAACGGGTTCGGGAGTTATGGGCTCTTTTGTGGCTTCACAAGGAGGGCCCTTCAACACCCATTATCTCAGGAAATACCGGTCAGACCGGTGTCAAATTTAATTTACAGCCTCCCTAGGAGGGCCCTAACAATTTCCCATCAAAAAAAGGGCACCTCCAAAAATGGCCCAAAATCGCTAAAAATGCAAAGGGGTGCCCCTTGGCATTTTTTTGCACTTTTTTGGCAAAGTGCTCCGATTTCGACGAATGAGGCCTAAAATACCGGTCAGACCCAATGGCCCAAAATCGCTAAAAATGCAAAGGGGTACCCCTTGGCATTTTTTTGCACTTTTTTGGCAAAGTACTCCGATTTCGACGAATGGGGCCTCGTTGGAAAGGGTTCGCTCCCCCGAATCCAGAACCGTTGTCTGTTCCGGAAAATTCCAACGGGTTCGGGAGTTATGGGCTCTTTTGTGGCTTCACAAGGAGGGCCCTTCAACACCCATTATCTCAGGAAATACCGGTCAGACCGGTGTCAAATTTAATTTACAGCCTCCCTAGGAGGGCCCTAACAATTTCCCATCAAAAAAAGGGCACCTCCAAAAATGGCCCAAAATCGCTAAAAATGCAAAGGGGTACCCCTTGGCATTTTTTTGCACTTTTTTGGCAAAGTACTCCGATTTCGACGAATGGGGCCTCGTTGGAAAGGGTTCGCTCCCCCGAATCCAGAACCGTTGTCTGTTCCGGAAAATTCCAACGGGTTCGGGAGTTATGGGCTCTTTTGTGGCTTCACAAGGAGGGCCCTTCAACACCCATTATCTCAGGAAATACCGGTCAGACCGGTGTCAAATTTAATTTACAGCCTCCCTAGGAGGGCCCTAACAATTTCCCATCAAAAAAAGGGCACCTCCAAAAATGGCCCAAAATCGCTAAAAATGCAAAGGGGTGCCCCTTGGCATTTTTTTGCACTTTTTTGGCAAAGTGCTCCGATTTCGACGAATGAGGCCTAAAATACCGGTCAGACCCAATGGCCCAAAATCGCTAAAAATGCAAAGGGGTTCCCCTTGGCATTTTTTTGCACTTTTTTGGCAAAGTACTCCGATTTCGACGAATGGGGCCTCGTTGGAAAGGGTTCGCTCCCCCGAATCCAGAACCGTTGTCTGTTCCGGAAAATTCCAACGGGTTCGGGAGTTATGGGCTCTTTTGTGGCTTCACAAGGAGGGCCCTTCAACACCCATTATCTCAGGAAATACCGGTCAGACCGGTGTCAAATTTAATTTACAGCCTCCCTAGGAGGGCCCTAACAATTTCCCATCAAAAAAAGGGCACCTCCAAAAATGGCCCAAAATCGCTAAAAATGCAAAGGGGTACCCCTTGGCATTTTTTTGCACTTTTTTGGCAAAGTGCTCCGATTTCGACGAATGGGGCCTCGTTGGAAAGGGTTCGCTCCCCCGAATCCAGAACCGTTGTCTGTTCTGGAAAATTCCAACGGGTTCGGGAGTTATGGGCTCTTTTGTGGCTTCACAAGGAGGGCCCTTCAACACCCATTATCTCAGGAAATACCGGTCAGACCGGTGTCAAATTTAATTTACAGCCTCCCTAGGAGGGCCCTAACAATTTCCCATCAAAAAAAGGGCACCTCCAAAAATGGCCCAAAATCGCTAAAAATGCAAAGGGGTACCCCTTGGCATTTTTTTGCACTTTTTTGGCAAAGTACTCCGATTTCGACGAATGGGGCCTCGTTGGAAAGGGTTCGCTCCCCCGAATCCAGAACCGTTGTCTGTTCCGGAAAATTCCAACGGGTTCGGGAGTTATGGGCTCTTTTGTGGCTTCACAAGGAGGGCCCTTCAACACCCATTATCTCAGGAAATACCGGTCAGACCGGTGTCAAATTTAATTTACAGCCTCCCTAGGAGGGCCCTAACAATTTCCCATCAAAAAAAAGGCACCTCCAAAAATGGCCCAAAATCGCTAAAAATGCAAAGGGGTACCCCTTGGCATTTTTTTGCACTTTTTTGGCAAAGTGCTCCGACGAATGGGGCCTCGTTGGAAAGGGTTCGCCCCCCGAATCCAGAACCGTTGTCTGTTCCGGAAAATTCCAACGGGTTCGGGAGTTATGGGCTCTTTTGTGGCTTCACAAGGAGGGCCCTTCAACACCCATTATCTCAGGAAATACCGGTCAGACCGGTGTCAAATTTTATTTACAGCCTCCCTAGGAGGGCCCTAACAATTTCCCATCAAAAAAAGGGCACCTCCAAAAATGGCCCGAAATCGCTAAAAATGCAAAGGGGTACCCCTTGGCATTTTTTTGCACTTTTTTGGCAAAGTGCTCCGATTTCGACGAATGGGGCCTCGTTGGAAAGGGTTCGCTCTGTACTGGCACAATGGAGCTCCTTGCTGGGGACAGCAAGGCTACTACCATCGTGCTTGGGTAAACATAAAGAAATTTTGAAAGACAACCATCCTCCCTAGTTCCGAAATATTTCTAGGGGATGCTAAGCCGGTCACACGGTATACGCTAGCTCGCCGGAAGGGGTCGTGGGGTGTGTGACCGGGGCACTACATATATGATTCACCACTTACCTATTAGACAAAAGGGAGATTTCTTCATACCGTTCTTGTCCTAGGTTAGCCAAAGGTATTCATCGCTGGAAGTTCCCAACGACCTGGTGGACCTGTAAATGCTCAACGCGAATTCGAGAGAACCCTGGAGAGAAAACACAACCCAACCATCCTGGATAAATTACCCCTTAGGCTGTCATGCCTAGTAATATTCGTGGAGTTAAAGAAATTGACAAAAAGTATATTATATAATAATTACAACCCAATACAATATAATTGATTAACAACAAAATGAAGGTAAGTTTGAATTAACTATTAGATAATTGTAAATCAAAAAAAAGTACCCTTACAATATAGGTAATGTGGATGCAACCAACTATTACCACAAAATAACAACTTCCATACAATAACGAAAAGGAAAAAAACAAATCGTCGTTCTGGTACCAGTCGAGGATTCCTGTTCTTCTTACAACAAACAAATGCATAAAATAATACTTAAATGATATAAAGCAATTTACGGCAATATTATTATTACTATTAGTGTGTAATATATAATATACGAAAAAATGTAAAGAAATGTAAGTAGTACCAGTATAAAGGAATAATTTAATAGTTTTTTTTCTTTGTTTTGTTAAATAATTAATGTGTAAGTAAATAATTGGAGGGAATATTAATACAATAAAAATGTGAAATATAAATTATGTGGATACCCAAAACTATGGTATCATACCAAACCAACAAAAAAACGAAATTACTTAACTTTTCCCCAACGGATAAACTGTATAAAGCTTACAACAACTTCAGGGGTCCGTCATGTTTACTATTAGTTTTCGTTCTTAGTTCTGCTATTAAGTTCGCCCTCGTCTTTACATTAGTTTCTGTTCTTATATTTCCTGCACCAGATTTTATAACCTCAAAGGAGCGTACCCAAATAGGTTCCGTTCACCGCATACGTTTTTTTCGAGCTGCTGGAGTAGACGTATTAGCTGGATAACACGAGCTATTATGGTGACCCTTTATTGGTAAAAAGGTTTGCCTTTAAAAGTAAGTAACACTACATATTAGCACAATAGCATCAAGTAGCACTACATATTAGCACAATATGTTAATATCAAGTTGTTCTTGATTTCCTCCAAATTATACAGCTAGCATGTAAAAGTCAATCTCGGTAGCCTCGGTTATAATAGATGCTAAGAAATGTTCCCTTTTATTTTGCGATTTTCTGTAAAATCACTGATTAGCCCTGCAAATTCCTGTTGAAAGCTTCCAATGCTGCAGGAAAATTTTCACAAAAAAATATAAATTGAAGATACTACCCTATTTAATGGATTGCTTGTAATAGTAGCCTTATCGAACGGAAGCTCTTCTAATAACAATGGTAAGGCTTCGGATAATGCAGTGCTAACTTCCTTCCTATATGGTGGCTGCTGGAGGAGTTTCGCAATCTGAGTCCTAACTGGATGTTTCAAGGGTCCTGCCTAATTTGACCTCCCGTCATGGACATTGCCGATATTTTCTTATTTCCCAGTTTTTCTTTACTAGGTGCTCCTGTGTTAACTGCGGATACTCGTAAAACTTGCCGACTTCAGCTTTCTAGTTTTTCAGCTTATTTCGTTTTTAATTGTAAATGGGAAAAACTACACATGTCCCCACAACCGCAACATTCGTTAACTCTCTCTCCAAAAAAAACTTAATTTTTTTTCTAGAACCAAAACTATTTTTCTTCGACTACCTGAATTTAAAAAAGTTTTCCCCAAATTTTTTGTGAAGTAATTTTATTCATGAAGCCTGAAATTTCCGATAGATGGGGGGGACCATCAAAAGGGGGAAACTTTCGGTAAATAACCGACCGTTACAGCTCCCCCGAATCCAGAACCGTTGTCTGTTCCGGAAAATTCCAACGGGTTCGGGAGTTATGGGCTCTTTTGTGGCTTCACAAGGAGGCCCTTTGTTGCGATTTTTGGTCTATTAACAAGGAAAAGAAGTAAAACACACTGACTGATTATTTAAGATTTTAATATGACTCTTCATGAGTACTTCAAAGTAAGAGACAGAACAGAACAATCGACATTTAATAATAAAGTGACAACTCAAAAAAAGAAATTCACAAGAGTACTAAATTAATTCATTTATGAGTACTAGATTATGATTATTTTTACGTTGCTCTATTCCAACACTCCTTCCCAAAGTAAAAATTTCTTGAACTTCATTTGGTGACTGACATCAATATTGTATTTTTTTTTTTCATTTTATTCCTAGGGATGAAATGCAACGTTCATGCTTCATTTTCGATAATCCTTTTGTTAATACATCAGCTGGCATCGCATCTGTGGGCAAATATACTAATAATATTTTTTTTGTCTTTTACCATCTCTCTGATAAAATGATATCGGATGTCTATGTGCTTGGTTCTGTTGTGAAATGATGATGATTCGGTCAATTTTATTGCGCCTTGATTATCGTTGTGCAGAAGTGTTGCGTGGACTTTATTTTCCAACTCGTAGAGGTATTTGTTTAAATATGATGCTTCTCTGGTCGCTTCAGAAATAGCTACGTATTCTGCTTCTGTGCTGGAGAGTGTAACGCAACGTTGTTTTCTTGATTCCCAAGAAATGCAGCTTCCAGATAACATGAAAACAAAACCACTGTATGACTTGCGATCATCAATCATCGATCCCCAGTCAGCATCCACATATCCGAGAAGGTCATTTTCTCCTTTCACATATTCAAGTCCATAATTTAGTGTTCCTTTAAGATATCTGAGTATCCGTTTTGCCGCCATCCAATGTTGTCTGGAAAAATTCGAATTAAATTGACTCAAAATCTGCTCTGAATATTTCCTTTGACATATTCTTATACGTTTTCTATCTTGGCTTTGGTTGAATTGTATCCCGAGACAATAATGAATTTTTCCGAAATCTTTCATCTCGAAACGACGACAGAGATCTCGTTTAATCTTATCTATTGTCGGCAAGTTGTTTGATGCTAATATTAAATCATCGACGTATATTCCAATTATTAATGTAATATCATTTTGCTTTAAGAAGAAAACGCATGGGTCAAAATCGCTTTTCTTCAATTTCAGTTCTGTCAGTACGTCTTCCAACCTGCTGTACCATTCCTTCCCAGATTGTCGCAAACCGTATAACGCTCTTTCTAGTAAACAAACCTGTTGTCCTCTCTTTTGTAAGTCCAGTAACCATTTCCTTGATGTATGGATCACCTTATGGCTGTATTCTGTAGGATTGCTGTTGATTTCTTCTAATATATGTTCTAAATGTTCCGGTATCTCCATATAAACTTTCTCCTTTAATTGTCCGTTCAAGTAAGCTGCAACAACATCCATTTGGTGTACATGCCAAGTATATTTCACAGCTAGCGCCATTAATAATCGGATGGAAGTCATTCTTATTACAGGTGCGAATGTTTCGTTAAAATTCACTCCAGGAACCTGACTAAATCCTCTTGCTACGAGGCGAACTTTCCTTCTCTGTAATTTTCCTTCAGCATCAAATTTCGACGTTAGCACTAACTTGCTTGTAATAATTGGTTCACCTACAGGTGTATCGACAATTGTCCACGTATTATTTCGGATAAGCGATAAATATTCATCCTTTAATGCAGATTTCCATTCCGTGGCATTATCACTATTCAGGGCTTCTTCAATGGTGGCTGGCTCTACAGATGCAGCATAATTGGCACTTTCGAAACTTTGTGCGCTGGATGATGAGGTTTCCGGATGTAAATTTTCCGTAGGAGTACTCTCATCATTTGTATCGTGAGCTGCGCGTGAAGGAATTGATATTGCAGTTCGACTGTGACTTGGTAGCGACCTTCGCGTTGTGTTTCCTCTCCGTACTGTCGTGGAGCCCTTATAATTTCGAAGTATTTTAGGTCGTCCTCGTTTTCCCGTCCTCCTGATCTTCGGCCTTCCTCCTTTACTACGTATACTATCTATGCCTACCTCGGTGATTGCTTCACTCGTTTTCTCTTTCTCATGCAGTGATATTTCCAATTCGACGCACTGTTTCTCTTCTCTGTTATGTTCGTTTGAAGATCCATTGAATTTGCTATTATTCCTGTCTGGATTTGCATTATCTAAAAAACAATTGTTAGTTTTTGAAATGTAATGAAAAGTAGTAGTAAAGATGACGTCTCTGCTGATGATTATTTTTCTTTTAGACGGGACCCATATTCGATATGCTTTCGACTCGTTTGAATATCCTACAAATACTCCTTCAGTTGACTTTGGGTCAAACTTCCCTCGATTTTGATCCTTTTCTAAAGTAAAACATTTTACGCCGAATATTTGAAAATAACTTACGTTTGGTATCTTTCCATACCAGAACTTGTACGGAGTTTCACCCTTCAGTGCTGCTGAGCTACACCTGTTGCGTATAAAATTTGCAGTGTTAATAGCCTCTCCCCAAAAACATTTTGGAGCTCCAGAGTTGATCATCAAGCATCTACCAGTCTCTACTAATGTCCGGTTCTTGCGTTCTGCCAATCCATTTTGCTGTGGCGAATAAGGTGCAGACAATCTTCTTTTTATACCATTTATCTTAAGGAACTCAGTAAATTCTTTGTTACAGTACTCAAGTCCATTATCACTCTGTAGCATTTTTATTCTTCTTCCAGTGTGGTTCTCTGCATAAGACTTGAACTCTTTAAAAACTGATAAAACTTCGCTCTTTTTCTTAATGATGTATACTTCACTCCAACGGGAATAATCATCAATGAATGTGACGAAGTATTTTCCACCTCCTAATGAATCCACCCTCATTGGGCCGCAAACATCACTATGTACGATTTCTAACAGGTTTCGAGTGTTCTCAGGATTCGTAGGGTAGGGAGCTCGAGAATGCTTCCCTAATATACATATTTTGCAATGAGAAAGACTTTCTTCTTTCAAGGTACCAACTCCTTTTATTTTTTCCTTTCTGATCATCTGACGGAGGTTTTCTATGTTTACATGGCCTAATTTACTATGCCATTCCATAATGCTCGACTTAGTAGTAGTTAAGTTGGAAATTTCATTTGACTTTCTCAGAAAATACAGATCATCTTTTCTGTCAGCAATGGCAATTACCTTACCTGTGGGCTTTTGTATAGTAGCAGTAGTTTTCGTAAATTTTACGTGAAATCCCTTATCAGTAATTTTTGATATTGATAATAAGCTCGTACGTAGGTCAGGAACATATAGTGCATTTTCTAATTTCAATATGTTGTAGCCTTTTCCAATAGAAACATCAAGCTTTATTTCACCTTTTCCGTGAATGGTTGTCAGTTTTCCATTTGCTAAATTCAGCGGTTTAGATATTGGCGTTAATACTTCGAATTTTCTCTTATTTGACGTCATGTGCGAAGTGCAACCACTATCTAGACACCATTCCGATGAGTCTTCAGTGACTGTCATCTCTGCTCCAAACATAGTATATTCAACTTTATTTTCAGTACATACCTTTGAGGATTCAATACTTCCAGTTGTTCTGCTCGCGAAATTACTTCTACATTCGTTTGCCTTATGACCGTATCTTCTACAACGATGGCATTTAAACTTAAAACGCTTATATTTATTTTGTGAATTTCCATATTTGTTTTCCCTCGTTTCTTCTCTTTCTGATCTACTCCGTCCAGTCGCATACATGGCACTATTTGCATTTTCCGACTCTTTCGCCTTTCTAGCATCAAATTCTTCGGTGATTTTAACTTTTAACGTTTCGGGTAGCGGCAGCTCATCACGTGACTCGATAGCGCACCTAAAATTTTCCATGCTTTCTGGTAGACTATAAAGTAACATGATTGAAAGAAGCTCATTATGTATCACTATTCCCATATCCGTTAACTTGTCTACAGTGTTGAAAAACTCATTTAAGTGATTACGTATATCAATTCCTTCTGCCATTTTCTGTAGGATTAATTTTTTGAGAAGTGATGCTTTTCTGGCTGGACCTTTGGAGTCATAGATCTTATGTAGCGTTTTCCATACGTCATACGAGGTGTCACAATTTTTCACTTGTTTTAATTCACTAGGTTGAATTATTAAAATTAGATCGGCTTTTGCCTTCCTGTCGTTATCTTTCCAAGCTTTTACAGCATTTTCGGAATCTGCATTTCCAGGAATTAATTTCGGCATCGGTGTGGTGCCGTTCACGTAAGTCCACGTTTCGTTCTTCACTAGAAGTGCTTCGGCCTGCATCTTCCACGTGTCGAAGTTTTCCTTGCCTAATGGTTCGACCCGCGTTGTTATGCCGCTCATTTTTTCTTCTTTTAAATTAAATATTCACAAAATTATAGCCTCTGGGCTGGGCCCATAACCTGTTGCGATTTTTGGTCTATTAACAAGGAAAAGAAGTAAAACACACTGACTGATTATTTAAGATTTTAATATGACTCCAAAAATGGCCCAAAATCGCTAAAAATGCAAAGGGGTACCCCTTGGCATTTTTTTGCACTTTTTTGGCAAAGTGCTCCGATTTCGACGAATGGGGCCTCGTTGGAAAGGGTTCGCTCCCCCGAATCCAGAACCGTTGTCTGTTCCGGAAAATTCCAACGGGTTCGGGAGTTATGGGCTCTTTTGTGGCTTCACAAGGAGGGCCCTTCAACACCCATTATCTCAGGAAATACCGGTCAGACCGGTGTCAAATTTAATTTACAGCCTCCCTAGGAGGGCCCTAACAATTTCCCATCAAAAAAAGGGCACCTCCAAAAATGGCCCAAAATCGCTAAAAATGCAAAGGGGTACCCCTTGGCATTTTTTTGCACTTTTTTGGCAAAGTACTCCGATTTCGACGAATGGGGCCTCGTTGGAAAGGGTTCGCTCCCCCGAATCCAGAACCGTTGTCTGTTCCGGAAAATTCCAACGGGTTCGGGAGTTATGGGCTCTTTTGTGGCTTCACAAGGAGGGCCCTTCAACACTCATTATCTCAGGAAATACCGGTCAGACCGGTGTCAAATTTAATTTACAGCCTCCCTAGGAGGGCCCTAACAATTTACCATCAAAAAAAGGGCACCTCCAAAAATGGCCCAAAATCGCTAAAAATGCAAAGGGGTACCCCTTGGCATTTTTTTGCACTTTTTTGGCAAAGTGCTCCGATTTCGACGAATGGGGCCTCGTTGGAAAGGGTTCGCTCCCCCGAATCCAGAACCGTTGTCTGTTCCGGAATATTCCAACGGGTTCGGGAGTTATGGGCTCTTTTGTGGCTTCACAAGGAGGGCCCTTCAACACCCATTATCTCAGGAAATACCGGTCAGACCGGTGTCAAATTTAATTTACAGCCTCCCTAGGAGGGCCCTAACAATTTCCCATCAAAAAAAGGGCACCTCCAAAAATGGCCCAAAATCGCTAAAAATGCAAAGGGGTACCCCTTGGCATTTTTTTGCACTTTTTTGGCAAAGTGCTCCGATTTCGACGAATGGGGCCTCGTTGGAAAGGGTTCGCTCCCCCGAATCCAGAACCGTTGTCTGTTCCGGAAAATTCCAACGGGTTCGGGAGTTATGGGCTCTTTTGTGGCTTCACAAAGAGGGCCCTTCAACACTCATTATCTCAGGAAATACCGGTCAGACCGGTGTCAAATTTAATTTACAGCCTCCCTAGGAGGGCCCTAACAATTTACCATCAAAAAAAGGGCACCTCCAAAAATGGCCCAAAATCGCTAAAAATGCAAAGGGGTACTCCTTGGCATTTTTTTGCACTTTTTTGGCAAAGTGCTCCGATTTCGACGAATGGGGCCTCGTTGGAAAGGGTTCGCTCCCCCGAATCCAGAACCGTTGTCTGTTCCGGAAAATTCCAACGGGTTCGGGAGTTATAGGCTCTTTTGTTGCTTCACAAGGAGGGCCCTTCAACACCCATTATCTCAGGAAATACCGGTCAGATCGGTGTCAAATTTAATTTACAGCCTCCCTAGGAGGGCCCTAACAATTTCCCATCAAAAAAAGGGCACCTCCAAAAATGGCCCAAAATCGCTAAAAATGCAAAGGGTGTTTAGCAAACAGCTAACTGCAAATTTACCAATTAGAATTAAACAAAAAAAAAAAAACACTGTACGATTTAAATTTTGCTTATTTATTCACTCAAAAAAATATCGTTTCACAATTCCTTTCTTAAATTTCCCTACACCAAAATTTTATATATAATTTATTTATTTTCTTTATTTTGTATGTACAAATTCTTTATATTTTAAAAAAAAATAGTTCCTAAAAAATTCGCCCGAAATTCATAAAAAAATACAACACTAGTTCATTTTGTTCAAATTGTCTCTGCTGAGCATTACCTTGAACATATGGCACTAGGACGAAATACCGAACTTTAGGATGACTTTTTCAAAATTGCAAAATTAAAAACTAACGACGATTTTTCTGCGCACAGCCTGCGTTTTCTAGTAGAAATGGCGAAATTTCGATGTTAAAGCTCCACTTTTATAGGTTTGCTTCCGAGAGCTTAAATCAAGATGTTTTCCATATTGAAATTGAAGTTTCCCTTGCGTCCATGTTAAAATTTCATTATTGTTCTCGCTCTGATTTTCTCCTTTCTCTTTCCCACTAATGGCGAATATTTTCGAATTTTTAAACTAATTTTTTAGCTTTTTTACAAAACGTCGCATTTTTTAGACGTTTTTTTAGTATTCGCCAGTACTAAAATTCTCTGGCAGCACGGTCAGCTGATGAATGTCAGTGCGCAGAATTCCAAACTCGTTGGTTGACACCTGCGCCTTTCATCGTGTATTTCGCCGCTTTTTACGAAGGTGGTACAGGTGTACCGTCGTGGTCGCCTTCTTACACCTCTAGGGAAGCTCGCGAGTGTCGAATGTGGCATTATGTGTTCGTTTTTTTTTTTTTTGTCGCCAAAATATCCGCGAAGAAAAGTGAGGTTACAGGGTTTGCGGCTGTTGTTTGTTCGCTATTAGTTTCTGTTGTTTTGTTTTTAATTTATCTTTCTTAGATTTAGTTTTGTGTTGTATTTATGTGTAGATTGTCTTATAAATTAGTTTAGAATTCGTAGTTTCGTGACATAACTTCATACAGTGCATTCATGGTAGTCAGGGTTCTTCCTTCCAGCATCCCTGAATGCGCTGTGGTGGTCTTCATCTTATTTTAAGTGTTGTGACATTCAATAGGTACGTAATATTAACTTCAATTTTATTTAACTTTCTTTGATTTTAGATTGTTTGTATAATTCAGGTAAGTACAAGTATCCTTAAAATATATTTATTTTAAAACCTAATTTAATTTTTATTTTAGGTTTCAAATGGTTGGTTTATGTTGTTCTCAACATTCTCCCGGCCGTTGAACATTCATGTTCAACATATTTTTTGCCTTCTGCAAACGCTGTACTACTCCTCGTTTGTGGTAGTGGGAAAATAATAACGTGTCATCGTCTCTAACTCGTAGTCGCACTTGGTAGCGGTCTGGTAAATTGATAGTTTTCTCGTGATTTTTCCGTTTCCTTATCTCTTGAAAGTTGATTCTTTTTAGGACTTCCTTTGGCATGTAGATTCTAATTCCTTCTCTAGTGATAAAGGCTTGGAAACTATTTTCGATTCTAAGTTCGAACTCCTTTATCGATGTTGTTGGACGTAGACGCTCTAGATCAGTCAGTGTTGATCCATTAATGATGGCAGGCTGAGTTAAACGTGGTTTGGTGTGCGTGGTGTCTTCTAATGGTCCTATTTTGGAACGACGACCTTTATTGGTGCTCCTTGAGGATGATGGTGGTGGAACCTCGGGAGCTGATGATAGTGGAGCCTCGGGAACTACTTCATGGGTCATCTCGTCTTCACGAATTGGACTGGACACAGGTGAGAAGTATATGTCTTCTAGGAGGGTGATTACTCCATCTTCTCCATAATATTCCATATGAATACACCTATCTTAAACACAGTTGGTTGTTGTTTCGGGAATCGAAGAGTCGATAGGAAGTCGAGTCAGTTTGGAGACTGGTCTCTTAAAGGAATTGTTTTGAGTCCTTACTTGGACGACTCTGATTAATCCGTCTTGGCCTGGATACACCTGTTCAATTTTACCGAGTGGCCAACATGTTGGAGGTGAGTTCTCGCTTTTTAGTAAAACAATATCTCCAATCTGTATGTTTCTTTGTGGTTTGAACCATTTGGGTCTGTTTTGCAGTTGGTGGAGATAATCTCTCGACCACCTTTTCCAGAAATGTCTGACTCGTTGTTGCAAGTGTCTCCATCTTTGTAAAGGCGGTATTTTATCGTCGGTGCAATCTGGTTCTGGTACAGCGTTTAAAGCATCTCCAATTAAAAAATGTCCAGGCGTTAATATAAACACATCACTGGGATCATTGCTGATATATGAGAGTGGCCGTGAATTTAAACAACATTCTATTTGTGCTAAGATTGTTGAAAACTCCTCAAAGGTACAAATGGCATTCCCTAGGCTTCTTCGTAAGTGATTCTTTATGGATTTCACTCCAGCCTCCCAAAGCCCGCCAAAGTGTGGTGCAGCAGGTGGATTGAAGTGCCACTGTATTGATTTGGATGCCAAGTATTGAGCAGCTATTGGTGTTGATTTTGAAATCGCTTCTTGTAGATCTTTATCTAGCAGCCTTTTACCTCCAATGAAATTCGTTCCACAATCAGAAAAGATGTCAGTGCACAGGCCTCTTCTTGAAACAAATCTTTTCAGAGCGGCGAGAAAGGCTTCTGAAGCTAACGATGATATTGCTTCAATATGGACTGCCTTTGTGACCATACAGATAAAAATACAAAAATATGCCTTCAACTGTTTTGCCTTGCGACAGTGTGATGTCTTTATGATGATTGGTCCTGCATAGTCAATTCCTACTCGACTGAAAGGCTTGCTTATATTTACCCGCTCATCAGGCAAGTTGCCCATTAATTGCGTAATTGTTTGTTTTCGATGACGTGCACAAGTAACGCATTTGTGGATTTGGCTCGTAATTGTGCGCCGTGCGTCTAATATCCAATAATTATTACGACTAGTGGCCAGTACTAGTGCAAGTCCTCCATGCATTGTTTCTAGGTGAATTTTGTTGATTATGAGGCGTGTGATGTGGTGATCCTTTGGTAATATGATAGGATGCTTCTTGTTGAAAGTAATGTTAGCCCTTTGCAAACGGCCTCCGACTCTGATTATCCCTTGATCGTCCATAAAAGGGTTGAGTTGTAAGAGCTTGCTTTTATTATGAATTAGAGTTTTATTGGATAAATTATTGTATTCATCTTTAAAACTGCTTTGTTGCACTAGACGAAAGACAACGTTCTCGGCTTGTTTTACGTAACTAATATGAGTTGTCTTACCGATGATCTCCGACAATTCTGAATAAAGCGGAGCATGTTGGCAAGTATTCGACTGAGCCGTGTAAAGGATGAATACTTCAGTAATATATCATCTTTAACAGTGATGTTGAAAGTTTGACTTGCAGGTTTCTTAGCTTCTAAATCGGTCCGATCTGATATCTTTTGACATATTGGCCATGTGATTTCAGGATGGCTTAACCACTCAGGACCCTTCCACCACATTTCATTTGACTGAAGATTTAGTACTGTAGTGCCTCTAGATGCAATATCAGCTGGATTTTGATTGGTAGATATGTGGTGCCAATTGTCATATTTGATGATCTCCTGTATTTCCAGAACTCTATTTGCAACATAAGTTTTCCAACGCGATGGATGCTCTTTGATCCACTGTAGGACTATTGTTGAGTCTGTCCAGGCGTAGATTGGTACATTTTTGAACTCCATATCGTTGCTGATTGTTTTTATGAGGCGTGCAAGAATTAATGCCCCATTTAATTCTAACCGTGGTATAGTTGTTGGCTTAACAGGAGCCACCTTGGTTTTTGAAGTTAACAATGTGCATGATATTTTGTTATTGTATTCCACACGTAGATACAGGACTGCTGCATATGCCTTATTAGAGGCATCACAAAATCCGTGAACTTGAATATTCGCACTGGGAATGTAACCAATCCATCTGGGAATCCTTAATTGAATTAGATTGTTTAGATCTCCTTTAAACCTTTCCCATTTTTGTGCTATCGGCCCAGAGACTTGAGCGTCCCATGAGCAACCTGTGATCCACAGTTCTTGAATTAGTATCTTTGCAACTATTATTACTGGCGACAACCATCCTAGCGGATCGTAAAGAGATGCAATTTCGGACAGGATGGTGCGTTTAGTTGAAGCCTTATTTTGCAGTTTTGCTGTAAGTTGGAACGTGAAATTATCTGTTGCCGGATGCCATCGGATGCCTAATGTTTTGATGTGATCTTCGTCTCCGAATAATAAACTATCCTTCGATTGTAGATATTCCTTGGGTAAGTGGGACAACAGGTCTGGACTATTGCTTGCCCATTTTCGAAGATTGAATCCGCCGGATTTTAACATTTCTATTAGCTCCTTCTGTAACTTCTTTGCATCAGTTACATCGTTGGCGCCTGCTAGCAAATCGTCGACGTAAAAGTTTTTGAAGGTGGCCTTGGAAGCTAATGGCCATCTATCTTTTTCATCTTCTGCTAACTGATGTAGTGTTCTGATTGCCAGATACGGAGCAGAGGTTGTACCGAATGTCACGGTTTTCAGTTGGTATTCTTGGAGCCTTGGTTCAGTTGGATGTTTCCAAATAATCCGTTGGAAATTCTGATGATCCGGATGCATCCAAATCATTCTGTACATTTTTTCAATATCTCCTGTAATAGCGATTTTATGTTTGCGCCAATTAAGTAGTATTGAAAATAATTTGTGTTGTATAGTTGGTCCCTTTAACAAAAAGTCATTCAAGGATTTGCCGTTGGTTGTTTTGCATGAGGCATCGAAGACAACTCGAAGTTTGGTAGTGGTGCTGTCCTTGAAAACCGCATGGTGAGGGATGTAATAGTGTAATGTTTCAGAATCTAATGACTCCACCATCTGCATTTGATTTAAGTCCAAGTACTCATTTAAGCATTTTGTATAATCCTTGGCTAAATCTGGGAATCTTTGAAATTTTGCCATTAACGCATTGAATCGTTTTAACGCTTGCGGTTTGGATTCTCCTAATATTGGCGATTGGTTGTTGACAAAGGGTAGTTTCACTTCATATTGGCCATTGCTGAGGCGCTTATGAGAGGCTTGAAAACATCCTTCGCATTGTTCCTCTTCCTTGGTAAGCATGGGACTTGATGGAACTTCTTCAATTTCCCAGAATTTGGACATTTGATTGCTTAGACTTTCGGTTGTGACTGTCATTGCAATTGTCTTCTCTTGTAGTAAACTGGTTGTTGGTCCCACCAATAGCCAACCAAATAATGTGTTGACTGCAACTGGAGATCTTTTTCCTGTCTTTACTATGCCTTCTTGTAGGATCTCAGCGTATGGGATGGCTCCTAACAAGGCATCTATTCGTCCGGGCTTCCAAAATGTTGAATCGGCTAATGGCAATCCCACTATGTGTCCGAGGTTTCTCTTTTGCATTTTATGTCTTGGAAGTGGATCCGAAATTTCTGGTATAACTAAGAACGTTTCTTCGATTTGATGTGCTTCGGGAGTGCACCCTTGCAGCTGTAATGTGGTTTGACACTTTGCATTGGCTGCTGTAGTTGTGTTTATACTGGTGATTGTGATTGCTGCTGGCGAACAAATAGCACCTAATCTTTGACACGCAGCTTGGGTGATGAACGAGGATTGTGATCCTGGATCTACAAGACACCGTAAGATGTGTCTTTCTCCGCGTTTATCCCTTGTTGAAACCAAGGCGGTAGATAGAAGGGCACGTACATTTTGGTTTGTAATGAAGGCTTGAACTGTGTTGTCCGCGCTGTGGCTAGTGCCTTCGTCATTGGCTATTCTTGGGCAGGCTTGAACCTCACTTGTTGGTGACGGAACCTTCCTTGAATTGTTGGCAGGCTGCTTGTTTCGAGTATCGTCGTGTAGTGATGTGTGGTGTTTTTGCTTGCATTTGAAGCAGTTGAATTTGCTCGTACAGTCGGTATGAGAGTGTTTGCTGGAAAGACAATTAATGCAACGACCTGATGACTTGATAGTGTTGATCTTTGTTTGTGGATTCATTTGTTTGTATACAGGGCATTTTTGCACGTAATGTTTCCCTTCGCAGGCAGGACATCTATCTCTCCTCACAATATGATATGATGCTACCTTTTCCTTGGTCGTCGTAGGTCTAGCTGACACATTTCTTGGGGTGATTGTGTCTGCAATGGATTCTAGAACCTTCAACCGAGTATTTAAAAAGGACATGAATTGTTGTAACTTCGGCAGTTCCTTTTGCGTTCCGAGTTCTTCTTCCCAATGTCTAAGGGTGATGAAGGGGAGCCTTTGAACCAAGATATGGATAAGTAAAACATCCCACGAAGTAGTATCCACTTTAAGATTCTTTAACTGCTGCATACACTCCTCTGTAGTCTCTATAAATTCCTTCAGATTCTTTGTTGATTCTACATTTAACTTGGACTGACTTACTAGACGTTTTAGTTGGTGATTGACTAGTATCCGTGTATTCTCGTACCCTTCCTTAAGTTTAGCCCATGCTGGCTCATAATCTTCATTAGTGATTGGAAAATGCCTCAAAATACGTTCTGCATCTCCGACTAATGAAGTCTTTAAATGGTGTAGTTTCTGGACTGGCTTTAAGCTTGTGTTATAATGGACTAAAGACACGAATAAGTCATGAAAGGATCGCCACATGTCAAAATCACCATTAAATTTAGGTAGAGAAATTCTTGGAAGAGATTCATGGTGCACAACAGTTGTGTGAAGAGTGGGAGTTGGGTCATTAGTATCAGCAGTTTCTAGTGGATTAGTGACCTTTCGCAAACCTTCCGCAAGTTCGCTCATGTAATCGGTGTACTTGGATTCAGTCTTTCCGTAACGGTCTTCTGATTTGTAGGGATGCGGCTCCTCTGTCTTTTCGGAAGCTAATTTGCGCATTATTTTCATGTCTACTTCATTATATTCTTCCCAATGTTTTCTTAACTCAGAAATTTTTGTTTCGAAAAAACCTTGCGTTCTTCGGTTCAGCGGTGTTTTCTTTCCGTTTTCAATTGATTTGTCGATTCTACCCCTTACAACTTCCTCTTTGATAATTAAATCGTTTAACGTTGCCATGGTTGAATTCGTAAAAATGCAACGAGTATTTTAGGAAATCGTAAAGAAATTGAGAAGAATAAAGAAAAAATTAGAATCCGTAAAGGAATTTTAAATGCAATTCGGAATTGAGAAATAAAAACGGATAGTCGAGAGACTATTTTTGATGATATACGGTACTTAGGGACGGAGAAGTTCCGTTGAAATACGGTTTTTGTAAATTTAAATAAAAAACAGTTAACGAGAACAGTAATAAAATAAGCAAAATGATCGTACAGGTCCTGGATGGAACCACCAAAAAATGTTTAGCAAACAGCTAACTGCAAATTTACCAATTAGAATTAAACAAAAAAAAAAACACTGTACGATTTAAATTTTGCTTATTTATTCACTCAAAAAAATATCGTTTCACAATTCCTTTCTTAAATTTCCCTACACCAAAATTTTATATATAATTTATTTATTTTCTTTATTTTGTATGTACAAATTCTTTATATTTTAAAAAAAAATAGTTCCTAAAAAATTCGCCCGAAATTCATAAAAAAATACAACACTAGTTCATTTTGTTCAAATTGTCTCTGCTGAGCATTACCTTGAACATATGGCACTAGGACGAAATACCGAACTTTAGGATGACTTTTTCAAAATTGCAAAATTAAAAACTAACGACGATTTTTCTGCGCACAGCCTGCGTTTTCTAGTAGAAATGGCGAAATTTCGATGTTAAAGCTCCACTTTTATAGGTTTGCTTCCGAGAGCTTAAATCAAGATGTTTTCCATACTGAAATTGAAGTTTCCCTTGCGTCCATGTTAAAATTTCATTATTGTTCTCGCTCTGATTTTCTCCTTTCTCTTTCCCACTAATGGCGAATATTTTCGAATTTTTAAACTAATTTTTTAGCTTTTTTACAAAACGTCGCATTTTTTAGACGTTTTTTTAGTATTCGCCAGTACTAAAATTCTCTGGCAGCACGGTCAGCTGATGAATGTCAGTGCGCAGAATTCCAAACTCGTTGGTTGACACCTGCGCCTTTCATCGTGTATTTCGCCGCTTTTTACGAAGGTGGTACAGGTGTACCGTCGTGGTCGCCTTCTTACACCTCTAGGGAAGCTCGCGAGTGTCGAATGTGGCATTATGTGTTCGTTTTTTTTTTTTTTTTGTCGCCAAAATATCCGCGAAGAAAAGTGAGGTTACAGGGTTTGCGGCTGTTGTTTGTTCGCTATTAGTTTCTGTTGTTTTGTTTTTAATTTATCTTTCTTAGATTTAGTTTTGTGTTGTATTTATGTGTAGATTGTCTTATAAATTAGTTTAGAATTCGTAGTTTCGTGACATAACTTCATACAGTGCATTCATGGTAGTCAGGGTTCTTCCTTCCAGCATCCCTGAATGCGCTGTGGTGGTCTTCATCTTATTTTAAGTGTTGTGACATTCAATAGGTACGTAATATTAACTTCAATTTTATTTAACTTTCTTTGATTTTAGATTGTTTGTATAATTCAGGTAAGTACAAGTATCCTTAAAATATATTTATTTTAAAACCTAATTTAATTTTTATTTTAGGTTTCAAATGGTTGGTTTATGTTGTTCTCAACAAAGGGGTACCCCTTGGCATTTTTTTGCACTTTTTTGGCAAAGTGCTCCGATTTCGACGAATGGGGCCTCGTTGGAAAGGGTTCGCTCCCCCGAATCCAGAACCGTTGTCTGTTCCGGAAAATTCCAACGGGTTCGGGAGTTATGGGCTCTTTTGTGGCTTCACAAGGAGGGCCCTTCAACACCCATTATCTCAGGAAATACCGGTCAGACCGGTGTCAAATTTAATTTACAGCCTCCCTAGGAGGGCCCTAACAATTTACCATCAAAAAAAGGGCACCTCCAAAAATGGCCCAAAATCGCTAAAAATGCAAAGGGGTACTCCTTGGCATTTTTTTGCACTTTTTTGGCAAAGTGCTCCGATTTCGACGAATGGGGCCTCGTTGGAAAGGGTTCGCTCCCCCGAATCCAGAACCGTTGTCTGTTCCGGAATATTCCAACGGGTTCGGGAGTTATGGGCTCTTTTGTGGCTTCACAAGGAGGGCCCTTCAACACCCATTATCTCAGGAAATACCGGTCAGACCGGTGTCAAATTTAATTTACAGCCTCCCTAGGAGGGCCCTAACAATTTCCCATCAAAAAAAGGGCACCTCCAAAAATGGCCCAAAATCGCTAAAAATGCAAAGGGGTACCCCTGGCATTTTTTTGCACTTTTTTGGCAAAGTGCTCCGATTTCGACGAATGGGGCCTCGTTGGAAAGGGTTCGCTCTCCCGAATCCAGAACCGTTGTCTGTTCCGGAAAATTCCAACGGGTTCGGGAGTTATGGGCTCTTTTGTGGCTTCACAAGGAGGGCCCTTCAACACCCATTATCTCAGGAAATACCGGTCAGACCGGTGTCAAATTTAATTTACAGCCTCCCTAGGAGGGCCCTAACAATTTCCCATCAAAAAAAGGGCACCTCCAAAAATGGCCCAAAATCGCTAAAAATGCAAAGGGGTACCCCTTGGCATTTTTTGCACTTTTTTGGCAAAGTGCTCCGATTTCGACGAATGGGGCCTCGTTGGAAAGGGTTCGCTCCCCCGAATCCAGAACCGTTGTCTGTTCCGGAAAATTCCAACGGGTTCGGGAGTTATGGGCTCTTTTGTGGCTTCACAAGGAGGGCCCTTCAACACCCATTATCTCAGGAAATACCGGTCAGACCGGTGTCAAATTTAATTTACAGCCTCCCTAGGAGGGCCCTAACAATTTCCCATCAAAAAAAGGGCACCTCCAAAAATGGCCCAAAATCGCTAAAAATGCAAAGGGGTACCCCTTGGCATTTTTTTGCACTTTTTTGGCAAAGTGCTCCGATTTCGACGAATGGGGCCTCGTTGGAAAGGGTTCGCTCTCCCGAATCCAGAACCGTTGTCTGTTCCGGAAAATTCCAACGGGTTGGGGAGTTATGGGCTCTTTTGTGGCTTCACAAGGAGGGCCCTTCAACACCCATTATCTCAGGAAATACCGGTCAGACCGGTGTCAAATTTAATTTACAGCCTCCCTAGGAGGGCCCTAACAATTTCCCATCAAAAAAGGGCACCTCCAAAAATGGCCCAAAATCGCTAAAAATGCAAAGGGGTACCCCTTGGCATTTTTTTGCACTTTTTTGGCAAAGTACTCCGATTTCGACGAATGGGGCCTCGTTGGAAAGGGTTCGCTCTCCCGAATCCAGAATCTTTGTCTGTTCCGGAAAATTCCAACGGGTTCGGGAGTTATGGGCTCTTTTGTGGCTTCACAAGGCGGGCCCTTCAACACCCATTATCTCAGGAAATACCGGTCAGACCGGTGTCAAATTTAATTTACAGCCTCCCTAGGAGGGCCCTAACAATTTCCCATCAAAAAAAGGGCACCTCCAAAATGGCCCAAAATCGCTAAAAATGCAAAGGGGTACCCCTTGGCATTTTTTTGCACTTTTTTGGCAAAGTGCTCCGATTTCGACGAATGGGGCCTCGTTGGAAAGGGTTCGCTCTCCCGAATCCAGAACCGTTGTCTGTTCCGGAAAATTCCAACGGGTTGGGGAGTTATGGGCTCTTTTGTGGCTTCACAAGGAGGGCCCTTCAACACCCATTATCTCAGGAAATACCGGTCAGACCGGTGTCAAATTTAATTTACAGCCTCCCTAGGAGGGCCCTAACAATTTCCCATCAAAAAAGGGCACCTCCAAAAATGGCCCAAAATCGCTAAAAATGCAAAGGGGTACCCCTTGGCATTTTTTTGCACTTTTTTGGCAAAGTACTCCGATTTCGACGAATGGGGCCTCGTTGGAAAGGGTTCGCTCTCCCGAATCCAGAATCTTTGTCTGTTCCGGAAAATTCCAACGGGTTCGGGAGTTATGGGCTCTTTTGTGGCTTCACAAGGAGGGCCCTTCAACACCCATTATCTCAGGAAATACCGGTCAGACCGGTGTCAAATTTAATTTACAGCCTCCCTAGGAGGGCCCTAACAATTTCCCATCAAAAAAGGGCACCTCCAAAAATGGCCCAAAATCGCTAAAAATGCAAAGGGGTACCCCTTGGCATTTTTTGCACTTTTTTGGCAAAGTGCTCCGATTTCGACGAATGGGGCCTCGTTGGAAAGGGTTCGCTCCCCCGAATCCAGAACCGTTGTCTGTTCCGGAAAATTCCAACGGGTTCGGGAGTTATGGGCTCTTTTGTGGCTTCACAAGGAGGGCCCTTCAACACCCATTATCTCAGGAAATACCGGTCAGACCGGTGTCAAATTTAATTTACAGCCTCCCTAGGAGGGCCCTAACAATTTCCCATCAAAAAAGGGCACCTCCAAAAATGGCCCAAAATCGCTAAAAATGCAAAGGGGTACCCCTTGGCATTTTTTTGCACTTTTTTGGCAAAGTACTCCGATTTCGACGAATGGGGCCTCGTTGGAAAGGGTTCGCTCTCCCGAATCCAGAATCTTTGTCTGTTCCGGAAAATTCCAACGGGTTCGGGAGTTATGGGCTCTTTTGTGGCTTCACAAGGCGGGCCCTTCAACACCCATTATCTCAGGAAATACCGGTCAGACCGGTGTCAAATTTAATTTACAGCCTCCCTAGGAGGGCCCTAACAATTTCCCATCAAAAAAAGGGCACCTCCAAAATGGCCCAAAATCGCTAAAAATGCAAAGGGGTACCCCTTGGCATTTTTTTGCACTTTTTTGGCAAAGTGCTCCGATTTCGACGAATGGGGCCTCGTTGGAAAGGGTTCGCTCTCCCGAATCCAGAACCGTTGTCTGTTCCGGAAAATTCCAACGGGTTGGGGAGTTATGGGCTCTTTTGTGGCTTCACAAGGAGGGCCCTTCAACACCCATTATCTCAGGAAATACCGGTCAGACCGGTGTCAAATTTAATTTACAGCCTCCCTAGGAGGGCCCTAACAATTTCCCATCAAAAAAGGGCACCTCCAAAAATGGCCCAAAATCGCTAAAAATGCAAAGGGGTACCCCTTGGCATTTTTTTGCACTTTTTTGGCAAAGTACTCCGATTTCGACGAATGGGGCCTCGTTGGAAAGGGTTCGCTCTCCCGAATCCAGAATCTTTGTCTGTTCCGGAAAATTCCAACGGGTTCGGGAGTTATGGGCTCTTTTGTGGCTTCACAAGGAGGGCCCTTCAACACCCATTATCTCAGGAAATACCGGTCAGACCGGTGTCAAATTTAATTTACAGCCTCCCTAGGAGGGCCCTAACAATTTCCCATCAAAAAAGGGCACCTCCAAAAATGGCCCAAAATCGCTAAAAATGCAAAGGGGTACCCCTTGGCATTTTTTTGCACTTTTTTGGCAAAGTGCTCCGATTTCGACGAATGGGGCCTCGTTGGAAAGGGTTCGCTCTCCCGAATCCAGAATCGTTTTCTGTTCCGGAAAATTCCAACGGGTTCGGGAGTTATGGGCTCTTTTGTGGCTTCACAAGGAGGGCCCTTCAACACCCATTATCTCAGGAAATACCGGTCAGACCGGTGTCAAATTTAATTTACAGCCTCCCTAGGAGGGCCCTAACAATTTCCCATCAAAAAAGGGCACCTCCAAAAATGGCCCAAAATCGCTAAAAATGCAAAGGGGTACCCCTTGGCATTTTTTTGCACTTTTTTGGCAAAGTACTCCGATTTCGACGAATGGGGCCTCGTTGGAAAGGGTTCGCTCTCCCGAATCCAGAATCTTTGTCTGTTCCGGAAAATTCCAACGGGTTCGGGAGTTATGGGCTCTTTTGTGGCTTCACAAGGAGGGCCCTTCAACACCCATTATCTCAGGAAATACCGGTCAGACCGGTGTCAAATTTAATTTACAGCCTCCCTAGGAGGGCCCTAACAATTTCCCATCAAAAAAGGGCACCTCCAAAAATGGCCCAAAATCGCTAAAAATGCAAAGGGGTACCCCTTGGCATTTTTTTGCACTTTTTTGGCAAAGTGCTCCGATTTCGACGAATGGGGCCTCGTTGGAAAGGGTTCGCTCTCCCGAATCCAGAATCTTTGTCTGTTCCGGAAAATTCCAACGGGTTCGGGAGTTATGGGCTCTTTTGTGGCTTCACAAGGAGGGCCCTTCAACACCCATTATCTCAGGAAATACCGGTCAGACCGGTGTCAAATTTAATTTACAGCCTCCCTAGGAGGGCCCTAACAATTTCCCATCAAAAAAGGGCACCTCCAAAAATGGCCCAAAATCGCTAAAAATGCAAAGGGGTACCCCTTGGCATTTTTTTGCACTTTATTGGCAAAGTGCTCCGATTTCGACGAATGGGGCCTCGTTGGAAAGGGTTCGCTCTCCCGAATCCAGAATCTTTGTCTGTTCCGGAAAATTCCAACGGGTTCGGGAGTTATGGGCTCTTTTGTGGCTTCACAAGGAGGGCCCTTCAACACCCATTATCTCAGGAAATACCGGTCAGACCGGTGTCAAATTTAATTTACAGCCTCCCTAGGAGGGCCCTAACAATTTCCCATCAAAAAAGGGCTCCTCCAAAAATGGCCCAAAATCGCTAAAAATGCAAAGGGGTACCCCTTGGCACTTTTTTTTGCACTTTTTTGGCAAAGTGCTCCGATTTCGACGAATGGGGCCTCGTTGGAAAGGGTTCGCTCTCCCGAATCCAGAATCGTTTTCTGTTCCGGAAAATTCCAACGGGTTCGGGAGTTATGGGCTCTTTTGTGGCTTCACAAGGAGGGCCCTTCAACACCCATTATCTCAGGAAATACCGGTCAGACCGGTGTCAAATTTAATTTACAGCCTCCCTAGGAGGGCCCTAACAATTTCCCATCAAAAAAGGGCACCTCCAAAAATGGCCCAAAATCGCTAAAAATGCAAAGGGGTACCCCTTGGCATTTTTTTGCACTTTTTTGGCAAAGTACTCCGATTTCGACGAATGGGGCCTCGTTGGAAAGGGTTCGCTCTCCCGAATCCAGAATCTTTGTCTGTTCCGGAAAATTCCAACGGGTTCGGGAGTTATGGGCTCTTTTGTGGCTTCACAAGGAGGGCCCTTCAACACCCATTATCTCAGGAAATACCGGTCAGACCGGTGTCAAATTTAATTTACAGCCTCCCTAGGAGGGCCCTAACAATTTCCCATCAAAAAAGGGCACCTCCAAAAATGGCCCAAAATCGCTAAAAATGCAAAGGGGTACCCCTTGGCATTTTTTTGCACTTTTTTGGCAAAGTACTCCGATTTCGACGAATGGGGCCTCGTTGGAAAGGGTTCGCTCTCCCGAATCCAGAATCGTTTTCTGTTCCGGAAAATTCCAACGGGTTCGGGAGTTATGGGCTCTTTTGTGGCTTCACAAGGAGGGCCCTTCAACACCCATTATCTCAGGAAATACCGGTCAGACCGGTGTCAAATTTAATTTACAGCCTCCCTAGGAGGGCCCTAACAATTTCCCATCAAAAAAGGGCACCTCCAAAAATGGCCCAAAATCGCTAAAAATGCAAAGGGGTACCCCTTGGCATTTTTTTGCACTTTTTTGGCAAAGTGCTCCGATTTCGACGAATGGGGCCTCGTTGGAAAGGGTTCGCTCTCCCGAATCCAGAATCTTTGTCTGTTCCGGAAAATTCCAACGGGTTCGGGAGTTATGGGCTCTTTTGTGGCTTCACAAGGAGGGCCCTTCAACACCCATTATCTCAGGAAATACCGGTCAGACCGGTGTCAAATTTAATTTACAGCCTCCCTAGGAGGGCCCTAACAATTTCCCATCAAAAAAGGGCTCCTCCAAAAATGGCCCAAAATCGCTAAAAATGCAAAGGGGTACCCCTTGGCATTTTTTTGCACTTTTTTGGCAAAGTGCTCCGATTTCGACGAATGGGGCCTCGTTGGAAAGGGTTCGCTCTCCCGAATCCAGAATCGTTTTCTGTTCCGGAAAATTCCAACGGGTTCGGGAGTTATGGGCTCTTTTGTGGCTTCACAAGGAGGGCCCTTCAACACCCATTATCTCAGGAAATACCGGTCAGACCGGTGTCAAATTTAATTTACAGCCTCCCTAGGAGGGCCCTAACAATTTCCCATCAAAAAAGGGCACCTCCAAAAATGGCCCAAAATCGCTAAAAATGCAAAGGGGTACCCCTTGGCATTTTTTTGCACTTTTTTGGCAAAGTACTCCGATTTCGACGAATGGGGCCTCGTTGGAAAGGGTTCGCTCTCCCGAATCCAGAATCTTTGTCTGTTCCGGAAAATTCCAACGGGTTCGGGAGTTATGGGCTCTTTTGTGGCTTCACAAGGAGGGCCCTTCAACACCCATTATCTCAGGAAATACCGGTCAGACCGGTGTCAAATTTAATTTACAGCCTCCCTAGGAGGGCCCTAACAATTTCCCATCAAAAAAGGGCACCTCCAAAAATGGCCCAAAATCGCTAAAAATGCAAAGGGGTACCCCTTGGCATTTTTTTGCACTTTTTTGGCAAAGTACTCCGATTTCGACGAATGGGGCCTCGTTGGAAAGGGTTCGCTCTCCCGAATCCAGAATCGTTTTCTGTTCCGGAAAATTCCAACGGGTTCGGGAGTTATGGGCTCTTTTGTGGCTTCACAAGGAGGGCCCTTCAACACCCATTATCTCAGGAAATACCGGTCAGACCGGTGTCAAATTTAATTTACAGCCTCCCTAGGAGGGCCCTAACAATTTCCCATCAAAAAAGGGCACCTCCAAAAATGGCCCAAAATCGCTAAAAATGCAAAGGGGTACCCCTTGGCATTTTTTTGCACTTTTTTGGCAAAGTGCTCCGATTTCGACGAATGGGGCCTCGTTGGAAAGGGTTCGCTCTCCCGAATCCAGAATCTTTGTCTGTTCCGGAAAATTCCAACGGGTTCGGGAGTTATGGGCTCTTTTGTGGCTTCACAAGGAGGGCCCTTCAACACCCATTATCTCAGGAAATACCGGTCAGACCGGTGTCAAATTTAATTTACAGCCTCCCTAGGAGGGCCCTAACAATTTCCCATCAAAAAAGGGCTCCTCCAAAAATGGCCCAAAATCGCTAAAAATGCAAAGGGGTACCCCTTGGCATTTTTTTGCACTTTTTTGGCAAAGTGCTCCGATTTCGACGAATGGGGCCTCGTTGGAAAGGGTTCGCTCTCCCGAATCCAGAACCGTTGTCTGTTCCGGAAAATTCCAACGGGTTGGGGAGTTATGGGCTCTTTTGTGGCTTCACAAGGAGGGCCCTTCAACACCCATTATCTCAGGAAATACCGGTCAGACCGGTGTCAAATTTAATTTACAGCCTCCCTAGGAGGGCCCTAACAATTTCCCATCAAAAAAGGGCACCTCCAAAAATGGCCCAAAATCGCTAAAAATGCAAAGGGGTACCCCTTGGCATTTTTTGCACTTTTTTGGCAAAGTACTCCGATTTCGACGAATGGGGCCTCGTTGGAAAGGGTTCGCTCTCCCGAATCCAGAATCTTTGTCTGTTCCGGAAAATTCCAACGGGTTCGGGAGTTATGGGCTCTTTTGTGGCTTCACAAGGAGGGCCCTTCAACACCCATTATCTCAGGAAATACCGGTCAGACCGGTGTCAAATTTAATTTACAGCCTCCCTAGGAGGGCCCTAACAATTTCCCATCAAAAAAGGGCTCCTCCAAAAATGGCCCAAAATCGCTAAAAATGCAAAGGGGTACCCCTTGGCATTTTTTTGCACTTTTTTGGCAAAGTGCTCCGATTTCGACGAATGGGGCCTCGTTGGAAAGGGTTCGCTCTCCCGAATCCAGAACCGTTGTCTGTTCCGGAAAATTCCAACGGGTTGGGGAGTTATGGGCTCTTTTGTGGCTTCACAAGGAGGGCCCTTCAACACCCATTATCTCAGGAAATACCGGTCAGACCGGTGTCAAATTTAATTTACAGCCTCCCTAGGAGGGCCCTAACAATTTCCCATCAAAAAAGGGCACCTCCAAAAATGGCCCAAAATCGCTAAAAATGCAAAGGGGTACCCCTTGGCATTTTTTGCACTTTTTTGGCAAAGTACTCCGATTTCGACGAATGGGGCCTCGTTGGAAAGGGTTCGCTCTCCCGAATCCAGAATCTTTGTCTGTTCCGGAAAATTCCAACGGGTTCGGGAGTTATGGGCTCTTTTGTGGCTTCACAAGGAGGGCCCTTCAACACCCATTATCTCAGGAAATACCGGTCAGACCGGTGTCAAATTTAATTTACAGCCTCCCTAGGAGGGCCCTAACAATTTCCCATCAAAAAAGGGCTCCTCCAAAAATGGCCCAAAATCGCTAAAAATGCAAAGGGGTACCCCTTGGCATTTTTTTGCACTTTTTTGGCAAAGTGCTCCGATTTCGACGAATGGGGCCTCGTTGGAAAGGGTTCGCTCTCCCGAATCCAGAACCGTTGTCTGTTCCGGAAAATTCCAACGGGTTGGGGAGTTATGGGCTCTTTTGTGGCTTCACAAGGAGGGCCCTTCAACACCCATTATCTCAGGAAATACCGGTCAGACCGGTGTCAAATTTAATTTACAGCCTCCCTAGGAGGGCCCTAACAATTTCCCATCAAAAAAGGGCACCTCCAAAAATGGCCCAAAATCGCTAAAAATGCAAAGGGGTACCCCTTGGCATTTTTTGCACTTTTTTGGCAAAGTACTCCGATTTCGACGAATGGGGCCTCGTTGGAAAGGGTTCGCTCTCCCGAATCCAGAATCTTTGTCTGTTCCGGAAAATTCCAACGGGTTCGGGAGTTATGGGCTCTTTTGTGGCTTCACAAGGAGGGCCCTTCAACACCCATTATCTCAGGAAATACCGGTCAGACCGGTGTCAAATTTAATTTACAGCCTCCCTAGGAGGGCCCTAACAATTTCCCATCAAAAAAAGGGCACCTCCAAAAATGGCCCAAAATCGCTAAAAATGCAAAGGGGTACCCCTTGGCATTTTTTTGCACTTTTTTGGCAAAGTGCACCGATTTCGACGAATGGGGCCTCGTTGGAAAGGGTTCGCTCTCCCGAATCCAGAACCGTTGTCTGTTCCGGAATATTCCAACGGGTTCCGGAGTTATGGGCTCTTTTGTGGCTTCACAAGGAGGGCCCTTCAACACCCATTATCTCAGGAAATACCGGTCAGACCGGTGTCAAATTTAATTTACAGCCTCCCTAGGAGGGCCCTAACAATTTCCCATCAAAAAAAGGGCACCTCCAAAAATGGCCCAAAATCGCTAAAAATGCAAAGGGGTACCCCTTGGCATTTTTTTGCACTTTTTTGGCAAAGTACTCCGATTTCGACGAATAGGGCCTCGTTGGAAAGGGTTCGCTCTCCCGAATCCAGAATCGTTGTCTGTTCCGGAAAATTCCAACGGGTTCGGGAGTTATGGGCTCTTTTGTGGCTTCACAAGGAGGGCCCTTCAACACCCATTATCTCAGGAAATACCGGTCAGACCGGTGTCAAATTTAATTTACAGCCTCCCTAGGAGGGCCCTAACAATTTCCCATCAAAAAAAGGGCACCTCCAAAAATGGCCCAAAATCGCTAAAAATGCAAAGGGTACCCTTGGCATTTTTTTGCACTTTTTTGGCAAAGTGCTCCGATTTCGACGAATGGGGCCTCGTTGGAAAAGGTTCGCTCCCCCGAATCCAGAACCGTTGTCTGTTCCGGAAAATTCTAACGGGTCCGGGAGTTATGGGCTCTTTTGTGGCTTCACAAGGAGGGCCCTTCAACACCCATTATCTCAGGAAATACCGGTCAGACCGGTGTCAAATTTAATTTACAGCCTCCCTAGGAGGGCCCTAACAATTTCCCATCAAAAAAAGGCCACCTCCAAAAATGGCCCAAAATCGCTAAAAATGCAAAGGGCTTGGCATTTTTTTGCACTTTTTTGGCAAAGTGCTCCGATTTCGACGAATGGGGCCTCGTTGGAAAGGGTTCGTTCCCCGAATCCAGAACCGTTGTCTGTTCCGGAAAATTCCAACGGGTTCGGGAGTTATGGGCTCTTTTGTGGCTTCACAAGGAGGGCCCTTCAACACCCATTATCTCAGGAAATACCGGTCAGACCGGTGTCAAATTTAATTTACAGCCTCCCTAGGAGGGCCCTAACAATTTTCCATCAAAAAAAGGGCACCTCCAAAAATGGCCCAAAATCGCTAAAAATGCAAAGGGGTACCCCTTGGCATTTTTTTGCACTTTTTTGGCAAAGTGCTCCGATTTCGACGAATGGGGCCTCGTTGGAAAGGGTTCGCTCTCCCGAATCCAGAACCGTTGTCTGTTCCGGAAAATTCCAACGGGTTGGGGAGTTATGGGCTCTTTTGTGGCTTCACAAGGAGGGCCCTTCAACACCCATTATCTCAGGAAATACCGGTCAGACCGGTGTCAAATTTAATTTACAGCCTCCCTAGGAGGGCCCTAACAATTTCCCATCAAAAAAGGGCACCTCCAAAAATGGCCCAAAATCGCTAAAAATGCAAAGGGGTACCCCTTGGCATTTTTTTGCACTTTTTTGGCAAAGTACTCCGATTTCGACGAATGGGGCCTCGTTGGAAAGGGTTCGCTCTCCCGAATCCAGAATCGTTTTCTGTTCCGGAAAATTCCAACGACGGGTTCGGGAGTTATGGGCTCTTTTGTGGCTTCACAAGGAGGGCCCTTCAACACCCATTATCTCAGGAAATACCGGTCAGACCGGTGTCAAATTTAATTTACAGCCTCCCTAGGAGGGCCCTAACAATTTCCCATCAAAAAAGGGCACCTCCAAAAATGGCCCAAAATCGCTAAAAATGCAAAGGGGTACCCCTTGGCATTTTTTTGCACTTTTTTGGCAAAGTACTCCGATTTCGACGAATGGGGCCTCGTTGGAAAGGGTTCGCTCTCCCGAATCCAGAACCGTTGTCTGTTCCGGAAAATTCCAACGGGTTGGGGAGTTATGGGCTCTTTTGTGGCTTCACAAGGAGGGCCCTTCAACACCCATTATCTCAGGAAATACCGGTCAGACCGGTGTCAAATTTAATTTACAGCCTCCCTAGGAGGGCCCTAACAATTTCCCATCAAAAAAGGGCACCTCCAAAAATGGCCCAAAATCGCTAAAAATGCAAAGGGGTACCCCTTGGCATTTTTTTGCACTTTTTTGGCAAAGTACTCCGATTTCGACGAATGGGGCCTCGTTGGAAAGGGTTCGCTCTCCCGAATCCAGAATCTTTGTCTGTTCCGGAAAATTCCAACGGGTTCGGGAGTTATGGGCTCTTTTGTGGCTTCACAAGGAGGGCCCTTCAACACCCATTATCTCAGGAAATACCGGTCAGACCGGTATCAAATTTAATTTACAGCCTCCCTAGGAGGGCCCTAACAATTTCCCATCAAAAAAGGGCACCTCCAAAAATGGCCCAAAATCGCTAAAAATGCAAAGGGGTACCCCTTGGCATTTTTTTGCACTTTTTTGGCAAAGTGCTCCGATTTCGACGAATGGGGCCTCGTTGGAAAGGGTTCGCTCCCCCGAATCCAGAACCGTTGTCTGTTCCGGAAAATTCCAACGGGTTCCGGAGTTATGGGCTCTTTTGTGGCTTAACAAGGAGGGCCCTTCAACACCCATTATCTCAGGAAATACCGGTCAGACCGGTGTCAAATTTAATTTACAGCCTCCCTAGGAGGGCCCTAACAATTTCCCATCAAAAAAAGGGCACCTCCAAAAATGGCCCAAAATCGCTAAAAATGCAAAGGGCTTGGCATTTTTTTGCACTTTTTTGGCAAAGTGCTCCGATTTCGACGAATGGGGCCTCGTTGGAAAGGGTTCGTTCCCCGAATCCAGAACCGTTGTCTGTTCCGGAAAATTCCAACGGGTTCGGGAGTTATGGGCTCTTTTGTGGCTTCACAAGGAGGGCCCTTCAACACCCATTATCTCAGGAAATACCGGTCAGACCGGTGTCAAATTTAATTTACAGCCTCCCTAGGAGGGCCCTAACAATTTTCCATCAAAAAAAGGGCACCTCCAAAAATGGCCCAAAATCGCTAAAAATGCAAAGGGGTACCCCTTGGCATTTTTTTGCACTTTTTTGGCAAAGTGCTCCGATTTCGACGAATGGGGCCTCGTTGGAAAGGGTTCGCTCTCCCGAATCCAGAACCGTTGTCTGTTCCGGAAAATTCCAACGGGTTGGGGAGTTATGGGCTCTTTTGTGGCTTCACAAGGAGGGCCCTTCAACACCCATTATCTCAGGAAATACCGGTCAGACCGGTGTCAAATTTAATTTACAGCCTCCCTAGGAGGGCCCTAACAATTTCCCATCAAAAAAGGGCACCTCCAAAAATGGCCCAAAATCGCTAAAAATGCAAAGGGGTACCCCTTGGCATTTTTTTGCACTTTTTTGGCAAAGTACTCCGATTTCGACGAATGGGGCCTCGTTGGAAAGGGTTCGCTCTCCCGAATCCAGAATCTTTGTCTGTTCCGGAAAATTCCAACGGGTTCGGGAGTTATGGGCTCTTTTGTGGCTTCACAAGGAGGGCCCTTCAACACCCATTATCTCAGGAAATACCGGTCAGACCGGTGTCAAATTTAATTTACAGCCTCCCTAGGAGGGCCCTAACAATTTCCCATCAAAAAAGGGCACCTCCAAAAATGGCCCAAAATCGCTAAAAATGCAAAGGGGTACCCCTTGGCATTTTTTTGCACTTTTTTGGCAAAGTACTCCGATTTCGACGAATGGGGCCTCGTTGGAAAGGGTTCGCTCTCCCGAATCCAGAATCGTTTTCTGTTCCGGAAAATTCCAACGGGTTCGGGAGTTATGGGCTCTTTTGTGGCTTCACAAGGAGGGCCCTTCAACACCCATTATCTCAGGAAATACCGGTCAGACCGGTGTCAAATTTAATTTACACCCTCCCTAGGAGGGCCCTAACAATTTTCCATCAAAAAAAGGGCACCTCCAAAAATGGCCCAAAATCGCTAAAAATGCAAAGGGGTACCCCTTGGCATTTTTTTGCACTTTTTTGGCAAAGTGCTCCGATTTCGACGAATGGGGCCTCGTTGGAAAGGGTTCGCTCCCCCGAATCCAGAACCGTTGTCTGTTCCGGAAAATTCCAACGGGTTCCGGAGTTATGGGCTCTTTTGTGGCTTAACAAGGAGGGCCCTTCAACACCCATTATCTCAGGAAATACCGGTCAGACCGGTGTCAAATTTAATTTACAGCCTCCCTAGGAGGGCCCTAACAATTTCCCATCAAAAAAAGGGCACCTCCAAAAATGGCCCAAAATCGCTAAAAATGCAAAGGGGTACCCCTTGGCATTTTTTGCACTTTTTTGGCAAAGTACTCCGATTTCGACGAATGGGGCCTCGTTGGAAAGGGTTCGCTCTCCCGAATCCAGAATCGTTTTCTGTTCCGGAAAATTCCAACGGGTTCGGGAGTTATGGGCTCTTTTGTGGCTTAACAAGGAGGGCCCTTCAACACCCATTATCTCAGGAAATACCGGTCAGACCGGTGTCAAATTTAATTTACAGCCTCCCTAGGAGGGCCCTAACAATTTCCCATCAAAAAAGGGCACCTCCAAAAATGGCCCAAAATCGCTAAAAATGCAAAGGGGTACCCCTTGGCATTTTTTTGCACTTTTTTGGCAAAGTGCTCCGATTTCGACGAATGGGGCCTCGTTGGAAAGGGTTCGCTCCCCCGAATCCAGAACCGTTGTCTGTTCCGGAAAATTCCAACGGGTTCCGGAGTTATGGGCTCTTTTGTGGCTTAACAAGGAGGGCCCTTCAACACCCATTATCTCAGGAAATACCGGTCAGACCGGTGTCAAATTTAATTTACAGCCTCCCTAGGAGGGCCCTAACAATTTCCCATCAAAAAAAGGGCACCTCCAAAAATGGCCCAAAATCGCTAAAAATGCAATGGGGTACCCCTTGGCATTTTTTGCACTTTTTTGGCAAAGTACTCCGATTTCGACGAATGGGGCCTCGTTGGAAAGGGTTCGCTCTCCCGAATCCAGAATCGTTGTCTGTTCCGGAAAATTCCAACGGGTTCGGGAGTTATGGGCTCTTTTGTGGCTTCACAAGGAGGGCCCTTCAACACCCATTATCTCAGGAAATACCGGTCAGACCGGTGTCAAATTTAATTTACAGCCTCCCTAGGAGGGCCCTAACAATTTCCCATCAAAAAAAGGGCACCTCCAAAAATGGCCCAAAATCGCTAAAAATGCAAAGGGGTACCCCTTGGCATTTTTTTGCACTTTTTTGGCAAAGTGCACCGATTTCGACGAATGGGGCCTCGTTGGAAAGGGTTCGCTCCCCCGAATCCAGAACCGTTGTCTGTTCCGGAATATTCCAACGGGTTCCGGAGTTATGGGCTCTTTTGTGGCTTCACAAGGAGGGCCCTTCAACACCCATTATCTCAGGAAATACCGGTCAGACCGGTGTCAAATTTAATTTACAGCCTCCCTAGGAGGGCCCTAACAATTTCCCATCAAAAAAGGGCACCTCCAAAAATGGCCCAAAATCGCTAAAAATGCAAAGGGGTACCCCTTGGCATTTTTTTGCACTTTTTTGGCAAAGTGCTCCGATTTCGACGAATGGGGCCTCGTTGGAAAGGGTTCGCTCCCCCGAATCCAGAACCGTTGTCTGTTCCGGAAAATTCCAACGGGTTCCGGAGTTATGGGCTCTTTTGTGGCTTAACAAGGAGGGCCCTTCAACACCCATTATCTCAGGAAATACCGGTCAGACCGGTGTCAAATTTAATTTACAGCCTCCCTAGGAGGGCCCTAACAATTTCCCATCAAAAAAAGGGCACCTCCAAAAATGGCCCAAAATCGCTAAAAATGCAATGGGGTACCCCTTGGCATTTTTTGCACTTTTTTGGCAAAGTACTCCGATTTCGACGAATGGGGCCTCGTTGGAAAGGGTTCGCTCTCCCGAATCCAGAATCGTTGTCTGTTCCGGAAAATTCCAACGGGTTCGGGAGTTATGGGCTCTTTTGCGGCTTCACAAGGAGGGCCCTTCAACACCCATTATCTCAGGAAGTACCGGTCAGACCGGTGTCAAATTTAATTTACAGCCTCCCTAGGAGGGCCCTAACAATTTCCCATCAAAAAAAGGGCACCTCCAAAAATGGCCCAAAATCGCTAAAAATGCAATGGGGTACCCCTTGGCATTTTTTGCACTTTTTTGGCAAAGTACTCCGATTTCGACGAATGGGGCCTCGTTGGAAAGGGTTCGCTCTCCCGAATCCAGAACCGTTGTCTGTTCCGGAAAATTCCAACGGGTTCGGGAGTTATGGGCTCTTTTGTGGCTTCACAAGGAGGGCCCTTCAACACCCATTATCTCAGGAAATACCGGTCAGACCGGTGTCAAATTTAATTTACAGCCTCCCTAGGAGGGCCCTAACAATTTCCCATCAAAAAAGGGCACCTCCAAAAATGGCCCAAAATCGCTAAAAATGCAAAGGGGTACCCCTTGGCATTTTTTTGCACTTTTTTGGCAAAGTACTCCGATTTCGACGAATGGGGCCTCGTTGGAAAGGGTTCGCTCTCCCGAATCCAGAATCTTTGTCTGTTCCGGAAAATTCCAACGGGTTCGGGAGTTATGGGCTCTTTTGTGGCTTCACAAGGAGGGCCCTTCAACACCCATTATCTCAGGAAATACCGGTCAGACCGGTGTCAAATTTAATTTACAGCCTCCCTAGGAGGGCCCTAACAATTTCCCATCAAAAAAGGGCACCTCCAAAAATGGCCCAAAATCGCTAAAAATGCAAAGGGGTACCCCTTGGCATTTTTTTGCACTTTTTTGGCAAAGTACTCCGATTTCGACGAATGGGGCCTCGTTGGAAAGGGTTCGCTCTCCCGAATCCAGAATCGTTTTCTGTTCCGGAAAATTCCAACGGGTTCGGGAGTTATGGGCTCTTTTGTGGCTTCACAAGGAGGGCCCTTCAACACCCATTATCTCAGGAAATACCGGTCAGACCGGTGTCAAATTTAATTTACACCCTCCCTAGGAGGGCCCTAACAATTTTCCATCAAAAAAAGGGCACCTCCAAAAATGGCCCAAAATCGCTAAAAATGCAAAGGGGTACCCCTTGGCATTTTTTTGCACTTTTTTGGCAAAGTGCTCCGATTTCGACGAATGGGGCCTCGTTGGAAAGGGTTCGCTCCCCCGAATCCAGAACCGTTGTCTGTTCCGGAAAATTCCAACGGGTTCCGGAGTTATGGGCTCTTTTGTGGCTTAACAAGGAGGGCCCTTCAACACCCATTATCTCAGGAAATACCGGTCAGACCGGTGTCAAATTTAATTTACAGCCTCCCTAGGAGGGCCCTAACAATTTCCCATCAAAAAAAGGGCACCTCCAAAAATGGCCCAAAATCGCTAAAAATGCAAAGGGGTACCCCTTGGCATTTTTTGCACTTTTTTGGCAAAGTACTCCGATTTCGACGAATGGGGCCTCGTTGGAAAGGGTTCGCTCTCCCGAATCCAGAATCGTTTTCTGTTCCGGAAAATTCCAACGGGTTCGGGAGTTATGGGCTCTTTTGTGGCTTAACAAGGAGGGCCCTTCAACACCCATTATCTCAGGAAATACCGGTCAGACCGGTGTCAAATTTAATTTACAGCCTCCCTAGGAGGGCCCTAACAATTTCCCATCAAAAAAGGGCACCTCCAAAAATGGCCCAAAATCGCTAAAAATGCAAAGGGGTACCCCTTGGCATTTTTTTGCACTTTTTTGGCAAAGTGCTCCGATTTCGACGAATGGGGCCTCGTTGGAAAGGGTTCGCTCCCCCGAATCCAGAACCGTTGTCTGTTCCGGAAAATTCCAACGGGTTCCGGAGTTATGGGCTCTTTTGTGGCTTAACAAGGAGGGCCCTTCAACACCCATTATCTCAGGAAATACCGGTCAGACCGGTGTCAAATTTAATTTACAGCCTCCCTAGGAGGGCCCTAACAATTTCCCATCAAAAAAAGGGCACCTCCAAAAATGGCCCAAAATCGCTAAAAATGCAATGGGGTACCCCTTGGCATTTTTTGCACTTTTTTGGCAAAGTACTCCGATTTCGACGAATGGGGCCTCGTTGGAAAGGGTTCGCTCTCCCGAATCCAGAATCGTTGTCTGTTCCGGAAAATTCCAACGGGTTCGGGAGTTATGGGCTCTTTTGTGGCTTCACAAGGAGGGCCCTTCAACACCCATTATCTCAGGAAATACCGGTCAGACCGGTGTCAAATTTAATTTACAGCCTCCCTAGGAGGGCCCTAACAATTTCCCATCAAAAAAAGGGCACCTCCAAAAATGGCCCAAAATCGCTAAAAATGCAAAGGGGTACCCCTTGGCATTTTTTTGCACTTTTTTGGCAAAGTGCACCGATTTCGACGAATGGGGCCTCGTTGGAAAGGGTTCGCTCCCCCGAATCCAGAACCGTTGTCTGTTCCGGAATATTCCAACGGGTTCCGGAGTTATGGGCTCTTTTGTGGCTTCACAAGGAGGGCCCTTCAACACCCATTATCTCAGGAAATACCGGTCAGACCGGTGTCAAATTTAATTTACAGCCTCCCTAGGAGGGCCCTAACAATTTCCCATCAAAAAAGGGCACCTCCAAAAATGGCCCAAAATCGCTAAAAATGCAAAGGGGTACCCCTTGGCATTTTTTTGCACTTTTTTGGCAAAGTGCTCCGATTTCGACGAATGGGGCCTCGTTGGAAAGGGTTCGCTCCCCCGAATCCAGAACCGTTGTCTGTTCCGGAAAATTCCAACGGGTTCCGGAGTTATGGGCTCTTTTGTGGCTTAACAAGGAGGGCCCTTCAACACCCATTATCTCAGGAAATACCGGTCAGACCGGTGTCAAATTTAATTTACAGCCTCCCTAGGAGGGCCCTAACAATTTCCCATCAAAAAAAGGGCACCTCCAAAAATGGCCCAAAATCGCTAAAAATGCAATGGGGTACCCCTTGGCATTTTTTGCACTTTTTTGGCAAAGTACTCCGATTTCGACGAATGGGGCCTCGTTGGAAAGGGTTCGCTCTCCCGAATCCAGAATCGTTGTCTGTTCCGGAAAATTCCAACGGGTTCGGGAGTTATGGGCTCTTTTGCGGCTTCACAAGGAGGGCCCTTCAACACCCATTATCTCAGGAAGTACCGGTCAGACCGGTGTCAAATTTAATTTACAGCCTCCCTAGGAGGGCCCTAACAATTTCCCATCAAAAAAAGGGCACCTCCAAAAATGGCCCAAAATCGCTAAAAATGCAATGGGGTACCCCTTGGCATTTTTTGCACTTTTTTGGCAAAGTACTCCGATTTCGACGAATGGGGCCTCGTTGGAAAGGGTTCGCTCTCCCGAATCCAGAATCGTTGTCTGTTCCGGAAAATTCCAACGGGTTCGGGAGTTATGGGCTCTTTTGTGGCTTCACAAGGAGGGCCCTTCAACACCCATTATCTCAGGAAATACCGGTCAGACCGGTGTCAAATTTAATTTACAGCCTCCCTAGGAGGGCCCTAACAATTTCCCATCAAAAAAAGGGCACCTCCAAAAATGGCCCAAAATCGCTAAAAATGCAATGGGGTACCCCTTGGCATTTTTTTGCACTTTTTTGGCAAAGTACTCCGATTTCGACGAATGGGGCCTCGTTGGAAAGGGTTCGCTCTCCCGAATCCAGAATCGTTGTCTGTTCCGGAAAATTCCAACGGGTTGGGGAGTTATGGGCTCTTTTGTGGCTTCACAAGGAGGGCCCTTCAACACCCATTATCTCAGGAAATACCGGTCAGACCGGTGTCAAATTTAATTTACAGCCTCCCTAGGAGGGCCCTAACAATTTCCCATCAAAAAAAGGGCACCTCCAAAAATGGCCCAAAATCGCTAAAAATGCAAAGGGTACCCTTGGCATTTTTTTGCACTTTTTTGGCAAAGTGCACCGATTTCGACGAATGGGGCCTCGTTGGAAAGGGTTCGCTCCCCCGAATCCAGAACCGTTGTCTGTTCCGGAAAATTCCAACGGGTTCGGGAGTTATGGGCTCTTTTGTGGCTTCACAAGGAGGGCCCTTCAACACCCATTATCTCAGGAAATACCGGTCAGACCGGTGTCAAATTTAATTTACAGCCTCCTAGGGGGGCCCTAAAAATTTTCCATCAAAAAAAGGGCACCTCCAAAAATGGCCCAAAATCGCTAAAAATGCAAAGGGGTACCCCTTGGCATTTTTTTGCACTTTTTTGGCAAAGTGCTCCGATTTCGACGAATGGGGCCTCGTTGGAAAGGGTTCGCTCCCCCGAATCCAGAACCGTTGTCTGTTCCGGAATATTCCAACGGGTTCGGGAGTTATGGGCTCTTTTGTGGCTTCACAAGGAGGGCCCTTCAACACCCATTATCTCAGGAAATACCGGTCAGACCGGTACCCCTTGGCATTTTTTTGCACTTTTTGGCAAAGTACTCCGATTTCGACGAATGGAGCCTCGTTGGAAAGGGTTCGCTCCCCCGAATCCAGAACCGTTGTCTGTTCCGGAATATTCCAACGGGTTCGGGAGTTATGGGCTCTTTTGTGGCTTCACAAGGAGGGCCCTTCAACACCCATTATCTCAGGAAATACCGGTCAGACCGGTGTCAAATTTAATTTACAGCCTCCCTAGGAGGGCCCTAACAATTTTCCATCAAAAAAAGGGCACCTCCAAAAATGGCCCAAAATCGCTAAAAATGCAAAGGGGTACCACTTGGCATTTTTTTGCACTTTTTTGGCAAAGTGCTCCGATTTCGACGAATGGGGCCTCGTTGGAAAGGGTTCGTTCCCCGAATCCAGAACCGTTGTCTGTTCCGGAAAATTCCAACGGGTTCGGGAGTTATGGGCTCTTTTGTGGCTTCACAAGGAGGGCCCTTCAACACCCATTATCTCAGGAAATACCGGTCAGACCGGTGTCAAATTTAATTTACAGCCTCCCTAGGAGGGCCCTAACAATTTCCCATCAAAAAAAGGGCACCTCCAAAAATGGCCCAAAATCGCTAAAAATGCAAAGGGGTACCCCTTGGCATTTTTTTGCACTTTTTTGGCAAAGTGCACCGATTTCGACGAATGGGGCCTCGTTGGAAAGGGTTCGCTCCCCCGAATCCAGAACCGTTGTCTGTTCCGGAATATTCCAACGGGTTCGGGAGTTATGGGTTCTTTTGTGGCTTCACAAGGAGGGCCCTTCAACACCCATTATCTCAGGAAATACCGGTCAGACCGGTGTCAAATTTAATTTACAGCCTCCCTAGGAGGGCCCTAACAATTTCCCATCAAAAAAAGGGCACCTCCAAAAATGGCCCAAAATCGCTAAAAATGCAAAGGGGTACCCCTTGGCATTTTTTTGCACTTTTTTGGCAAAGTGCACCGATTTCGACGAATGGGGCCTCGTTGGAAAGGGTTCGCTCCCCCGAATCCAGAACCGTTGTCTGTTCCGGAATATTCCAACGGGTTCGGGAGTTATGGGCTCTTTTGTGGCTTCACAAGGAGGGCCCTTCAACACCCATTATCTCAGGAAATACCGGTCAGACCGGTGTCAAATTTAATTTACAGCCTCCCTAGGAGGGCCCTAACAATTTCCCATCAAAAAAAGGGCACCTCCAAAAATGGCCCAAAATCGCTAAAAATGCAAAGGGTACCCTTGGCATTTTTTTGCACTTTTTTGGCAAAGTGCTCCGATTTCGACGAATGGGGCCTCGTTGGAAAGGGTTCGTTCCCCGAATCCAGAACCGTTGTCTGTTCCGGAAAATTCCAACGGGTTCGGGAGTTATGGGCTCTTTTGTGGCTTCACAAGGAGGGCCCTTCAACACCCATTATCTCAGGAAATACCGGTCAGACCGGTGTCAAATTTAATTTACAGCCTCCCTAGGAGGGCCCTAACAATTTTCCATCAAAAAAAGGGCACCTCCAAAAATGGCCCAAAATCGCTAAAAATGCAAAGGGGTACCCCTTGGCATTTTTTTGCACTTTTTTGGCAAAGTGCACCGATTTCGACGAATGGGGCCTCGTTGGAAAGGGTTCGCTCCCCCGAATCCAGAACCGTTGTCTGTTCCGGAAAATTCCAACGGGTTCGGGAGTTATGGGCTCTTTTGTGGCTTCACAAGGAGGGCCCTTCAACACCCATTATCTCAGGAAATACCGGTCAGACCGGTGTCAAATTTAATTTACAGCCTCCCTAGGAGGGCCCTAACAATTTTCCATCAAAAAAAGGGCACCTCCAAAAATGGCCCAAAATCGCTAAAAATGCAAAGGGGTACCCCTTGGCATTTTTTTGCACTTTTTGGCAAAGTGCTCCGATTTCGACGAATGGGGCCTCGTTGGAAAGGGTTCGCTCCCCCGAATCCAGAACCGTTGTCTGTTCCGGAATATTCCAACGGGTTCGGGAGTTATGGGCTCTTTTGTGGCTTCACAAGGAGGGCCCTTCAACACCCATTATCTCAGGAAATACCGGTCAGACCGGTACCCCTTGGCATTTTTTTGCACTTTTTGGCAAAGTACTCCGATTTCGACGAGTGGGGCCTCGTTGGAAAGGGTTCGCTCCCCCGAATCCAGAACCGTTGTCTGTTCCGGAATATTCCAACGGGTTCGGGAGTTATGGGCTCTTTTGTGGCTTCACAAGGAGGGCCCTTCAACACCCATTATCTCAGGAAATACCGGTCAGACCGGTGTCAAATTTAATTTACAGCCTCCCTAGGAGGGCCCTAACAATTTTCCATCAAAAAAAGGGCACCTCCAAAAATGGCCCAAAATCGCTAAAAATGCAAAGGGGTACCCCTTGGCATTTTTTTGCACTTTTTTGGCAAAGTGCTCCGATTTCGACGAATGGGGCCTCGTTGGAAAGGGTTCGCTCCCCCGAATCCAGAACCGTTGTCTGTTCCGGAATATTCCAACGGGTTCGGGAGTTATGGGCTCTTTTGTGGCTTCACAAGGAGGGCCCTTCAACACCCATTATCTCAGGAAATACCGGTCAGACCGGTACCCCTTGGCATTTTTTTGCACTTTTTGGCAAAGTACTCCGATTTCGACGAATGGGGCCTCGTTGGAAAGGGTTCGCTCCCCCGAATCCAGAACCGTTGTCTGTTCCGGAATATTCCAACGGGTTCGGGAGTTATGGGCTCTTTTGTGGCTTCACAAGGAGGGCCCTTCAACACCCATTATCTCAGGAAATACCGGTCAGACCGGTGTCAAATTTAATTTACAGCCTCCCTAGGAGGGCCCTAACAATTTTCCATCAAAAAAAGGGCACCTCCAAAAATGGCCCAAAATCGCTAAAAATGCAAAGGGGTACCACTTGGCATTTTTTTGCACTTTTTTGGCAAAGTGCTCCGATTTCGACGAATGGGGCCTCGTTGGAAAGGGTTCGTTCCCCGAATCCAGAACCGTTGTCTGTTCCGGAAAATTCCAACGGGTTCGGGAGTTATGGGCTCTTTTGTGGCTTCACAAGGAGGGCCCTTCAACACCCATTATCTCAGGAAATACCGGTCAGACCGGTGTCAAATTTAATTTACAGCCTCCCTAGGAGGGCCCTAACAATTTCCCATCAAAAAAAGGGCACCTCCAAAAATGGCCCAAAATCGCTAAAAATGCAAAGGGGTACCCCTTGGCATTTTTTTGCACTTTTTTGGCAAAGTGCACCGATTTCGACGAATGGGGCCTCGTTGGAAAGGGTTCGCTCCCCCGAATCCAGAACCGTTGTCTGTTCCGGAATATTCCAACGGGTTCGGGAGTTATGGGCTCTTTTGTGGCTTCACAAGGAGGGCCCTTCAACACCCATTATCTCAGGAAATACCGGTCAGACCGGTGTCAAATTTAATTTACAGCCTCCCTAGGAGGGCCCTAACAATTTCCCATCAAAAAAAGGGCACCTCCAAAAATGGCCCAAAATCGCTAAAAATGCAAAGGGTACCCTTGGCATTTTTTTGCACTTTTTTGGCAAAGTGCTCCGATTTCGACGAATGGGGCCTCGTTGGAAAGGGTTCGTTCCCCGAATCCAGAACCGTTGTCTGTTCCGGAAAATTCCAACGGGTTCGGGAGTTATGGGCTCTTTTGTGGCTTCACAAGGAGGGCCCTTCAACACCCATTATCTCAGGAAATACCGGTCAGACCGGTGTCAAATTTAATTTACAGCCTCCCTAGGAGGGCCCTAACAATTTTCCATCAAAAAAAGGGCACCTCCAAAAATGGCCCAAAATCGCTAAAAATGCAAAGGGGTACCCCTTGGCATTTTTTTGCACTTTTTTGGCAAAGTGCTCCGATTTCGACGAATGGGGCCTCGTTGGAAAGGGTTCGCTCCCCCGAATCCAGAACCGTTGTCTGTTCCGGAATATTCCAACGGGTTCGGGAGTTATGGGCTCTTTTGTGGCTTCACAAGGAGGGCCCTTCAACACCCATTATCTCAGGAAATACCGGTCAGACCGGTGTCAAATTTAATTTACAGCCTCCCTAGGAGGGCCCTAACAATTTCCCATCAAAAAAAGGGCACCTCCAAAAATGGCCCAAAATCGCTAAAAATGCAAAGGGTACCCTTGGCATTTTTTTGCACTTTTTTGGCAAAGTGCACCGATTTCGACGAATGGGGCCTCGTTGGAAAGGGTTCGCTCCCCCGAATCCAGAACCGTTGTCTGTTCCGGAAAATTCCAACGGGTTCGGGAGTTATGGGCTCTTTTGTGGCTTCACAAGGAGGGCCCTTCAACACCCATTATCTCAGGAAATACCGGTCAGACCGGTGTCAAATTTAATTTACAGCCTCCCTAGGAGGGCCCTAACAATTTTCCATCAAAAAAAGGGCACCTCCAAAAATGGCCCAAAATCGCTAAAAATGCAAAGGGGTACCCCTTGGCATTTTTTTGCACTTTTTTGGCAAAGTGCTCCGATTTCGACGAATGGGGCCTCGTTGGAAAGGGTTCGCTCCCCCGAATCCAGAACCGTTGTCTGTTCCGGAATATTCCAACGGGTTCGGGAGTTATGGGCTCTTTTGTGGCTTCACAAGGAGGGCCCTTCAACACCCATTATCTCAGGAAATACCGGTCAGACCGGTACCCCTTGGCATTTTTTTGCACTTTTTGGCAAAGTACTCCGATTTCGACGAATGGGGCCTCGTTGGAAAGGGTTCGTTCCCCGAATCCAGAACCGTTGTCTGTTCCGGAAAATTCCAACGGGTTCGGGAGTTATGGGCTCTTTTGTGGCTTCACAAGGAGGGCCCTTCAACACCCATTATCTCAGGAAATACCGGTCAGACCGGTGTCAAATTTAATTTACAGCCTCCCTAGGAGGGCCCTAACAATTTCCCATCAAAAAAAGGGCACCTCCAAAAATGGCCCAAAATCGCTAAAAATGCAAAGGGGTACCCCTTGGCATTTTTTTGCACTTTTTTGGCAAAGTGCACCGATTTCGACGAATGGGGCCTCGTTGGAAAGGGTTCGCTCCCCCGAATCCAGAACCGTTGTCTGTTCCGGAATATTCCAACGGGTTCGGGAGTTATGGGCTCTTTTGTGGCTTCACAAGGAGGGCCCTTCAACACCCATTATCTCAGGAAATACCGGTCAGACCGGTGTCAAATTTAATTTACAGCCTCCCTAGGAGGGCCCTAACAATTTCCCATCAAAAAAAGGGCACCTCCAAAAATGGCCCAAAATCGCTAAAAATGCAAAGGGTACCCTTGGCATTTTTTTGCACTTTTTTGGCAAAGTGCTCCGATTTCGACGAATGGGGCCTCGTTGGAAAGGGTTCGTTCCCCGAATCCAGAACCGTTGTCTGTTCCGGAAAATTCCAACGGGTTCGGGAGTTATGGGCTCTTTTGTGGCTTCACAAGGAGGGCCCTTCAACACCCATTATCTCAGGAAATACCGGTCAGACCGGTGTCAAATTTAATTTACAGCCTCCCTAGGAGGGCCCTAACAATTTTCCATCAAAAAAAGGGCACCTCCAAAAATGGCCCAAAATCGCTAAAAATGCAAAGGGGTACCCCTTGGCATTTTTTTGCACTTTTTTGGCAAAGTGCACCGATTTCGACGAATGGGGCCTCGTTGGAAAGGGTTCGCTCCCCCGAATCCAGAACCGTTGTCTGTTCCGGAAAATTCCAACGGGTTCGGGAGTTATGGGCTCTTTTGTGGCTTCACAAGGAGGGCCCTTCAACACCCATTATCTCAGGAAATACCGGTCAGACCGGTGTCAAATTTAATTTACAGCCTCCCTAGGAGGGCCCTAACAATTTTCCATCAAAAAAAGGGCACCTCCAAAAATGGCCCAAAATCGCTAAAAATGCAAAGGGGTACCCCTTGGCATTTTTTTGCACTTTTTTGGCAAAGTGCTCCGATTTCGACGAATGGGGCCTCGTTGGAAAGGGTTCGCTCCCCCGAATCCAGAACCGTTGTCTGTTCCGGAATATTCCAACGGGTTCGGGAGTTATGGGCTCTTTTGTGGCTTCACAAGGAGGGCCCTTCAACACCCATTATCTCAGGAAATACCGGTCAGACCGGTACCCCTTGGCATTTTTTTGCACTTTTTGGCAAAGTACTCCGATTTCGACGAGTGGGGCCTCGTTGGAAAGGGTTCGCTCCCCCGAATCCAGAACCGTTGTCTGTTCCGGAAAATTCCAACGGGTTCGGGAGTTATGGGCTCTTTTGTGGCTTCACAAGGAGGGCCCTTCAACACCCATTATCTCAGGAAATACCGGTCAGACCGGTGTCAAATTTAATTTACAGCCTCCCTAGGAGGGCCCTAACAATTTTCCATCAAAAAAAGGGCACCTCCAAAAATGGCCCAAAATCGCTAAAAATGCAAAGGGGTACCCCTTGGCATTTTTTTGCACTTTTTTGGCAAAGTGCTCCGATTTCGACGAATGGGGCCTCGTTGGAAAGGGTTCGCTCCCCCGAATCCAGAACCGTTGTCTGTTCCGGAATATTCCAACGGGTTCGGGAGTTATGGGCTCTTTTGTGGCTTCACAAGGAGGGCCCTTCAACACCCATTATCTCAGGAAATACCGGTCAGACCGGTACCCCTTGGCATTTTTTTGCACTTTTTGGCAAAGTACTCCGATTTCGACGAGTGGGGCCTCGTTGGAAAGGGTTCGCTCCCCCGAATCCAGAACCGTTGTCTGTTCCGGAATATTCCAACGGGTTCGGGAGTTATGGGCTCTTTTGTGGCTTCACAAGGAGGGCCCTTCAACACCCATTATCTCAGGAAATACCGGTCAGACCGGTGTCAAATTTAATTTACAGCCTCCCTAGGAGGGCCCTAATAATTTTCCATCAAAAAAAGGGCACCTCCAAAAATGGCCCAAAATCGCTAAAAATGCAAAGGGGTACCACTTGGCATTTTTTTGCACTTTTTTGGCAAAGTGCACCGATTTCGACGAATGGGGCCTCGTTGGAAAGGGTTCGCTCCCCCGAATCCAGAACCGTTGTCTGTTCCGGAATATTCCAACGGGTTCGGGAGTTATGGGCTCTTTTGTGGCTTCACAAGGAGGGCCCTTCAACACCCATTATCTCAGGAAATACCGGTCAGACCGGTGTCAAATTTAATTTACAGCCTCCCTAGGAGGGCCCTAACAATTTCCCATCAAAAAAAGGGCACCTCCAAAAATGGCCCAAAATCGCTAAAAATGCAAAGGGGTACCCCTTGGCATTTTTTTGCACTTTTTTGGCAAAGTGCACCGATTTCGACGAATGGGGCCTCGTTGGAAAGGGTTCGCTCCCCCGAATCCAGAACCGTTGTCTGTTCCGGAATATTCCAACGGGTTCGGGAGTTATGGGTTCTTTTGTGGCTTCACAAGGAGGGCCCTTCAACACCCATTATCTCAGGAAATACCGGTCAGACCGGTGTCAAATTTAATTTACAGCCTCCCTAGGAGGGCCCTAACAATTTCCCATCAAAAAAGGGCACCTCCAAAAATGGCCCAAAATCGCTAAAAATGCAAAGGGGTACCCCTTGGCATTTTTTTGCACTTTTTTGGCAAGTGCACCGATTTCGACGAATGGGGCCTCGTTGGAAAGGGTTCGCTCCCCCGAATCCAGAACCGTTGTCTGTTCCGGAATATTCCAACGGGTTCGGGAGTTATGGGCTCTTTTGTGGCTTCACAAGGAGGGCCCTTCAACACCCATTATCTCAGGAAATACCGGTCAGACCGGTGTCAAATTTAATTTACAGCCTCCCTAGGAGGGCCCTAACAATTTCCCATCAAAAAAAGGGCACCTCCAAAAATGGCCCAAAATCGCTAAAAATGCAAAGGGGTACCCCTTGGCATTTTTTTGCACTTTTTTGGCAAAGTGCACCGATTTCGACGAATGGGGCCTCGTTGGAAAGGGTTCGCTCCCCCGAATCCAGAACCGTTGTCTGTTCGGGAAAATTCCAACGGGTTCGGGAGTTATGGGCTCTTTTGTGGCTTCACAAGGAGGGCCCTTCAACACCCATTATCTCAGAAAATACCGGTCAGACCGGTGTCAAATTTTATTTACAGCCTCCCTCCTTGGCATTTTTGTGCACTTTTTTGGCAAAGTGCTCCGATTTCGACGAATGGGGCCTCGTTGGAAAGGGTTCGCTCCCCCGAATCCAGAACCGTTATCAAAAAAGGGCACCTCCAAAAATGACCCAAAATCGCTAAAAATGCAAAGGGGTACGAGGGCCCTAACAATTTCCCATCAAAAAAGGGCACCTCCAAAAATGGCCCAAAATCGCTAAAAATGCAAAGGGGTACCCCTTGGCATTTTTTTGCACTTTTTTGGCAAAGTGCTCCGATTTCGACGAATGGGGCCTCGTTGGAAAGGGTTCGCTCCCCCGAATCCAGAACCGTTGTCTGTTCCGGAATATTCCAACGGGTTCGGGAGTTATGGGCTCTTTTGTGGCTTCACAAGGAGGGCCCTTCAACACCCATTATCTCAGGAAATACCGGTCAGACCGGTACCCCTTGGCATTTTTTTGCACTTTTTGGCAAAGTACTCCGATTTCGACGAATGGGGCCTCGTTGGAAAGGGTTCGTTCCCCGAATCCAGAACCGTTGTCTGTTCCGGAAAATTCCAACGGGTTCGGGAGTTATGGGCTCTTTTGTGGCTTCACAAGGAGGGCCCTTCAACACCCATTATCTCAGGAAATACCGGTCAGACCGGTGTCAAATTTAATTTACAGCCTCCCTAGGAGGGCCCTAACAATTTCCCATCAAAAAAAGGGCACCTCCAAAAATGGCCCAAAATCGCTAAAAATGCAAAGGGGTACCCCTTGGCATTTTTTTGCACTTTTTTGGCAAAGTGCACCGATTTCGACGAATGGGGCCTCGTTGGAAAGGGTTCGCTCCCCCGAATCCAGAACCGTTGTCTGTTCCGGAATATTCCAACGGGTTCGGGAGTTATGGGCTCTTTTGTGGCTTCACAAGGAGGGCCCTTCAACACCCATTATCTCAGGAAATACCGGTCAGACCGGTGTCAAATTTAATTTACAGCCTCCCTAGGAGGGCCCTAACAATTTCCCATCAAAAAAAGGGCACCTCCAAAAATGGCCCAAAATCGCTAAAAATGCAAAGGGTACCCTTGGCATTTTTTTGCACTTTTTTGGCAAAGTGCTCCGATTTCGACGAATGGGGCCTCGTTGGAAAGGGTTCGTTCCCCGAATCCAGAACCGTTGTCTGTTCCGGAAAATTCCAACGGGTTCGGGAGTTATGGGCTCTTTTGTGGCTTCACAAGGAGGGCCCTTCAACACCCATTATCTCAGGAAATACCGGTCAGACCGGTGTCAAATTTAATTTACAGCCTCCCTAGGAGGGCCCTAACAATTTTCCATCAAAAAAAGGGCACCTCCAAAAATGGCCCAAAATCGCTAAAAATGCAAAGGGGTACCCCTTGGCATTTTTTTGCACTTTTTTGGCAAAGTGCTCCGATTTCGACGAATGGGGCCTCGTTGGAAAGGGTTCGCTCCCCCGAATCCAGAACCGTTGTCTGTTCCGGAATATTCCAACGGGTTCGGGAGTTATGGGCTCTTTTGTGGCTTCACAAGGAGGGCCCTTCAACACCCATTACTCAGGAAATACCGGTCAGACCGGTACCCCTTGGCATTTTTTTGCACTTTTTGGCAAAGTACTCCGATTTCGACGAGTGGGGCCTCGTTGGAAAGGGTTCGCTCCCCCGAATCCAGAACCGTTGTCTGTTCCGGAAAATTCCAACGGGTTCGGGAGTTATGGGCTCTTTTGTGGCTTCACAAGGAGGGCCCTTCAACACCCATTATCTCAGGAAATACCGGTCAGACCGGTGTCAAATTTAATTTACAGCCTCCCTAGGAGGGCCCTAACAATTTTCCATCAAAAAAAGGGCACCTCCAAAAATGGCCCAAAATCGCTAAAAATGCAAAGGGGTACCCCTTGGCATTTTTTTGCACTTTTTTGGCAAAGTGCTCCGATTTCGACGAATGGGGCCTCGTTGGAAAGGGTTCGCTCCCCCGAATCCAGAACCGTTGTCTGTTCCGGAATATTCCAACGGGTTCGGGAGTTATGGGCTCTTTTGTGGCTTCACAAGGAGGGCCCTTCAACACCCATTATCTCAGGAAATACCGGTCAGACCGGTACCCCTTGGCATTTTTTTGCACTTTTTGGCAAAGTACTCCGATTTCGACGAGTGGGGCCTCGTTGGAAAGGGTTCGCTCCCCCGAATCCAGAACCGTTGTCTGTTCCGGAATATTCCAACGGGTTCGGGAGTTATGGGCTCTTTTGTGGCTTCACAAGGAGGGCCCTTCAACACCCATTATCTCAGGAAATACCGGTCAGACCGGTGTCAAATTTAATTTACAGCCTCCCTAGGAGGGCCCTAACAATTTCCCATCAAAAAAAGGGCACCTCCAAAAATGGCCCAAAATCGCTAAAAATGCAAAGGGGTACCCCTTGGCATTTTTTTGCACTTTTTTGGCAAAGTGCACCGATTTCGACGAATGGGGCCTCGTTGGAAAGGGTTCGCTCCCCCGAATCCAGAACCGTTGTCTGTTCCGGAATATTCCAACGGGTTCGGGAGTTATGGGTTCTTTTGTGGCTTCACAAGGAGGGCCCTTCAACACCCATTATCTCAGGAAATACCGGTCAGACCGGTGTCAAATTTAATTTACAGCCTCCCTAGGAGGGCCCTAACAATTTCCCATCAAAAAAGGGCACCTCCAAAAATGGCCCAAAATCGCTAAAAATGCAAAGGGGTACCCCTTGGCATTTTTTTGCACTTTTTTGGCAAGTGCACCGATTTCGACGAATGGGGCCTCGTTGGAAAGGGTTCGCTCCCCCGAATCCAGAACCGTTGTCTGTTCCGGAATATTCCAACGGGTTCGGGAGTTATGGGCTCTTTTGTGGCTTCACAAGGAGGGCCCTTCAACACCCATTATCTCAGGAAATACCGGTCAGACCGGTGTCAAATTTAATTTACAGCCTCCCTAGGAGGGCCCTAACAATTTCCCATCAAAAAAAGGGCACCTCCAAAAATGGCCCAAAATCGCTAAAAATGCAAAGGGGTACCCCTTGGCATTTTTTTGCACTTTTTTGGCAAAGTGCACCGATTTCGACGAATGGGGCCTCGTTGGAAAGGGTTCGCTCCCCCGAATCCAGAACCGTTGTCTGTTCGGGAAAATTCCAACGGGTTCGGGAGTTATGGGCTCTTTTGTGGCTTCACAAGGAGGGCCCTTCAACACCCATTATCTCAGAAAATACCGGTCAGACCGGTGTCAAATTTTATTTACAGCCTCCCTCCTTGGCATTTTTGTGCACTTTTTTGGCAAAGTGCTCCGATTTCGACGAATGGGGCCTCGTTGGAAAGGGTTCGCTCCCCCGAATCCAGAACCGTTATCAAAAAAGGGCACCTCCAAAAATGACCCAAAATCGCTAAAAATGCAAAGGGGTACGAGGGCCCTAACAATTTCCCATCAAAAAAAGGGCACCTCCAAAAATGGCCCAAAATCGCTAAAAATGCAAAGGGGTACCCCTTGGCATTTTTTTGCACTTTTTTGGCAAAGTGCACCGATTTCGACGAATGGGGCCTCGTTGGAAAGGGTTCGCTCCCCCGAATCCAGAACCGTTGTCTGTTCCGGAATATTCCAACGGGTTCGGGAGTTATGGGTTCTTTTGTGGCTTCACAAGGAGGGCCCTTCAACACCCATTATCTCAGGAAATACCGGTCAGACCGGTGTCAAATTTAATTTACAGCCTCCCTAGGAGGGCCCTAACAATTTCCCATCAAAAAAGGGCACCTCCAAAAATGGCCCAAAATCGCTAAAAATGCAAAGGGGTACCCCTTGGCATTTTTTTGCACTTTTTTGGCAAGTGCACCGATTTCGACGAATGGGGCCTCGTTGGAAAGGGTTCGCTCCCCCGAATCCAGAACCGTTGTCTGTTCCGGAATATTCCAACGGGTTCGGGAGTTATGGGCTCTTTTGTGGCTTCACAAGGAGGGCCCTTCAACACCCATTATCTCAGGAAATACCGGTCAGACCGGTGTCAAATTTAATTTACAGCCTCCCTAGGAGGGCCCTAACAATTTCCCATCAAAAAAAGGGCACCTCCAAAAATGGCCCAAAATCGCTAAAAATGCAAAGGGGTACCCCTTGGCATTTTTTTGCACTTTTTTGGCAAAGTGCACCGATTTCGACGAATGGGGCCTCGTTGGAAAGGGTTCGCTCCCCCGAATCCAGAACCGTTGTCTGTTCGGGAAAATTCCAACGGGTTCGGGAGTTATGGGCTCTTTTGTGGCTTCACAAGGAGGGCCCTTCAACACCCATTATCTCAGGAAATACCGGTCAGACCGGTGTCAAATTTTATTTACAGCCTCCCTCCTTGGCATTTTTGTGCACTTTTTTGGCAAAGTGCTCCGATTTCGACGAATGGGGCCTCGTTGGAAAGGGTTCGCTCCCCCGAATCCAGAACCGTTGTCTGTTCCGGAAAATTCCAACGGGTTCGGGAGTTATGGGCTCTTTTGTGGCTTCACAAGGAGGGCCCTTCAACACCCATTATCTCAGGAAATACCGGTCAGACCGGTGTCAAATTTTATTTGCAGCCTCCCTAGGAGGGCCCTAACAATTTCCCATCAAAAAAAGGGCACCTCCAAAAATGGCCCAAAATCGCTAAAAATGCAAGGGGGTACCCCTTGGCATTTTTTTGCACTTTTTTGGCAAAGTACTCCGATTTCGACGAATGGGGCCTCTTTGGAAAGGGTTCGCTCCCCCGAATCCAGAACCGTTGTCTGTTCCGGAAAATTCCAACGGGTTCGGGAGTTATGGGCTCTTTTGTGGCTTCACAAGGAGGGCCCTTCAACACCCATTATCTCAGGAAATACCGGTCAGACCGGTGTCAAATTTAATTTACAGCCTCCCTAGGAGGGCCCTAACAATTTCCCATCAAAAAAGGGCACCTCCAAAAATGACCCAAAATCGCTAAAAATGCAAAGGGGTACGAGGGCCCTAACAATTTCCCATCAAAAAAAGGGCACCTCCAAAAATGGCCCAAAATCGCTAAAAATGCAAAGGGGTACCCCTTGGCATTTTTTTGCACTTTTTTGGCAAAGTGCTCCGATTTCGACGAATGGGGCCTCGTTGGAAAGGGTTCGCTCCCCCGAATCCAGAACCGTTGTCTGTTCGGGAAAATTCCAACGGGTTCGGGAGTTATGGGCTCTTTTGTGGCTTCACAAGGAGGGCCCTTCAACACCCATTATCTCAGGAAATACCGGTCAGACCGGTGTCAAATTTTATTTACAGCCTCCCTCCTTGGCATTTTTGTGCACTTTTTTGGCAAAGTGCTCCGATTTCGACGAATGGGGCCTCGTTGGAAAGGGTTCGCTCCCCCGAATCCAGAACCGTTGTCTGTTCCGGAAAATTCCAACGGGTTCGGGAGTTATGGGCTCTTTTGTGGCTTCACAAGGAGGGCCCTTCAACACCCATTATCTCAGGAAATACCGGTCAGACCGGTGTCAAATTTAATTTACAGCCTCCCTAGGAGGGCCCTAACAATTTCCCATCAAAAAAGGGCACCTCCAAAAATGACCCAAAATCGCTAAAAATGCAAAGGGGTACGAGGGCCCTAACAATTTCCCATCAAAAAAAGGGCACCTCCAAAAATGGCCCAAAATCGCTAAAAATGCAAAGGGGTACCCCTTGGCATTTTTTTGCACTTTTTTGGCAAAGTGCTCCGATTTCGACGAATGGGGCCTCGTTGGAAAGGGTTCGCTCCCCCGAATCCAGAACCGTTGTCTGTTCCGGAATATTCCAACGGGTTCGTGAGTTATGGGCTCTTTTGTGGCTTCACAAGGAGGGCTCTTCAACACCCATTATCTCAGGAAATACCGGTCAGACCGGTGTCAAATTTAATTTACGGCCTCCCTAGGAGGGCCCTAACAATTTCCCATCAAAAAAAGGGCACCACCAAAAATGGCCCAAAATCGCTAAAAATGCAAAGGGCTCTGGCATTTTTTTGCACTTTTTTGGCAAAGTGCTCCGATTTCGACGAATGGGGCCTCTTTGGAAAGGGTTCGCTCCCCCGAATCCAGAACCGTTGTCTGTTCCGGAAAATTCCAACGGGTTCGGGAGTTATGGGCTCTTTTGTGGCTTCACAAGGAGGGCCCTTCAACACCCATTATCTCAGGAAATACCGGTCAGACCGGTGTCAAATTTAATTTACAGCCTCCCTAGGAGGGCCCTAACAATTTCCCATCAAAAAAGGGCACCTCCAAAAATGGCCCAAAATCGCAAAAAATGCAAAGGGGTACCCCTTGGCATTTTTTTGCACTTTTTTGGCAAAGTGCTCCGATTTGTACGAATGGGGCCTCGTTGGAAAGGGTTCGCTCCCCCGAATCCAGAACCGTTGTCTGTTCCGGAAAATTTCAACGGGTTCGGGAGTTATGGGCTCTTTTGTGGCTTCACAAGGAGGGCCCATCAACACCCATTATCTCAGGAAATGCCGGTCAGACCGGTGTCAAATTTAATTTACAGCCTCCCTAGGAGGGCCCTAACAATTTCCCATCAAAAAAGGGCACCTCCAAAAATGGCCCAAAATCGCTAAATATGCAAAGGGGCACCCCTTGGCATTTTTTTGCACTTTTTTTGGCAAAGTGCTCCGATTTCGACGAATGGGGCCTCTTTGGAAAGGGTTCGCTCCCCCGAATCCAGAACCGTTGTCTGTTCCGGAAAATTCCAACGGGTTCGGGAGTTATGGGCTCTTTTGCGGCTTCACAAGGAGGGCCCTTCAACACCCATTATCTCAGGAAGTACCGGTCAGACCGGTGTCAAATTTAATTTACAGCCTCCCTAGGAGGGCCCTAACAATTTCCCATCAAAAAAAGGGCACCTCCAAAAATGGCCCAAAATCGCTAAAAATGCAAAGGGGTACCCCTTGGCATTTTTTTGCACTTTTTTGGCAAAGTGCTCCGATTTCGACGAATGGGGCCTCGTTGGAAAGGGTTCGCTCCCCCGAATCCAGAACCGTTGTCTGTTCCGGAAAATTCCAACGGGTTCGGGAGTTATGGGCTCTTTTGCGGCTTCACAAGGAGGGCCCTTCAACACCCATTATCTCAGGAAGTACCGGTCAGACCGGTGTCAAATTTAATTTACAGCCTCCCTAGGAGGGCCCTAACAATTTCCCATCAAAAAAAGGGCACCTCCAAAAATGGCCCAAAATCGCTAAAAATGCAAAGGGGTACCCCTTGGCATTTTTTTGCACTTTTTTGGCAAAGTGCTCCGATTTCGACGAATGGGGCCTCGTTGGAAAGGGTTCGTTCCCCGAATCCAGAACCGTTGTCTGTTCCGGAAAATTCCAACGGGTTCGGGAGTTATGGGCTCTTTTGTGGCTTCACAAGGAGGGCCCTTCAACACCCATTATCTCAGGAAATACCGGTCAGACCGGTGTCAAATTTAATTTACAGCCTCCCTAGGAGGGCCCTAACAATTTCCCATCAAAAAAAGGGCACCTCCAAAAATGGCCCAAAATCGCTAAAAATGCAAAGGGGTACCCCTTGGCATTTTTTTGCACTTTTTTGGCAAAGTGCACCGATTTCGACGAATGGGGCCTCGTTGGAAAGGGTTCGCTCCCCCGAATCCAGAACCGTTGTCTGTTCCGGAATATTCCAACGGGTTCGGGAGTTATGGGTTCTTTTGTGGCTTCACAAGGAGGGCCCTTCAACACCCATTATCTCAGGAAATACCGGTCAGACCGGTGTCAAATTTAATTTACAGCCTCCCTAGGAGGGCCCTAACAATTTCCCATCAAAAAAGGGCACCTCCAAAAATGGCCCAAAATCGCTAAAAATGCAAAGGGGTACCCCTTGGCATTTTTTTGCACTTTTTTGGCAAGTGCACCGATTTCGACGAATGGGGCCTCGTTGGAAAGGGTTCGCTCCCCCGAATCCAGAACCGTTGTCTGTTCCGGAATATTCCAACGGGTTCGGGAGTTATGGGCTCTTTTGTGGCTTCACAAGGAGGGCCCTTCAACACCCATTATCTCAGGAAATACCGGTCAGACCGGTGTCAAATTTAATTTACAGCCTCCCTAGGAGGGCCCTAACAATTTCCCATCAAAAAAAGGGCACCTCCAAAAATGGCCCAAAATCGCTAAAAATGCAAAGGGGTACCCCTTGGCATTTTTTTGCACTTTTTTGGCAAAGTGCACCGATTTCGACGAATGGGGCCTCGTTGGAAAGGGTTCGCTCCCCCGAATCCAGAACCGTTGTCTGTTCGGGAAAATTCCAACGGGTTCGGGAGTTATGGGCTCTTTTGTGGCTTCACAAGGAGGGCCCTTCAACACCCATTATCTCAGAAAATACCGGTCAGACCGGTGTCAAATTTTATTTACAGCCTCCCTCCTTGGCATTTTTGTGCACTTTTTTGGCAAAGTGCTCCGATTTCGACGAATGGGGCCTCGTTGGAAAGGGTTCGCTCCCCCGAATCCAGAACCGTTATCAAAAAAGGGCACCTCCAAAAATGACCCAAAATCGCTAAAAATGCAAAGGGGTACGAGGGCCCTAACAATTTCCCATCAAAAAAAGGGCACCTCCAAAAATGGCCCAAAATCGCTAAAAATGCAAAGGGGTACCCCTTGGCATTTTTTTGCACTTTTTTGGCAAAGTGCACCGATTTCGACGAATGGGGCCTCGTTGGAAAGGGTTCGCTCCCCCGAATCCAGAACCGTTGTCTGTTCCGGAATATTCCAACGGGTTCGGGAGTTATGGGTTCTTTTGTGGCTTCACAAGGAGGGCCCTTCAACACCCATTATCTCAGGAAATACCGGTCAGACCGGTGTCAAATTTAATTTACAGCCTCCCTAGGAGGGCCCTAACAATTTCCCATCAAAAAAGGGCACCTCCAAAAATGGCCCAAAATCGCTAAAAATGCAAAGGGGTACCCCTTGGCATTTTTTTGCACTTTTTTGGCAAGTGCACCGATTTCGACGAATGGGGCCTCGTTGGAAAGGGTTCGCTCCCCCGAATCCAGAACCGTTGTCTGTTCCGGAATATTCCAACGGGTTCGGGAGTTATGGGCTCTTTTGTGGCTTCACAAGGAGGGCCCTTCAACACCCATTATCTCAGGAAATACCGGTCAGACCGGTGTCAAATTTAATTTACAGCCTCCCTAGGAGGGCCCTAACAATTTCCCATCAAAAAAAGGGCACCTCCAAAAATGGCCCAAAATCGCTAAAAATGCAAAGGGGTACCCCTTGGCATTTTTTTGCACTTTTTTGGCAAAGTGCACCGATTTCGACGAATGGGGCCTCGTTGGAAAGGGTTCGCTCCCCCGAATCCAGAACCGTTGTCTGTTCGGGAAAATTCCAACGGGTTCGGGAGTTATGGGCTCTTTTGTGGCTTCACAAGGAGGGCCCTTCAACACCCATTATCTCAGGAAATACCGGTCAGACCGGTGTCAAATTTTATTTACAGCCTCCCTCCTTGGCATTTTTGTGCACTTTTTTGGCAAAGTGCTCCGATTTCGACGAATGGGGCCTCGTTGGAAAGGGTTCGCTCCCCCGAATCCAGAACCGTTGTCTGTTCCGGAAAATTCCAACGGGTTCGGGAGTTATGGGCTCTTTTGTGGCTTCACAAGGAGGGCCCTTCAACACCCATTATCTCAGGAAATACCGGTCAGACCGGTGTCAAATTTTATTTGCAGCCTCCCTAGGAGGGCCCTAACAATTTCCCATCAAAAAAAGGGCACCTCCAAAAATGGCCCAAAATCGCTAAAAATGCAAGGGGGTACCCCTTGGCATTTTTTTGCACTTTTTTGGCAAAGTACTCCGATTTCGACGAATGGGGCCTCTTTGGAAAGGGTTCGCTCCCCCGAATCCAGAACCGTTGTCTGTTCCGGAAAATTCCAACGGGTTCGGGAGTTATGGGCTCTTTTGTGGCTTCACAAGGAGGGCCCTTCAACACCCATTATCTCAGGAAATACCGGTCAGACCGGTGTCAAATTTAATTTACAGCCTCCCTAGGAGGGCCCTAACAATTTCCCATCAAAAAAGGGCACCTCCAAAAATGACCCAAAATCGCTAAAAATGCAAAGGGGTACGAGGGCCCTAACAATTTCCCATCAAAAAAAGGGCACCTCCAAAAATGGCCCAAAATCGCTAAAAATGCAAAGGGGTACCCCTTGGCATTTTTTTGCACTTTTTTGGCAAAGTGCTCCGATTTCGACGAATGGGGCCTCGTTGGAAAGGGTTCGCTCCCCCGAATCCAGAACCGTTGTCTGTTCGGGAAAATTCCAACGGGTTCGGGAGTTATGGGCTCTTTTGTGGCTTCACAAGGAGGGCCCTTCAACACCCATTATCTCAGGAAATACCGGTCAGACCGGTGTCAAATTTTATTTACAGCCTCCCTCCTTGGCATTTTTGTGCACTTTTTTGGCAAAGTGCTCCGATTTCGACGAATGGGGCCTCGTTGGAAAGGGTTCGCTCCCCCGAATCCAGAACCGTTGTCTGTTCCGGAAAATTCCAACGGGTTCGGGAGTTATGGGCTCTTTTGTGGCTTCACAAGGAGGGCCCTTCAACACCCATTATCTCAGGAAATACCGGTCAGACCGGTGTCAAATTTAATTTACAGCCTCCCTAGGAGGGCCCTAACAATTTCCCATCAAAAAAGGGCACCTCCAAAAATGACCCAAAATCGCTAAAAATGCAAAGGGGTACGAGGGCCCTAACAATTTCCCATCAAAAAAAGGGCACCTCCAAAAATGGCCCAAAATCGCTAAAAATGCAAAGGGGTACCCCTTGGCATTTTTTTGCACTTTTTTGGCAAAGTGCTCCGATTTCGACGAATGGGGCCTCGTTGGAAAGGGTTCGCTCCCCCGAATCCAGAACCGTTGTCTGTTCCGGAATATTCCAACGGGTTCGTGAGTTATGGGCTCTTTTGTGGCTTCACAAGGAGGGCTCTTCAACACCCATTATCTCAGGAAATACCGGTCAGACCGGTGTCAAATTTAATTTACGGCCTCCCTAGGAGGGCCCTAACAATTTCCCATCAAAAAAAGGGCACCACCAAAAATGGCCCAAAATCGCTAAAAATGCAAAGGGCTCTGGCATTTTTTTGCACTTTTTTGGCAAAGTGCTCCGATTTCGACGAATGGGGCCTCTTTGGAAAGGGTTCGCTCCCCCGAATCCAGAACCGTTGTCTGTTCCGGAAAATTCCAACGGGTTCGGGAGTTATGGGCTCTTTTGTGGCTTCACAAGGAGGGCCCTTCAACACCCATTATCTCAGGAAATACCGGTCAGACCGGTGTCAAATTTAATTTACAGCCTCCCTAGGAGGGCCCTAACAATTTCCCATCAAAAAAGGGCACCTCCAAAAATGGCCCAAAATCGCAAAAAATGCAAAGGGGTACCCCTTGGCATTTTTTTGCACTTTTTTGGCAAAGTGCTCCGATTTGTACGAATGGGGCCTCGTTGGAAAGGGTTCGCTCCCCCGAATCCAGAACCGTTGTCTGTTCCGGAAAATTTCAACGGGTTCGGGAGTTATGGGCTCTTTTGTGGCTTCACAAGGAGGGCCCATCAACACCCATTATCTCAGGAAATGCCGGTCAGACCGGTGTCAAATTTAATTTACAGCCTCCCTAGGAGGGCCCTAACAATTTCCCATCAAAAAAGGGCACCTCCAAAAATGGCCCAAAATCGCTAAATATGCAAAGGGGCACCCCTTGGCATTTTTTTGCACTTTTTTTGGCAAAGTGCTCCGATTTCGACGAATGGGGCCTCTTTGGAAAGGGTTCGCTCCCCCGAATCCAGAACCGTTGTCTGTTCCGGAAAATTCCAACGGGTTCGGGAGTTATGGGCTCTTTTGCGGCTTCACAAGGAGGGCCCTTCAACACCCATTATCTCAGGAAGTACCGGTCAGACCGGTGTCAAATTTAATTTACAGCCTCCCTAGGAGGGCCCTAACAATTTCCCATCAAAAAAAGGGCACCTCCAAAAATGGCCCAAAATCGCTAAAAATGCAAAGGGGTACCCCTTGGCATTTTTTTGCACTTTTTTGGCAAAGTGCTCCGATTTCGACGAATGGGGCCTCGTTGGAAAGGGTTCGCTCCCCCGAATCCAGAACCGTTGTCTGTTCCGGAAAATTCCAACGGGTTCGGGAGTTATGGGCTCTTTTGCGGCTTCACAAGGAGGGCCCTTCAACACCCATTATCTCAGGAAGTACCGGTCAGACCGGTGTCAAATTTAATTTACAGCCTCCCTAGGAGGGCCCTAACAATTTCCCATCAAAAAAAGGGCACCTCCAAAAATGGCCCAAAATCGCTAAAAATGCAAAGGGGTACCCCTTGGCATTTTTTTGCACTTTTTTGGCAAAGTGCTCCGATTTCGACGAATGGGGCCTCGTTGGAAAGGGTTCGTTCCCCGAATCCAGAACCGTTGTCTGTTCCGGAAAATTCCAACGGGTTCGGGAGTTATGGGCTCTTTTGTGGCTTCACAAGGAGGGCCCTTCAACACCCATTATCTCAGGAAATACCGGTCAGACCGGTGTCAAATTTAATTTACAGCCTCCCTAGGAGGGCCCTAACAATTTCCCATCAAAAAAAGGGCACCTCCAAAAATGGCCCAAAATCGCTAAAAATGCAAAGGGGTACCCCTTGGCATTTTTTTGCACTTTTTTGGCAAAGTGCACCGATTTCGACGAATGGGGCCTCGTTGGAAAGGGTTCGCTCCCCCGAATCCAGAACCGTTGTCTGTTCCGGAATATTCCAACGGGTTCGGGAGTTATGGGTTCTTTTGTGGCTTCACAAGGAGGGCCCTTCAACACCCATTATCTCAGGAAATACCGGTCAGACCGGTGTCAAATTTAATTTACAGCCTCCCTAGGAGGGCCCTAACAATTTCCCATCAAAAAAGGGCACCTCCAAAAATGGCCCAAAATCGCTAAAAATGCAAAGGGGTACCCCTTGGCATTTTTTTGCACTTTTTTGGCAAGTGCACCGATTTCGACGAATGGGGCCTCGTTGGAAAGGGTTCGCTCCCCCGAATCCAGAACCGTTGTCTGTTCCGGAATATTCCAACGGGTTCGGGAGTTATGGGCTCTTTTGTGGCTTCACAAGGAGGGCCCTTCAACACCCATTATCTCAGGAAATACCGGTCAGACCGGTGTCAAATTTAATTTACAGCCTCCCTAGGAGGGCCCTAACAATTTCCCATCAAAAAAGGGCACCTCCAAAAATGACCCAAAATCGCTAAAAATGCAAAGGGGTACGAGGGCCCTAACAATTTCCCATCAAAAAAAGGGCACCTCCAAAAATGGCCCAAAATCGCTAAAAATGCAAAGGGGTACCCCTTGGCATTTTTTTGCACTTTTTTGGCAAAGTGCTCCGATTTCGACGAATGGGGCCTCGTTGGAAAGGGTTCGCTCCCCCGAATCCAGAACCGTTGTCTGTTCCGGAAAATTTCAACGGGTTCGGGAGTTATGGGCTCTTTTGTGGCTTCACAAGGAGGGCCCTTCAACACCCATTATCTCAGGAAATACCGGTCAGACCGGTGTCAAATTTAATTTACAGCCTCCCTAGGAGGGCCCTAACAATTTCCCATCAAAAAAGGGCACCTCCAAAAATGGCCCAAAATCGCTAAAAATGCAAAGGGGTACCCCTTGGCATTTTTTTGCACTTTTTTGGCAAGTGCACCGATTTCGACGAATGGGGCCTCGTTGGAAAGGGTTCGCTCCCCCGAATCCAGAACCGTTGTCTGTTCCGGAATATTCCAACGGGTTCGGGAGTTATGGGCTCTTTTGTGGCTTCACAAGGAGGGCCCTTCAACACCCATTATCTCAGGAAATACCGGTCAGACCGGTGTCAAATTTAATTTACAGCCTCCCTAGGAGGGCCCTAACAATTTCCCATCAAAAAAGGGCACCTCCAAAAATGACCCAAAATCGCTAAAAATGCAAAGGGGTACGAGGGCCCTAACAATTTCCCATCAAAAAAAGGGCACCTCCAAAAATGGCCCAAAATCGCTAAAAATGCAAAGGGGCACCCCTTGGCATTTTTTTGCACTTTTTTGGCAAAGTGCTCCGATTTCGACGAATGGGGCCTCGTTGGAAAGGGTTCGCTCCCCCGAATCCAGAACCGTTGTCTGTTCCGGAAAATTTCAACGGGTTCGGGAGTTATGGGCTCTTTTGTGGCTTCACAAGGAGGGCCCTTCAACACCCATTATCTCAGGAAATACCGGTCAGACCGGTGTCAAATTTAATTTACAGCCTCCCTAGGAGGGCCCTAACAATTTCCCATCAAAAAAGGGCACCTCCAAAAATGGCCCAAAATCGCTAAATATGCAAAGGGGTACCCCTTGGCATTTTTTTGCACTTTTTTTGGCAAAGTGCTCCGATTTCGACGAATGGGGCCTCTTTGGAAAGGGTTCGCTCCCCCGAATCCAGAACCGTTGTCTGTTCCGGAAAATTCCAACGGGTTCGGGAGTTATGGGCTCTTTTGCGGCTTCACAAGGAGGGCCCTTCAACACCCATTATCTCAGGAAGTACCGGTCAGACCGGTGTCAAATTTAATTTACAGCCTCCCTAGGAGGGCCCTAACAATTTCCCATCAAAAAAAGGGCACCTCCAAAAATGGCCCAAAATCGCTAAAAATGCATAGGGGTACCCCTTGGCATTTTTTTGCACTTTTTTGGCAAAGTGCTCCGATTTCGACGAATGGGGCCTCGTTGGAAAGGGTTCGCTCCCCCGAATCCAGAACCGTTGTCTGTTCCGGAAAATTCCAACGGGTTCGGGAGTTATGGGCTCTTTTGCGGCTTCACAAGGAGGGCCCTTCAACACCCATTATCTCAGGAAGTACCGGTCAGACCGGTGTCAAATTTAATTTACAGCCTCCCTAGGAGGGCCCTAACAATTTCCCATCAAAAAAAGGGCACCTCCAAAAATGGCCCAAAATCGCTAAAAATGCAAAGGGGTACCCCTTGGCATTTTTTTGCACTTTTTTGGCAAAGTGCTCCGATTTCGACGAATGGGGCCTCGTTGGAAAGGGTTCGCTCCCCCGAATCCAGAACCGTTGTCTGTTCCGGAATATTCCAACGGGTTCGGGAGTTATGGGCTCTTTTGTGGCTTCACAAGGAGGGCCCTTCAACACCCATTATCTCAGGAAATACCGGTCAGACCGGTGTCAAATTTAATTTACAGCCTCCCTAGGAGGGCCCTAACAATTTCCCATCAAAAAAAGGGCACCTCCAAAAATGGCCCAAAATCGCTAAAAATGCAAAGGGGTACCCCTTGGCCTCCCCCGAATCCAGAACCGTTGTCTGTTCCGGAAAATTCCAACGGGTTCGGGAGTTATGGGCTCTTTTGTGGCTTCACAAGGAGGGCCCTTCAACTAGGGAATCCAATCCCGCGAACGCGGGATCCCGCAAATGCGGGATCCCGCACCATTTTTGCGGGATCAGAAATGCGGGACTAGACATGCGGGATCCGCGGGATCTGCGGGATTTGAGCAGTAGAATGACCTGTTAAAAGACCCGGGACTAAGGAATAATAACAATATTGCAAAGTATCTATTAACAATTTATGTGCTGTGCGTGTATATGAACGTGATCAATGTCAAGTTACACTACGCTACGACAGGGAGATTCTCCACGTGAATTGAGGGTACGGGGATTACCTTTGCGGTTAATTGTATTGTTTGTCAAACAAACTACTGAGTCAGTCAAACAAAGCATTCCGGCCAATTCTGAACTACGCTGGAATTGATTAGGCTGGAATTTTCTTACATCGGTAGCATAAACTCGGTTGGGGCCATATTTGGTCGATATCGATTTCTGTCGATAAATAAAAATTGGCATTTGGCAAGACGATATCGACAACCTTATCGTGTCTATATGTCATCGACCTGGATATATTCTCGGTTATTTCTTATCCCGTACAATTCTACGGATATTTTTTGCTATTCACGGAAAGCAAATTCTACGGATATTTTTTGCTATTCACGGAAAGCAAATATACTACTTTAAAATTTTTACAGAATTACAAATTCATTCATATTGATTTAATATTTGAGCCGTTTTCTTTGAAAGTGGTGTAAGTTCACTTTATATGATATGGAGATATTTACAGGTTTGCGTTTGAATTGATTGAAAAATATTGGTATATGTTAATACACTCATTTTATGTTTTTTAAATATTAAATTGAGTTAATTTTATAATGAGATTGTTTTTAAAGTATTAATTAAAAGAAATTTATACTTTTGATGATCTCAAATGGACTTACACAACTTTCAAAGTAAACAAAATATGAAAATCATACATTGATGAAATATTAAATATGGGATTTCAATTGAATCAAAGCAATTTTTTTTTTGAAATTTTTATTAAATTTTGAATTTTTGGGATGCGATGGTAGTATTATATTTTAAAATTTTCGTTGCCTTCCAAGCGCGGGAGATAAATCTAATGTTTTAAACTCCCCATTTTCATCAAATGAAGTTTTATACAGCATTGTATATGGTTTGTTTTTTAAAAACCTTATCCAACATATCTTCAGCCAAGTTACCTCTTCACCATAACTATTTTTTCCGTCTTTTTAGAACTAACTACTAAACTAGTGGTTTCGTCGAAACAAAATCATATCGTTTCATTTCATGTAAAATAAACTTTTTACGTTTTCGGTGTGATGATATAATAATCTGCAGGAATAAACAGTAATTTTTTTCTTATTGACGTCTCGATAGTTCGGCATATTTTGAAAGTTGAGAATGTCCAGAAATTTATGTCTTTGCGGAAAGTGGCCTTACACCACTTTCAAAGTAATTATATTTGTAATTTCATTAACTAGCTAAATATATATTGACAAAATGATGAAAATTTTGAAGGAATTTTTGGGAACTGTTTATAGATAAAAAGTACATAGCAGATAGCATTGAATGTTATGTTGTTAACTAACTTTTTGTCAAAAATAGACTTACACCACTTTCAAAGAAAACGGCTTGATACTTTATTTCATTTTTTTAATTTTCACTCACAGCTTTGTTCAATTTTGAAATTTCGAAACTTCAGAGGTTAGATATCGGCGGATAAACTTATTACCAGGTCGAACTGGTATTAACTTTATCCAAGCCCCGAAAATCGCGGTCGGTGAATACGAAATATCCACGATATTTATTCTCCAGGTCGGTGAATACGGGCCTTAGAGAAAATCCCCAAGCTTTTTATTTTATGAATAGACTCGAGAAACCAAATACGGCCCCGATAACGGAGAGTAATTTCGAAATTACAATTTATGCTACTATGTAATAAAATTCCAGCGGATCAATTCCAGCATAGTTCAGAATTAGCCTGAATATTTTGTTTGACTGACTAAAGTATAGTTTGTTTGACATACAACACACTCTTATTTCATATAATACTTCATAAATTCATTAACATAATTACTTGAACAAAATCTATGATTTTTTTTGTAGTCCCGCAAATCCCGCGGATCCGCGGGATTGATGACCTCGATCCCGCGGGCTTGCGGGATTGAGATTTTGATGCGGGATTGGATTCCCTACCTTCAACACCCATTATCTCAGGAAATACCGGTCAGACCGGTGTCAAATTTAATTTACAGCCTCCCTAGGAGGGCCCTAGCACTTCCGCTTATATATTTATTGGTCTGTTAATTTATTTAGCTTTATCGACCCCATTCCCTTTATATACATTACTTATATACTTCAGGTATATAAGGGAGCCCTTATGTACAACGAAATGTAACAAAATTAATTTTATGAAACTGCGAAAATTGATTTTAAGGGCACTTCCGCTTATATATTTATTGGTCTGTTAATTTATTTAGCTTTATCGACCCCCATTCCCTTTATATACATTACTTATATACTTCAGGTATATAAGGGAGCCCTTATGTACAAGGAAATGTAACAAAATTAATTTTTTGAAACTGCGAAAATTCATTTTAAGGGCACTTCCGATTATATATTTATTGGTCTGTTAATTTATTTAGCTTTATCGACCCCCATTCCCTTTATATACATTACTTATATACTTCAGGTATATAAGGGAGCCCTTATGTACAAGGAAATGTAACAAAATTAATTTTTTGAAACTGCGAAAATTGATTTTAAGGACACTTCCGCTTATATATTTATTGGTCTGTTAAATTATTTAGCTTTATCGACCCCCATTCCCTTTATATACATTACTTATATACTTCAGGTATATAAGGGAGCCCTTATGTACAAGGAAATGTAACAAAATTAATTTTTTGAAACTGCGAAAATTGATTTTAAGGACACTTCCGCTTATATATTTATTGGTCTGTTAAATTATTTAGCTTTATCGACCCCCATTCCCTTTATATACATTACTTATATACTTCAGGTATATAAGGGAGCCCTTATGTACAAGGAAATGTAACAAAATTAATTTTTTGAAACTGCGAAAATTGATTTTAAGGACACTTCCGCTTATATATTTATTGGTCTGTTAATTTATTTAGCTTTATCGACCCCCATTCCCTTTATATACATTACTTATATACTTCAGGTATATAAGGGAGCCCTTATGTACAAGGAAATGTAACAAAATTAATTTTTTGAAACTGCGAAAATTGATTTTAAGGACACTTCCGCTTATATATTTATTGGTCTGTTAATTTATTTAGCTTTATCGACCCCCATTCCCTTTATATACATTACTTATATACTTCAGGTATATAAGGGAGCCCTTATGTACAAGGAAATGTAACAAAATTAATTTTATGAAACTGCGAAAATTGATTTTAAGGGCACTTCCGCTTATATATTTATTGGTCTGTTAATTTATTTAGCTTTATCGACCCCCATTCCCTTTATATACATTACTTATATACTTCAGGTATATAAGGGAGCCCTTATGTACAAGGAAATGTAACAAAATTAATTTTATGAAACTGCGAAAATTGATGTTAAGGGCACTTCCGCTTATATATTTATTGGTCTGTTAATTTATTTAGCTTTATCGACCCCCATTCCCTTTATATACATTACTTATATACTTCAGGTATATAAGGGAGCCCTTATGTACAAGGAAATGAAACAAAATTAATTTTATGAAACTGCGAAAATTGATTTTAAGGGCACTTCCGCTTATATATTTATTGGTCTGTTAATTTATTTAGCTTTATCGACCCCCATTCCCTTTATATACATTACTTATATACTTCAGGTATATAAGGGAGCCCTTATGTACAAGGAAATGTAACAAAATTAATTTTATGAAACTGCGAAAATTGATTTTAAGGGCACTTCCGCTTATATATTTATTGGTCTGTTAATTTATTTAGCTTTATCGACCCCCATTCCCTTTATATACATTACTTATATACTTCAGGTATATAAGGGAGCCCTTATGTACAAGGAAATGTAACAAAATTAATTTTATGAAACTGCGAAATTTGATTTTAAGGGCACTTCCGCTTATATATTTATTGGTCTGTTAATTTATTTAGCTTTATCGACCCCCATTCCCTTTATATACATTACTTATATACTTCAGGTATATAAGGGAGCCCTTATGTACAAGGAAATGAAACAAAATTAATTTTATGAAACTGCGAAAATTGATTTTAAGGGCACTTCCGCTTATATATTTATTGGTCTGTTAATTTATTTAGCTTTATCGACCCCCATTCCCTTTATATACATTACTTATATACTTCAGGTATATAAGGGAGCCCTTATGTACAAGGAAATGAAACAAAATTAATTTTATGAAACTGCGAAAATTGATTTTAAGGGCACTTCCGCTTATATATTTATTGGTCTGTTAAATTATTTAGCTTTATCGACCCCCATTCCCTTTATATACATTACTTATATACTTCAGGTATATAAGGGAGCCCTTATGTACAAGGAAATGTAACAAAATTAATTTTATGAAACTGCGAAAATTCATTTTAAGGGCACTTCCGCTTATATATTTATTGGTCTGTTAATTTTTTTAGCTTTATCGACCCCCATTCCCTTTATATACATTACTTATATACTTCAGGTATATAAGGGAGCCCTTATGTACAAGGAAATGTAACAAAATTAATTTTTTGAAACTGCGAAAATTGATTTTAAGGGCACTACCGCTTATATATTTATTGGTCTGTTAATTTATTTAGCTTTATCGACCCCCATTCCCTTTATATACATTACTTATATACTTCAGGTATATAAGGGAGCCCTTATGTACAAGGAAATGAAACAAAATTAATTTTATGAAACTGCGAAAATTGATTTTAAGGGCACTTCCGCTTATATATTTATTGGTCTGTTAATTTATTTAGCTTTATCGACCCCCATTCCCTTTATATACATTACTTATATACTTCAGGTATATAAGGGAGCCCTTATGTACAAGGAAATGTAACAAAATTAATTTTATGAAACTGCGAAAATTGATTTTAAGGGCACTTCCGCTTATATATTTATTGGTCTGTTAATTTATTTAGCTTTATCGACCCCCATTCCCTTTATATACATTACTTATATACTTCAGGTATATAAGGGAGCCCTTATGTACAAGGAAATGAAACAAAATTAATTTTATGAAACTGCGAAATTTGATTTTAAGGGCACTTCCGCTTATATATTTATTGGTCTGTTAATTTATTTAGCTTTATCGACCCCCATTCCCTTTATATACATTACTTATATACTTCAGGTATATAAGGGAGCCCTTATGTACAACGAAATGTAACAAAATTAATTTTATGAAACTGCGAAAATTGATTTTAAGGGCACTTCCGCTTATATATTTATTGGTCTGTTAATTTATTTAGCTTTATCGACCCCCATTCCCTTTATATACATTACTTATATACTTCAGGTATATAAGGGAGCCCTTATGTACAAGGAAATGTAACAAAATTAATTTTTTGAAACTGCGAAAATTGATTTTAAGGGCACTTCCGCTTATATATTTATTGGTCTGTTAATTTATTTAGCTTTATCGACCCCCATTCCCTTTATATACATTACTTATATACTTCAGGTATATAAGGGAGCCCTTATGTACAAGGAAATGTAACAAAATTAATTTTTTGAAACTGCGAAAATTGATTTTAAGGGCACTTCCGCTTATATATTTATTGGTCTGTTAATTTATTTAGCTTTATCGACCCCCATTCCTTTTATATACATTACTTATATACTTCAGGTATATAAGGGAGCCCTGATGTACAAGGAAATGTAACAAAATTAATTTTTTGAAACTGCGAAAATTGATTTTAAGGGCACTTCCGCTTATATATTTATTGGTCTGTTAATTTATTTAGCTTTATCTACCCCCATTCCCTTTATATACATTACTTATATACTTCAGGTATATAAGGGAGCCCTTATGTACAAGGAAATGTAACAAAATTAATTTTTTGAAACTGCGAAAATTGATTTTAAGGGCACTTCCGCTTATATATTTATTGGTCTGTTAATTTATTTAGCTTTATCGACCCCCATTCCCTTTATATACATTACTTATATACTTCAGGTATATAAGGGAGCCCTTATGTACAAGGAAATGTAACAAAATTAATTTTATGAAACTGCGAAAATTGATTTTAAGGGCACTTCCGCTTATATATTTATTGGTCTGTTAATTTATTTAGCTTTATCGACCCCCATTCCCTTTATATACATTACTTATATACTTCAGGTATATAAGGGAGCCCTTATGTACAAGGAAATGTAACAAAATTAATTTTTTGAAACTGCGAAAATTGATTTTAAGGGCACTTCCGCTTATATATTTATTGGTCTGTTAATTTATTTAGCTTTATCGACCCCCATTCCCTTTATATACATTACTTATATACTTCAGGTATATAAGGGAGCCCTTATGTACAAGGAAATGTAACAAAATTAATTTTATGAAACTGCGAAAATTGATTTTAAGGGCACTTCCGCTTATATATTTATTGGTCTGTTAATTTATTTAGCTTTATCGACCCCCATTCCCTTTATATACATTACTTATATACTTCAGGTATATAAGGGAGCCCTTATGTACAAGGAAATGAAACAAAATAAATTTTTTGAAACTGCGAAAATTGATTTTAAGGGCACTTCCGCTTATATATTTATTGGTCTGTTAATTTATTTAGCTTTATCGACCCCCATTCCCTTTATATACATTACTTATATACTTCAGGTATATAAGGGAGCCCTTATGTACAAGGAAATGTAACAAAATTAATTTTTTGAAACTGCGAAAATTGATTTTAAGGGCACTTCCGCTTATATATTTATTGGTCTGTTAATTTATTTAGCTTTATCGACCCCCATTCCCTTTATATACATTACTTATATACTTCAGGTATATAAGGGAGCCCTTATGTACAAGGAAATGTAACAAAATTAATTTTATGAAACTGCGAAAATTGATTTTAAGGGCACTTCCGCTTATATATTTATTGGTCTGTTAATTTATTTAGCTTTATCGACCCCCATTCCCTTTATATACATTACTTATATACTTCAGGTATATAAGGGAGCCCTTATGTACAAGGAAATGTAACAAAATTAATTTTTTGAAACTGCGAAAATTGATTTTAAGGGCACTTCCGCTTATATATTTATTGGTCTGTTAATTTATTTAGCTTTATCGACCCCAATTCCCTTTATATACATTACTTATATACTTCAGGTATATAAGGGAGCCCTTATGTACAAGGAAATGTAACAAAATTAATTTTTTGAAACTGCGAAAATTGATTTTAAGGGCACTTCCGCTTATATATTTATTGGTCTGTTAATTTATTTAGCTTTATCGACCCCCATTCCCTTTATATACATTACTTATATACTTCAGGTATATAAGGGAGCCCTTATGTACAAGGAAATGTAACAAAATTAATTTTTTGAAACTGCGAAAATTGATTTTAAGGGCACTTCCGCTTATATATTTATTGGTCTGTTAATTTATTTAGCTTTATCGACCCCCATTCCCTTTATATACATTACTTATATACTTCAGGTATATAAGGGAGCCCTTATGTACAAGGAAATGTAACAAAATTAATTTTTTGAAACTGCGAAAATTGATTTTAAGGGCACTTCCGCTTATATATTTATTGGTCTGTTAATTTATTTAGCTTTATCGACCCCCATTCCCTTTATATACATTACTTATATACTTCAGGTATATAAGGGAGCCCTTATGTACAAGGAAATGTAACAAAATTAATTTTATGAAACTGCGAAAATTGATTTTAAGGGCACTTCCGCTTATATATTTATTGGTCTGTTAATTTATTTAGCTTTATCGACCCCCATTCCCTTTATATACATTACTTATATACTTCAGGTATATAAGGGAGCCCTTATGTACAAGGAAATGTAACAAAATTAATTTTTTGAAACTGCGAAAATTGATTTTAAGGGCACTTCCGCTTATATATTTATTGGTCTGTTAATTTATTTAGCTTTATCGACCCCCATTCCCTTTATATACATTACTTATATACTTCAGGTATATAAGGGAGCCCTTATGTACAAGGAAATGTAACAAAATTAATTTTTTGAAACTGCGAAAATTGATTTTAAGGGCACTTCCGCTTATATATTTATTGGTCTGTTAATTTATTTAGCTTTATCGACCCCCATTCCCTTTATATACATTACTTATATACTTCAGGTATATAAGGGAGCCCTTATGTACAAGGAAATGTAACAAAATTAATTTTTTGAAACTGCGAAAATTGATTTTAAGGGCACTTCCGCTTATATATTTATTGGTCTGTTAATTTATTTAGCTTTATCGACCCCCATTCCCTTTATATACATTACTTATATACTTCAGGTATATAAGGGAGCCCTTATGTACAAGGAAATGTAACAAAATTAATTTTTTGAAACTGCGAAAATTCATTTTAAGGGCACTTCCGCTTATATATTTATTGGTCTGTTAATTTATTTAGCTTTATCGACCCCCATTCCCTTTATATACATTACTTATATACTTCAGGTATATAAGGGAGCCCTTATGTACAAGGAAATGTAACAAAATTAATTTTATGAAACTGCGAAAATTGATTTTAAGGGCACTTCCGCTTATATATTTATTGGTCTGTTAATTTATTTAGCTTTATCGACCCCCATTCCCTTTATATACATTACTTATATACTTCAGGTATATAAGGGAGCCCTTATGTACAAGGAAATGAAACAAAATTAATTTTTTGAAACTGCGAAAATTGATTTTAAGGGCACTTCCGCTTATATATTTATTGGTCTGTTAATTTATTTAGCTTTATCGACCCCCATTCCCTTTATATACATTACTTATATACTTCAGGTATATAAGGGAGCCCTTATGTACAAGGAAATGTAACAAAATTAATTTTTTGAAACTGCGAAAATTGATTTTAAGGGCACTTCCGCTTATATATTTATTGGTCTGTTAATTTATTTAGCTTTATCGACCCCCATTCCCTTTATATACATTACTTATATACTTCAGGTATATAAGGGAGCCCTTATGTACAAGGAAATGTAACAAAATTAATTTTATGAAACTGCGAAAATTGATTTTAAGGGCACTTCCGCTTATATATTTATTGGTCTGTTAATTTATTTAGTTTTATCGACCCCCATTCCCTTTATATACATTACTTATATACTTCAGGTATATAAGGGAGCCCTTATGTACAAGGAAATGTAACAAAATTAATTTTTTGAAACTGCGAAAATTGATTTTAAGGGCACTTCCGCTTATATATTTATTGGTCTGTTAATTTATTTAGCTTTATCGACCCCCATTCCCTTTATATACATTACTTATATACTTCAGGTATATAAGGGAGCCCTTATGTACAAGGAAATGTAACAAAATTAATTTTTTGAAACTGCGAAAATTGATTTTAAGGGCACTTCCGCTTATATATTTATTGGTCTGTTAATTTATTTAGCTTTATCGACCCCCATTCCCTTTATATACATTACTTATATACTTCAGGTATATAAGGGAGCCCTTATGTACAAGGAAATGTAACAAAATTAATTTTTTGAAACTGCGAAAATTGATTTTAAGGGCACTTCCGCTTATATATTTATTGGTCTGTTAATTTATTTAGCTTTATCGACCCCCATTCCCTTTATATACATTACTTATATACTTCAGGTATATAAGGGAGCCCTTATGTACAAGGAAATGTAACAAAATTAATTTTTTGAAACTGCGAAAATTGATTTTAAGGGCACTTCCGCTTATATATTTATTGGTCTGTTAATTTATTTAGCTTTATCGACCCCCATTCCCTTTATATACATTACTTATATACTTCAGGTATATAAGGGAGCCCTTATGTACAAGGAAATGTAACAAAATTAATTTTATGAAACTGCGAAAATTGATTTTAAGGGCACTTCCGCTTATATATTTATTGGTCTGTTAATTTATTTAGCTTTATCGACCCCCATTCCCTTTATATACATTACTTATATACTTCAGGTATATAAGGGAGCCCTTATGTACAAGGAAATGTAACAAAATTAATTTTTTGAAACTGCGAAAATTGATTTTAAGGGCACTTCCGCTTATATATTTATTGGTCTGTTAATTTATTTAGCTTTATCGACCCCCATTCCCTTTATATACATTATTTATATACTTCAGGTATATAAGGGAGCCCTTATGTACAAGGAAATGTAACAAAATTAATTTTTTGAAACTGCGAAAATTGATTTTAAGGGCACTTCCGCTTATATATTTATTGGTCTGTTAATTTATTTAGCTTTATCGACCCCCATTCCCTTTATATACATTACTTATATACTTCAGGTATATAAGGGAGCCCTTATGTACAAGGAAATGTAACAAAATTAATTTTTTGAAACTGCGAAAATTGATTTTAAGGGCACTTCCGCTTATATATTTATTGGTCTGTTAATTTATTTAGCTTTATCGACCCCCATTCCCTTTATATACATTACTTATATACTTCAGGTATATAAGGGAGCCCTTATGTACAAGGAAATGTAACAAAATTAATTTTATGAAACTGCGAAAATTGATTTTAAGGGCACTTCCGCTTATATATTTATTGGTCTGTTAATTTATTTAGCTTTATCGACCCCCATTCCCTTTATATACATTACTTATATACTTCAGGTATATAAGGGAGCCCTTATGTACAAGGAAATGTAACAAAATTAATTTTTTGAAACTGCGAAAATTGATTTTAAGGGCACTTCCGCTTATATATTTATTGGTCTGTTAATTTATTTAGCTTTATCGACCCCCATTCCCTTTATATACATTACTTATATACTTCAGGTATATAAGGGAGCCCTTATGTACAAGGAAATGTAACAAAATTAATTTTATGAAACTGCGAAAATTGATTTTAAGGGTACTTCCGCTTATATATTTATTGGTCTGTTAATTTATTTAGCTTTATCGACCCCCATTCCCTTTATATACATTACTTATATACTTCAGGTATATAAGGGAGCCCTTATGTACAAGGAAATGTAACAAAATTAATTTTTTGAAACTGCGAAAATTGATTTTAAGGGCACTTCCGCTTATATATTTATTGGTCTGTTAAATTATTTAGCTTTATCGACCCCCATTCCCTTTATATACATTACTTATATACTTCAGGTATATAAGGGAGCCCTGATGTACAAGGAAATGTAACAAAATTAATTTTATGAAACTGCGAAAATTGATTTTAAGGGCACTTCCGCTTATATATTTATTGGTCTGTTAATTTATTTAGCTTTATCGACCCCCATTCCCTTTATATACATTACTTATATACTTCAGGTATATAAGGGAGCCCTTATGTACAAGGAAATGTAACAAAATTAATTTTTTGAAACTGCGAAAATTGATTTTAAGGGCACTTCCGCTTATATATTTATTGGTCTGTTAAATTATTTAGCTTTATCGACCCCCATTCCCTTTATATACATTACTTATATACTTCAGGTATATAAGGGAGCCCTGATGTACAAGGAAATGTAACAAAATTAATTTTATGAAACTGCGAAAATTGATTTTAAGGGCACTTCCGCTTATATATTTATTGGTCTGTTAATTTATTTAGCTTTATCGACCCCCATTCCCTTTATATACATTACTTATATACTTCAGGTATATAAGGGAGCCCTGATGTACAAGGAAATGTAACAAAATTAATTTTATGAAACTGCGAAAATTGATTTTAAGGGCACTTCCGCTTATATATTTATTGGTCTGTTAAATTATTTAGCTTTATCGACCCCCATTCCCTTTATATACATTACTTATATACTTCAGGTATATAAGGGAGCCCTTATGTACAAGGAAATGTAACAAAATTAATTTTTTGAAACTGCGAAAATTGATTTTAAGGGCACTTCCGCTTATATATTTATTGGTCTGTTAAATTATTTAGCTTTATCGACCCCCATTCCCTTTATATACATTACTTATATACTTCAGGTATATAAGGGAGCCCTGATGTACAAGGAAATGTAACAAAATTAATTTTTTGAAACTGCGAAAATTGATTTTAAGGGCACTTCCGCTTATATATTTATTGGTCTGTTAAATTATTTAGCTTTATCGACCCCCATTCCCTTTATATACATTACTTATATACTTCAGGTATATAAGGGAGCCCTGATGTACAAGGAAATGTAACAAAATTAATTTTATGAAACTGCGAAAATTGATTTTAAGGGCACTTCCGCTTATATATTTATTGGTCTGTTAAATTATTTAGCTTTATCGACCCCCATTCCCTTTATATACATTACTTATATACTTCAGGTATATAAGGGAGCCCTGATGTACAAGGAAATGTAACAAAATTAATTTTATGAAACTGCGAAAATTGATTTTAAGGGCACTTCCGCTTATATATTTATTGGTCTGTTAAATTATTTAGCTTTATCGACCCCCATTCCCTTTATATACATTACTTATATACTTCAGGTATATAAGGGAGCCCTTATGTACAAGGAAATGTAACAAAATTAATTTTTTGAAACTGCGAAAATTGATTTTAAGGGCACTTCCGCTTATATATTTATTGGTCTGTTAAATTATTTAGCTTTATCGACCCCCATTCCCTTTATATACATTACTTATATACTTCAGGTATATAAGGGAGCCCTGATGTACAAGGAAATGTAACAAAATTAATTTTTTGAAACTGCGAAAATTGATTTTAAGGGCACTTCCGCTTATATATTTATTGGTCTGTTAAATTATTTAGCTTTATCGACCCCCATTCCCTTTATATACATTACTTATATACTTCAGGTATATAAGGGAGCCCTGATGTACAAGGAAATGTAACAAAATTAATTTTATGAAACTGCGAAAATTGATTTCAAGGGTACTTCCGCTTATATATTTATTGGTCTGTTAATTTATTTAGCTTTATCGACCCCCATTCCCTTTATATACATTACTTATATACTTCAGGTATATAAGGGAGCCCTTATGTACAAGGAAATGTAACAAAATTAATTTTTTGAAACTGCGAAAATTGATTTTAAGGGCACTTCCGCTTATATATTTATTGGTCTGTTAAATTATTTAGCTTTATCGACCCCCATTCCCTTTATATACATTACTTATATACTTCAGGTATATAAGGGAGCCCTGATGTACAAGGAAATGTAACAAAATTAATTTTATGAAACTGCGAAAATTGATTTTAAGGGTACTTCCGCTTATATATTTATTGGTCTGTTAATTTATTTAGCTTTATCGACCCCCATTCCCTTTATATACATTACTTATATACTTCAGGTATATAAGGGAGCCCTTATGTACAAGGAAATGTAACAAAATTAATTTTTTGAAACTGCGAAAATTGATTTTAAGGGCACTTCCACTTATATATTTATTGGTCTGTTAAATTATTTAGCTTTATCGACCCCCATTCCCTTTATATACATTACTTATATACTTCAGGTATATAAGGGAGCCCTGATGTACAAGGAAATGTAACAAAATTAATTTTATGAAACTGCGAAAATTGATTTTAAGGGCACTTCCGCTTATATATTTATTGGTCTGTTAATTTATTTAGCTTTATCGACCCCCATTCCCTTTATATACATTACTTATATACTTCAGGTATATAAGGGAGCCCTTATGTACAAGGAAATGTAACAAAATTAATTTTTTGAAACTGCGAAAATTGATTTTAAGGGCACTTCCGCTTATATATTTATTGGTCTGTTAAATTATTTAGCTTTATCGACCCCCATTCCCTTTATATACATTACTTATATACTTCAGGTATATAAGGGAGCCCTGATGTACAAGGAAATGTAACAAAATTAATTTTATGAAACTGCGAAAATTGATTTTAAGGGCACTTCCGCTTATATATTTATTGGTCTGTTAATTTATTTAGCTTTATCGACCCCCATTCCCTTTATATACATTACTTATATACTTCAGGTATATAAGGGAGCCCTGATGTACAAGGAAATGTAACAAAATTAATTTTATGAAACTGCGAAAATTGATTTTAAGGGCACTTCCGCTTATATATTTATTGGTCTGTTAAATTATTTAGCTTTATCGACCCCCATTCCCTTTATATACATTACTTATATACTTCAGGTATATAAGGGAGCCCTTATGTACAAGGAAATGTAACAAAATTAATTTTTTGAAACTGCGAAAATTGATTTTAAGGGCACTTCCGCTTATATATTTATTGGTCTGTTAAATTATTTAGCTTTATCGACCCCCATTCCCTTTATATACATTACTTATATACTTCAGGTATATAAGGGAGCCCTGATGTACAAGGAAATGTAACAAAATTAATTTTATGAAACTGCGAAAATTGATTTTAAGGGCACTTCCGCTTATATATTTATTGGTCTGTTAATTTATTTAGCTTTATCGACCCCCATTCCCTTTATATACATTACTTATATACTTCAGGTATATAAGGGAGCCCTTATGTACAAGGAAATGTAACAAAATTAATTTTTTGAAACTGCGAAAATTGATTTTAAGGGCACTTCCGCTTATATATTTATTGGTCTGTTAAATTATTTAGCTTTATCGACCCCCATTCCCTTTATATACATTACTTATATACTTCAGGTATATAAGGGAGCCCTGATGTACAAGGAAATGTAACAAAATTAATTTTATGAAACTGCGAAAATTGATTTTAAGGGCACTTCCGCTTATATATTTATTGGTCTGTTAAATTATTTAGCTTTATCGACCCCCATTCCCTTTATATACATTACTTATATACTTCAGGTATATAAGGGAGCCCTGATGTACAAGGAAATGTAACAAAATTAATTTTATGAAACTGCGAAAATTGATTTTAAGGGCACTTCCGCTTATATATTTATTGGTCTGTTAATTTATTTAGCTTTATCGACCCCCATTCCCTTTATATACATTACTTATATACTTCAGGTATATAAGGGAGCCCTTATGTACAAGGAAATGTAACAAAATTAATTTTATGAAACTGCGAAAATTGATTTTAAGGGCACTTCCGCTTATATATTTATTGGTCTGTTAATTTATTTAGCTTTATCGACCCCCATTCCCTTTATATACATTACTTATATACTTCAGGTATATAAGGGAGCCCTGATGTACAAGGAAATGTAACAAAATTAATTTTATGAAACTGCGAAAATTGATTTTAAGGGCACTTCCGCTTATATATTTATTGATCTGTTAATTTATTTAGCTTTATCGACCCCATTCCCTTTATATACATTACTTATATACTTCAGGTATATAAGGGAGCCCTTATGTACAAGGAAATGTAACAAAATTAATTTTATGAAACTGCGAAAATTGATTTTAAGGGCACTTCCGCTTATATATTTATTGGTCTGTTAATTTATTTAGCTTTATCGACCACCATTCCCTTTATATACATTACTTATATACTTCAGGTATATAAGGGAGCCCTTATGTACAAGGAAATGTAACAAAATTAATTTTATGAAACTGCGAAAATTGATTTTAAGGGCACTTCCGCTTATATATTTATTGATCTGTTAATTTATTTAGCTTTATCGACCACCATTCCCTTTATATACATTACTTATATACTTCAGGTATATAAGGGAGCCCTTATGTACAAGGAAATGTAACAAAATTAATTTTATGAAACTGCGAAAATTGATTTTAAGGGCACTTCCGCTTATATATTTATTGATCTGTTAATTTATTTAGCTTTATCGACCCCATTCCCTTTATATACATTACTTATATACTTCAGGTATATAAGGGAGCCCTTATGTACAAGGAAATGTAACAAAATTAATTTTATGAAACTGCGAAAATTGATTTTAAGGGCACTTCCGCTTATATATTTATTGGTCTGTTAATTTATTTAGCTTTATCGACCACCATTCCCTTTATATACATTACTTATATACTTCAGGTATATAAGGGAGCCCTTATGTACAAGGAAATGTAACAAAATTAATTTTTTGAAACTGCGAAAATTCATTTTAAGGGCACTTCCGCTTATATATTTATTGGTCTGTTAAATTATTTAGCTTTATCGACCCCCATTCCCTTTATATACATTACTTATATACTTCAGGTATATAAGGGAGCCCTTATGTACAAGGAAATGTAACAAAATTAATTTTTTGAAACTGCGAAAATTCATTTTAAGGGCACTTCCGCTTATATATTTATTGGTCTGTTAATTTATTTAGCTTTATCGACCCCCATTCCCTTTATATACATTACTTATATACTTCAGGTATATAAGGGAGCCCTTATGTACAAGGAAATGTAACAAAATTAATTTTTTGAAACTGCGAAAATTGATTTTAAGGGCACTTCCGCTTATATATTTATTGGTCTGTTAATTTATTTAGCTTTATCGACCCCCATTCCCTTTATATACATTACTTATATACTTCAGGTATATAAGGGAGCCCTTATGTACAAGGAAATGTAACAAAATTAATTTTTTGAAACAGCGAAAATTGATTTTAAGGGCACTTCCGCTTATATATTTATTGGTCTGTTAATTTATTTAGCTCTATCGACCCCCATTCCCTTTATATACATTACTTATATACTTCAGGTATATAAGGGAGCCCTTATGTACAAGGAAATGTAACAAAATTAATTTTTTGAAACTGCGAAAATTGATTTTAAGGGCACTTCCGCTTATATATTTATTGGTCTGTTAAATTATTTAGCTTTATCGACCCCCATTCCCTTTATATACATTACTTATATACTTCAGGTATATAAGGGAGCCCTTATGTACAAGGAAATGTAACAAAATTAATTTTTTGAAACTGCGAAAATTCATTTTAAGGGCACTTCCGCTTATATATTTATTGGTCTGTTAATTTATTTAGCTTTATCGACCCCCATTCCCTTTATATACATTACTTATATACTTCAGGTATATAAGGGAGCCCTTATGTACAAGGAAATGTAACAAAATTAATTTTTTGAAACTGCGAAAATTCATTTTAAGGGCACTTCCGCTTATATATTTATTGGTCTGTTAAATTATTTAGCTTTATCGACCCCCATTCCCTTTATATACATTACTTATATACTTCAGGTATATAAGGGAGCCCTTATGTACAAGGAAATGTAACAAAATTAATTTTTTGAAACTGCGAAAATTCATTTTAAGGGCACTTCCGCTTATATATTTATTGGTCTGTTAATTTATTTAGCTTTATCGACCCCCATTCCCTTTATATACATTACTTATATACTTCAGGTATATAAGGGAGCCCTTATGTACAAGGAAATGTAACAAAATTAATTTTTTGAAACTGCGAAAATTCATTTTAAGGGCACTTCCGCTTATATATTTATTGGTCTGTTAAATTATTTAGCTTTATCGACCCCCATTCCCTTTATATACATTACTTATATACTTCAGGTATATAAGGGAGCCCTTATGTACAAGGAAATGTAACAAAATTAATTTTTTGAAACTGCGAAAATTCATTTTAAGGGCACTTCCGCTTATATATTTATTGGTCTGTTAATTTATTTAGCTTTATCGACCCCCATTCCCTTTATATACATTACTTATATACTTCAGGTATATAAGGGAGCCCTTATGTACAAGGAAATGTAACAAAATTAATTTTTTGAAACTGCGAAAATTGATTTTAAGGGCACTTCCCCTTATATATTTATTGGTCTGTTAATTTATTTAGCTTTATCGACCCCCATTCCCTTTATATACATTACTTATATACTTCAGGTATATAAGGGAGCCCTTATGTACAAGGAAATGTAACAAAATTAATTTTTTGAAACTGCGAAAATTGATTTTAAGGGCACTTCCGCTTATATATTTATTGGTCTGTTAAATTATTTAGCTTTATCGACCCCCATTCCCTTTATATACATTACTTATATACTTCAGGTATATAAGGGAGCCCTTATGTACAAGGAAATGTAACAAAATTAATTTTTTGAAACTGCGAAAATTGATTTTAAGGGCACTTCCGCTTATATATTTATTGGTCTGTTAATTTATTTAGCTTTATCGACCACCATTCCCTTTATATACATTACTTATATACTTCAGGTATATAAGGGAGCCCTTATGTACAAGGAAATGTAACAAAATTAATTTTTTGAAACTGCGAAAATTCATTTTAAGGGCACTTCCGCTTATATATTTATTGGTCTGTTAAATTATTTAACTTTATCGACCCCCATTCCCTTTATATACATTACTTATATACTTCAGGTATATAAGGGAGCCCTTATGTACAAGGAAATGTAACAAAATTAATTTTTTGAAACTGCGAAAATTGATTTTAAGGGCACTTCCGCTTATATATTTATTGGTCTGTTAAATTATTTAGCTTTATCGACCCCCATTCCCTTTATATACATTACTTATATACTTCAGGTATATAAGGGAGCCCTTATGTACAAGGAAATGTAACAAAATTAATTTTTTGAAACTGCGAAAATTGATTTTAAGGGCACTTCCGCTTATATATTTATTGGTCTGTTAATTTATTTAGCTTTATCGACCACCATTCCCTTTATATACATTACTTATATACTTCAGGTATATAAGGGAGCCCTTATGTACAAGGAAATGTAACAAAATTAATTTTTTGAAACTGCGAAAATTCATTTTAAGGGCACTTCCGCTTATATATTTATTGGTCTGTTAATTTATTTAGCTTTATCGACCACCATTCCCTTTATATACATTACTTATATACTTCAGGTATATAAGGGAGCCCTTATGTACAAGGAAATGTAACAAAATTAATTTTTTGAAACTGCGAAAATTCATTTTAAGGGCACTTCCGCTTATATATTTATTGGTCTGTTAATTTATTTAGCTTTATCGACCCCCATTCCCTTTATATACATTACTTATATACTTCAGGTATATAAGGGAGCCCTTATGTACAAGGAAATGTAACAAAATTAATTTTTTGAAACTGCGAAAATTGATTTTAAGGGCACTTCCGCTTATATATTTATTGGCCTGTTAATTTATTTAGCTTTATCGACCACCATTCCCTTTATATACATTACTTATATACTTCAGGTATATAAGGGAGCCCTTATGTACAAGGAAATGTAACAAAATTAATTTTTTGAAACTGCGAAAATTCATTTTAAGGGCACTTCCGCTTATATATTTATTGGTCTGTTAATTTATTTAGCTTTATCGACCCCCATTCCCTTTATATACATTACTTATATACTTCAGGTATATAAGGGAGCCCTTATGTACAAGGAAATGTAACAAAATTAATTTTTTGAAACTGCGAAAATTCATTTTAAGGGCACTTCCGCTTATATATTTATTGGTCTGTTAATTTATTTAGCTTTATCGACCCCCATTCCCTTTATATACATTACTTATATACTTCAGGTATATAAGGGAGCCCTTATGTACAAGGAAATGTAACAAAATTAATTTTTTGAAACTGCGAAAATTGATTTTAAGGGCACTTCCGCTTATATATTTATTGGTCTGTTAATTTATTTAGCTTTATCGACCACCATTCCCTTTATATACATTACTTATATACTTCAGGTATATAAGGGAGCCCTTATGTACAAGGAAATGTAACAAAATTAATTTTTTGAAACTGCGAAAATTCATTTTAAGGGCACTTCCGCTTATATATTTATTGGTCTGTTAATTTATTTAGCTTTATCGACCCCCATTCCCTTTATATACATTACTTATATACTTCAGGTATATAAGGGAGCCCTTATGTACAAGGAAATGTAACAAAATTAATTTTTTGAAACTGCGAAAATTGATTTTAAGGGCACTTCCGCTTATATATTTATTGTTCTGTTAATTTATTTAGCTTTATCGACCACCATTCCCTTTATATACATTACTTATATACTTCAGGTATATAAGGGAGCCCTTATGTACAAGGAAATGTAACAAAATTAATTTTTTGAAACTGCGAAAATTCATTTTAAGGGCACTTCCGCTTATATATTTATTGGTCTGTTAATTTATTTAGCTTTATCGACCACCATTCCCTTTATATACATTACTTATATACTTCAGGTATATAAGGGAGCCCTTATGTACAAGGAAATGTAACAAAATTAATTTTTTGAAACTGCGAAAATTCATTTTAAGGGCACTTCCGCTTATATATTTATTGGTCTGTTAATTTATTTAGCTTTATCGACCCCCATTCCCTTTATATACATTACTTATATACTTCAGGTATATAAGGGAGCCCTTATGTACAAGGAAATGTAACAAAATTAATTTTTTGAAACTGCGAAAATTGATTTTAAGGGCACTTCCGCTTATATATTTATTGTTCTGTTAATTTATTTAGCTTTATCGACCACCATTCCCTTTATATACATTACTTATATACTTCAGGTATATAAGGGAGCCCTTATGTACAAGGAAATGTAACAAAATTAATTTTTTGAAACTGCGAAAATTCATTTTAAGGGCACTTCCGCTTATATATTTATTGGTCTGTTAATTTATTTAGCTTTATCGACCACCATTCCCTTTATATACATTACTTATATACTTCAGGTATATAAGGGAGCCCTTATGTACAAGGAAATGTAACAAAATTAATTTTTTGAAACTGCGAAAATTGATTTTAAGGGCACTTCCGCTTATATATTTATTGGTCTGTTAATTTATTTAGCTTTATCGACCACCATTCCCTTTATATACATTACTTATATACTTCAGGTATATAAGGGAGCCCTTATGTACAAGGAAATGTAACAAAATTAATTTTTTGAAACTGCGAAAATTCATCTTAAGGGCACTTCCGCTTATATATTTATTGGTCTGTTAATTTATTTAGCTTTATCGACCCCCATTCCCTTTATATACATTACTTATATACTTCAGGTATATAAGGGAGCCCTTATGTACAAGGAAATGTAACAAAATTAATTTTTTGAAACTGCGAAAATTCATCTTAAGGGCACTTCCGCTTATATATTTATTGGTCTGTTAATTTATTTAGCTTTATCGACCCCCATTCCCTTTATATACATTACTTATATACTTCAGGTATATAAGGGAGCCCTTATGTACAAGGAAATGTAACAAAATTAATTTTTTGAAACTGCGAAAATTCATTTTAAGGGCACTTCCGCTTATATATTTATTGGTCTGTTAAATTATTTAACTTTATCGACCCCCATTCCCTTTATATACATTACTTATATACTTCAGGTATATAAGGGAGCCCTTATGTACAAGGAAATGTAACAAAATTAATTTTTTGAAACTGCGAAAATTCATTTTAAGGGCACTTCCGCTTATATATTTATTGGTCTGTTAAATTATTTAACTTTATCGACCCCCAGTCCCTTTATATACATTACTTATATACTTCAGGTATATAAGGGAGCCCTTATGTACAAGGAAATGTAACAAAATTAATTTTTTGAAACTGCGAAAATTCATTTTAAGGGCACTTCCGCTTATATATTTATTGGTCTGTTAATTTATTTAGCTTTATCGACCACCATTCCCTTTATATAAATTACTTATATACTTCAGGTATATAAGGGAGCCCTTATGTACAAGGAAATGTAACAAAATTAATTTTTTGAAACTGCGAAAATTGATTTTAAGGGCACTTCCGCTTATATATTTATTGGTCTGTTAATTTATTTAGCTTTATCGACCACCATTCCCTTTATATAAATTACTTATATACTTCAGGTATATAAGGGAGCCCTTATGTACAAGGAAATGTAACAAAATTAATTTTTTGAAACTGCGAAAATTCATTTTAAGGGCACTTCCGCTTATATATTTATTGGTCTGTTAAATTATTTAACTTTATCGACCCCCATTCCCTTTATATACATTACTTATATACTTCAGGTATATAAGGGAGCCCTTATGTACAAGGAAATGTAACAAAATTAATTTTTTGAAACTGCGAAAATTCATTTTAAGGGCACTTCCGCTTATATATTTATTGGTCTGTTAATTTATTTAGCTTTATCGACCCCCATTCCCTTTATATAAATTACTTATATACTTCAGGTATATAAGGGAGCCCTTATGTACAAGGAAATGTAACAAAATTAATTTTTTGAAACTGCGAAAATTCATTTTAAGGGCACTTCCGCTTATATATTTATTGGTCTGTTAAATTATTTAACTTTATCGACCCCCATTCCCTTTATATACATTACTTATATACTTCAGGTATATAAGGGAGCCCTTATGTACAAGGAAATGTAACAAAATTAATTTTTTGAAACTGCGAAAATTGATTTTAAGGGCACTTCCGCTTATATATTTATTGGTCTGTTAATTTATTTAGCTTTATCGACCACCATTCCCTTTATATACATTACTTATATACTTCAGGTATATAAGGGAGCCCTTATGTACAAGGAAATGTAACAAAATTAATTTTTTGAAACTGCGAAAATTCATTTTAAGGGCACTTCCGCTTATATATTTATTGGTCTGTTAAATTATTTAACTTTATCGACCCCCATTCCCTTTATATACATTACTTATATACTTCAGGTATATAAGGGAGCCCTTATGTACAAGGAAATGAAACAAAATTAATTTTATGAAACTGCGAAAATTGATTTTAAGGGCACTTCCGCTTATATATTTATTGATCTGTTAATTTATTTAGCTTTATCGACCACCATTCCCTTTATATACATTACTTATATACTTCAGGTATATAAGGGAGCCCTTATGTACAAGGAAATGTAACAAAATTAATTTTATGAAACTGCGAAAATTGATTTTAAGGGCACTTCCGCTTATATATTTATTGATCTGTTAATTTATTTAGCTTTATCGACCACCATTCCCTTTATATACATTACTTATATACTTCAGGTATATAAGGGAGCCCTTATGTACAAGGAAATGTAACAAAATTAATTTTATGAAACTGCGAAAATTGATTTTAAGGGCACTTCCGCTTATATATTTATTGATCTGTTAATTTATTTAGCTTTATCGACCCCATTCCCTTTATATACATTACTTATATACTTCAGGTATATAAGGGAGCCCTTATGTACAAGGAAATGTAACAAAATTAATTTTATGAAACTGCGAAAATTGATTTTAAGGGCACTTCCGCTTATATATTTATTGGTCTGTTAATTTATTTAGCTTTATCGACCACCATTCCCTTTATATACATTACTTATATACTTCAGGTATATAAGGGAGCCCTTATGTACAAGGAAATGTAACAAAATTAATTTTTTGAAACTGCGAAAATTCATTTTAAGGGCACTTCCGCTTATATATTTATTGGTCTGTTAATTTATTTAGCTTTATCGACCCCCATTCCCTTTATATACATTACTTATATACTTCAGGTATATAAGGGAGCCCTTATGTACAAGGAAATGTAACAAAATTAATTTTTTGAAACTGCGAAAATTCATTTTAAGGGCACTTCCGCTTATATATTTATTGGTCTGTTAAATTATTTAGCTTTATCGACCCCCATTCCCTTTATATACATTACTTATATACTTCAGGTATATAAGGGAGCCCTTATGTACAAGGAAATGTAACAAAATTAATTTTTTGAAACTGCGAAAATTCATTTTAAGGGCACTTCCGCTTATATATTTATTGGTCTGTTAATTTATTTAGCTTTATCGACCCCCATTCCCTTTATATACATTACTTATATACTTCAGGTATATAAGGGAGCCCTTATGTACAAGGAAATGTAACAAAATTAATTTTTTGAAACTGCGAAAATTGATTTTAAGGGCACTTCCGCTTATATATTTATTGGTCTGTTAATTTATTTAGCTTTATCGACCCCCATTCCCTTTATATACATTACTTATATACTTCAGGTATATAAGGGAGCCCTTATGTACAAGGAAATGTAACAAAATTAATTTTTTGAAACTGCGAAAATTCATTTTAAGGGCACTTCCGCTTATATATTTATTGGTCTGTTAATTTATTTAGCTCTATCGACCCCCATTCCCTTTATATACATTACTTATATACTTCAGGTATATAAGGGAGCCCTTATGTACAAGGAAATGTAACAAAATTAATTTTTTGAAACTGCGAAAATTGATTTTAAGGGCACTTCCGCTTATATATTTATTGGTCTGTTAAATTATTTAGCTTTATCGACCCCCATTCCCTTTATATACATTACTTATATACTTCAGGTATATAAGGGAGCCCTTATGTACAAGGAAATGTAACAAAATTAATTTTTTGAAACTGCGAAAATTCATTTTAAGGGCACTTCCGCTTATATATTTATTGGTCTGTTAATTTATTTAGCTTTATCGACCCCCATTCCCTTTATATACATTACTTATATACTTCAGGTATATAAGGGAGCCCTTATGTACAAGGAAATGTAACAAAATTAATTTTTTGAAACTGCGAAAATTCATTTTAAGGGCACTTCCGCTTATATATTTATTGGTCTGTTAAATTATTTAGCTTTATCGACCCCCATTCCCTTTATATACATTACTTATATACTTCAGGTATATAAGGGAGCCCTTATGTACAAGGAAATGTAACAAAATTAATTTTTTGAAACTGCGAAAATTCATTTTAAGGGCACTTCCGCTTATATATTTATTGGTCTGTTAATTTATTTAGCTTTATCGACCCCCATTCCCTTTATATACATTACTTATATACTTCAGGTATATAAGGGAGCCCTTATGTACAAGGAAATGTAACAAAATTAATTTTTTGAAACTGCGAAAATTCATTTTAAGGGCACTTCCGCTTATATATTTATTGGTCTGTTAAATTATTTAGCTTTATCGACCCCCATTCCCTTTATATACATTACTTATATACTTCAGGTATATAAGGGAGCCCTTATGTACAAGGAAATGTAACAAAATTAATTTTTTGAAACTGCGAAAATTCATTTTAAGGGCACTTCCGCTTATATATTTATTGGTCTGTTAATTTATTTAGCTTTATCGACCCCCATTCCCTTTATATACATTACTTATATACTTCAGGTATATAAGGGAGCCCTTATGTACAAGGAAATGTAACAAAATTAATTTTTTGAAACTGCGAAAATTCATTTTAAGGGCACTTCCGCTTATATATTTATTGGTCTGTTAAATTATTTAGCTTTATCGACCCCCATTCCCTTTATATACATTACTTATATACTTCAGGTATATAACGGAGCCCTTATGTACAAGGAAATGTAACAAAATTAATTTTTTGAAACTGCGAAAATTGATTTTAAGGGCACTTCCCCTTATATATTTATTGGTCTGTTAATTTATTTAGCTTTATCGACCCCCATTCCCTTTATATACATTACTTATATACTTCAGGTATATAAGGGAGCCCTTATGTACAAGGAAATGTAACAAAATTAATTTTTTGAAACTGCGAAAATTGATTTTAAGGGCACTTCCGCTTATATATTTATTGGTCTGTTAATTTATTTAGCTTTATCGACCACCATTCCCTTTATATACATTACTTATATACTTCAGGTATATAAGGGAGCCCTTATGTACAAGGAAATGTAACAAAATTAATTTTTTGAAACTGCGAAAATTCATTTTAAGGGCACTTCCGCTTATATATTTATTGGTCTGTTAAATTATTTAACTTTATCGACCCCCATTCCCTTTATATACATTACTTATATACTTCAGGTATATAAGGGAGTTCTTATGTACAAGGAAATGTAACAAAATTAATTTTTTGAAACTGCGAAAATTGATTTTAAGGGCACTTCCGCTTATATATTTATTGGTCTGTTAAATTATTTAGCTTTATCGACCACCATTCCCTTTATATACATTACTTATATACTTCAGGTATATAAGGGAGCCCTTATGTACAAGGAAATGTAACAAAATTAATTTTTTGAAACTGCGAAAATTCATTTTAAGGGCACTTCCGCTTATATATTTATTGGTCTGTTAATTTATTTAGCTTTATCGACCCCCATTCCCTTTATATACATTACTTATATACTTCAGGTATATAAGGGAGCCCTTATGTACAAGGAAATGTAACAAAATTAATTTTTTGAAACTGCGAAAATTGATTTTAAGGGCACTTCCGCTTATATATTTATTGTTCTGTTAATTTATTTAGCTTTATCGACCACCATTCCCTTTATATACATTACTTATATACTTCAGGTATATAAGGGAGCCCTTATGTACAAGGAAATGTAACAAAATTAATTTTTTGAAACTGCGAAAATTCATTTTAAGGGCACTTCCGCTTATATATTTATTGGTCTGTTAATTTATTTAGCTTTATCGACCACCATTCCCTTTATATACATTACTTATATACTTCAGGTATATAAGGGAGCCCTTATGTACAAGGAAATGTAACAAAATTAATTTTTTGAAATTGCGAAAATTGATTTTAAGGGCACTTCCGCTTATATATTTATTGGTCTGTTAATTTATTTAGCTTTATCGACCCCCATTCCCTTTATATACATTACTTATATACTTCAGGTATATAAGGGAGTTCTTATGTACAAGGAAATGTAACAAAATTAATTTTTTGAAACTGCGAAAATTCATTTTAAGGGCACTTCCGCTTATATATTTATTGGTCTGTTAATTTATTTAGCTTTATCGACCCCCATTCCCTTTATATACATTACTTATATACTTCAGGTATATAAGGGAGCCCTTATGTACAAGGAAATGTAACAAAATTAATTTTTTGAAACTGCGAAAATTGATTTTAAGGGCACTTCCGCTTATATATTTATTGGTCTGTTAATTTATTTAGCTTTATCGACCCCCATTCCCTTTATATAAATTACTTATATACTTCAGGTATATAAGGGAGCCCTTATGTACAAGGAAATGTAACAAAATTAATTTTTTGAAACTGCGAAAATTCATTTTAAGGGCACTTCCGCTTATATATTTATTGGTCTGTTAAATTATTTAACTTTATCGACCCCCATTCCCTTTATATACATTACTTATATACTTCAGGTATATAAGGGAGCCCTTATGTACAAGGAAATGTAACAAAATTAATTTTTTGAAACTGCGAAAATTCATTTTAAGGGCACTTCCGCTTATATATTTATTGGTCTGTTAAATTATTTAACTTTATCGACCCCCATTCCCTTTATATACATTACTTATATACTTCAGGTATATAAGGGAGCCCTTATGTACAAGGAAATGTAACAAAATTAATTTTTTGAAACTGCGAAAATTGATTTTAAGGGCACTTCCGCTTATATATTTATTGGTCTGTTAATTTATTTAGCTTTATCGACCACCATTCCCTTTATATAAATTACTTATATACTTCCGGTATATAAGGGAGCCCTTATGTACAAGGAAATGTAACAAAATTAATTTTTTGAAACTGCGAAAATTGATTTTAAGGGCACTTCCGCTTATATATTTATTGGTCTGTTAATTTATTTAGCTTTATCGACCACCATTCCCTTTATATAAATTACTTATATACTTCAGGTATATAAGGGAGCCCTTATGTACAAGGAAATGTAACAAAATTAATTTTTTGAAACTGCGAAAATTCATTTTAAGGGCACTTCCGCTTATATATTTATTGGTCTGTTAAATTATTTAACTTTATCGACCCCCATTCCCTTTATATACATTACTTATATACTTCAGGTATATAAGGGAGCCCTTATGTACAAGGAAATGTAACAAAATTAATTTTTTGAAACTGCGAAAATTGATTTTAAGGGCACTTCCGCTTATATATTTATTGGTCTGTTAATTTATTTAGCTTTATCGACCCCCATTCCCTTTATATAAATTACTTATATACTTCAGGTATATATGGGAGCCCTTATGTACAAGGAAATGTAACAAAATTAATTTTTTGAAACTGCGAAAATTCATTTTAAGGGCACTTCCGCTTATATATTTATTGGTCTGTTAAATTATTTAACTTTATCGACCCCCATTCCCTTTATATACATTACTTATATACTTCAGGTATATAAGGGAGCCCTTATGTACAAGGAAATGTAACAAAATTAATTTTTTGAAACTGCGAAAATTGATTTTAAGGGCACTTCCGCTTATATATTTATTGGTCTGTTAATTTATTTAGCTTTATCGACCACCATTCCCTTTATATACATTACTTATATACTTCAGGTATATAAGGGAGCCCTTATGTACAAGGAAATGTAACAAAATTAATTTTTTGAAACTGCGAAAATTCATTTTAAGGGCACTTCCGCTTATATATTTATTGGTCTGTTAAATTATTTAACTTTATCGACCCCCATTCCCTTTATATACATTACTTATATACTTCAGGTATATAAGGGAGCCCTTATGTACAAGGAAATGTAACAAAATTAATTTTTTGAAACTGCGAAAATTCATTTTAAGGGCACTTCCGCTTATATATTTATTGGTCTGTTAATTTATTTAGCTTTATCGACCACCATTCCCTTTATATACATTACTTATATACTTCAGGTATATAAGGGAGCCCTTATGTACAAGGAAATGTAACAAAATTAATTTTTTGAAACTGCGAAAATTCATTTTAAGGGCACTTCCGCTTATATATTTATTGGTCTGTTAAATTATTTAACTTTATCGACCCCCATTCCCTTTATATACATTACTTATATACTTCAGGTATATAAGGGAGCCCTTATGTACAAGGAAATGTAACAAAATTAATTTTTTGAAACTGCGAAAATTCATTTTAAGGGCACTTCCGCTTATATATTTATTGGTCTGTTAATTTATTTAGCTTTATCGACCACCATTCCCTTTATATACATTACTTATATACTTCAGGTATATAAGGGAGCCCTTATGTACAAGGAAATGTAACAAAATTAATTTTTTGAAACTGCGAAAATTGATTTTAAGGGCACTTCCGCTTATATATTTATTGGTCTGTTAATTTATTTAGCTTTATCGACCCCCATTCCCTTTATATACATTACTTATATACTTCAGGTATATAAGGGAGCCCTTATGTACAAGGAAATGTAACAAAATTAATTTTTTGAAACTGCGAAAATTCATTTTAAGGGCACTTCCGCTTATATATTTATTGGTCTGTTAATTTATTTAGCTTTATCGACCACCATTCCCTTTATATACATTACTTATATACTTCAGGTATATAAGGGAGCCCTTATGTACAAGGAAATGTAACAAAATTAATTTTTTGAAACTGCGAAAATTGATTTTAAGGGCACTTCCGCTTATATATTTATTGGTCTGTTAATTTATTTAGCTTTATCGACCCCCATTCCCTTTATATACATTCCTTATATACTTCAGGTATATAAGGGAGCCCTTATGTACAAGGAAATGTAACAAAATTAATTTTTTGAAACTGCGAAAATTGATTTTAAGGGCACTTCCGCTTATATATTTATTGGTCTGTTAATTTATTTAGCTTTATCGACCCCCATTCCCTTTATATACATTCCTGTGGGCTGGCAAATTTAATTAACTCGTCGTGTTTGTGCTCAATCTGTTTCCAATAGTTTTGTAGTGTTTGTATCTTTTGTTGATAATATATTGTAGATTTTGAACCATCTACTTCGTTCTCTAAAACTTCTACTATTCTCAATAGAGCTGCTATTTTACTTATTTGTACCCTTAAAGTGTTTTGTAGTTCTCTGTTGACAATAACTTCTTCATTGCCTTTTAGATTAAAGGTTACTTTTTTTTCCCGAGGCTGTCGCGAATCATCTTGATCCTGTTTAGTATGACTGCTACTGGTACCGGGTTGCTGTTCCGCTGCGTCCGTTGTGTCCATGTGATCCTCACTTAAAAAATCGGTTTCTTGGCTTAACATCTTATGATATTTTTCCGAAATCAAGTCTCTAGCAGATATGTATGCTGCGTGTACCTGTTCAGCAAATCTATTCACAAAGTACTTGTGATTGGGATCTTGATTTTTGTACTCTTGGAGTTCAACGTCTTTCAAATGGAAGTCTGTCCATAGTTCCTCTAATTTGTGTAATTTTTTTTCACAATAATCCTTAGTTTTCCTTTTTTCGGAATCCTTATTGTAATTGATTTCCACTCTTTGTATTGACTCACCTAGCTCTTGTTGTTTTACTAAATCTTGGGCAATGTTACTCATTATTTTTGAGAACCGTAGGCTTGATTATTGAGTTAAAGTTTCAGGGAGAACGGGTAATGTTTAAAGGATTGTTTGTTATTTTAACTTGTACCGAATTTATTAGGTTTTAACTCGGTAAATGGTTTTAAACTTGGTAAACGAACGACTATTCGGAACTTGCGCGGTATAAATGAACACTTTACAGAGAAATTTATTATAGGGCTTTTATTAATGGAATAATAATAATAATCGATACTTTATTGTGTTTGTTTATGTGATAATTAAAAATGTAAAAAATATTAAAAAATAAGAAATATATGATATATTAGAAATGTTTGTAATATATATTGAAAAAATGTAAAATTGGAAAACAATATATTTGTAAATTTATATTTTATTGTAATGATTATTTTTTTTTTTGGTATTTGCTAACTAATTTGCTTTTGTTTTTTATATATCTTTTGCAAATACTTTAATTTTTATATTTGAGTACTTATCTTATATTCGGTATGATTGTTTTGTTGAACTGATCATGATGATGATGATTGTTGATGTCCTGTGTAGACTTCTGTTGCTGGCTTCTTTGGACTTCTATTAATGCCTGTGTGGACTCCTGTTGCTGAATTCTGAAGACCTTTATTGCTGTCCTGTGTGGACCTCTGCTGTTGGATTCTGCGCACTTGTATTATTTTTGTCCTGTGTGGACCTTTGTTGCTGGATTCTGTGGACTTGTATTATTTTTGTCCTGTATGGACCTCTGTTGCTGGATTCTATGGACTTGTATTATTTTTGTCCTGTGTTGACTTGTGTAACTGTTCACTTGTTGATTTGGTGGCGCCTTAATTAAATAATTGCCCACTGATCAGTTAATTAGTTCACATTAATGCTAACTGTTTAGACCATCACCATTTGCAAATGTAAACAAACGCACTTTTAAAAACTTTTATCTTTTTTAAAATGTACAAAATTCTAATTTTGTCGTTTAATTTTGCACTTTAACGACCACAATTTAACAAAAAGAAATTGTTTCAGAATTTCTCGAATTTAAGTGGAAAACTGTAAAGCACTTTTTTGCTGGCTTCAACTTCACTAATAAAAGAAGAAAAAAAAACTCGAAGGACCACTTATGTTCTGGGAACATAGAATATTTAAGAAAATTAATAAAAGAACAACTTTTGATAACAAAAAACTTTTAATTTAAGAATACCGAACCGGTTGAAAGATAGACAAGTACTACTTAATTAACTTAATTATAACTTACATCTAGGTGCAAATATTCTTATACATAAAACGCTTAATTAGCGCAATTGATTTGCGCGTGCTTGGTGTTCATTTGCACCGGCAGGTTTCCATAAATGTAGAAATTCCGTCTGGCGGATATCCGCCGCATGCGGGTGTCAAATTATAAATATGTATCAATATTTAAAAAATGGTAAAAAATATAAAAATTTAAATTATTGTTCTTGAACAATATGCATCTTCATAGCACAAACAATTTCTTAAAAATAACAAAAATTCTAATATTTTTTTTGCGACTAACCTTAAGTCCATTTTACAACATTAAGTCCATTATTCAACACTAGAATATTATTATAGATATTTTGAATTTAGTTTACCTAATAGATTTGAAACCGAAGAATATATTTCCGATTCTATTTCAAAAAAAATTATTAATTTTTGTATTTAATTGTAATTAGTAATTAAGTGCCTTGCTTGGCAATAAATAAATAAATAAATTTTAAATTTTAAAATACTGTTCTAAAAATACTAACTAATTTGCTTCTTTGAGAGTAGGTATTTAATTTTATAACCATAACTTAATTTTATAATAACATCTAAGTATTTTAAAAAACTACAACATTTATATTTAATGCCATCGCAGAACACGTAGGATTCATTAATATTGTATAATTGAGATCCTACAACAAAAATTCTCGGTTGCAGGCTCTCTTTTCCTCCTTATATTTTTCAATTTTAGAGGTACAAGAGCATTTATTGTTTTTATGTGTATTACAAAATCAGATTGTGCATCTGCTATAGTTGGCTTGTACCCTTTGTTACAGCAAACTGATTGCAATAGCGAGTGCAATAATAAAATCGCAATGCGATCTGTCGAGTCTAAAAATATTAATATATTTAGCTTAAAAAATCTTTTTATTTATTATATTATAGAATTACCTTTAGAAATTTCGTCTTTGTATAAAAATGTTAACATTTCTCTTGAAGATTTATCTTTAACTTCTTCCTCTCTCGGGATAAAGCGTTTCAAAATCAATTTCAATCTAGAAAATATATGTATGTGTAAATATATTTAAAATTAATTATTTTCACGCAATGGACCCACCAATTCATAGCCTTTAGCATCGTTGAAACGCGGCCACTGATTCAAAAGATCAGTTAATGTCCCTTCTTTCTCTGATTGGAATTCTGAAGTCCTTAATTTGCTGGTTGCCTTCCAGTAAGCTCGAACAGTCTCCCACGGCGAGCAATTGTTTTGCAGCCAACACTTTTTCTCACAGAATTCCTCTGAAAATTTCAATATTATTCAATCAAGTAGATTTAAGTTGATTTAAATATTTACCATACGATATTTGTGATTCCTCGCCCTCAATTGATTGCATTTTGTTGGCGTTTGGGGGAGAATCTACGATGTCTTTTACATTACACCACCGAGAAAATAGTTTTCCCGTAGGATTCTTTTTCCCAGTCTTTCTTGACAAGAAATACGTTTCCTTAAAAAAAACTTTATTACTTACATGTTTTTCTGTAGGAAAAATTTCTGAGATTGCTTGAGCCCAATCTTGCATGTCCATGTAGGACATCTTGATTTTTGTTCCAATAAAGCAATGCGTTAAGTCCTTTTGTTTTTTATTATCTAAATTTCCATGCTTTTCATAATGGGTCAATATTAATTGCCCTCTTATAGAAGATTTAAGGAGATTTTGAACATCCCTGCTGTGGGGAATAAATGAAACTTTTATAGGCTCTCCTGCATGTGAAACTGTTGAAACCCTTGAAGAATTACTATTATTCAAATCATTGGAAATTCTCTCCAACCATTCTAACACCTTTCTAGTTGACGGTGGAGACATTGTGTCTTGGTCACACAACAATGATTTATTCTTTACAAAGTTTAAAGAATTCCTTTATGAAATGTATCACAGCAATAATTAAATTTAACGTGATCGCCAAAATAACCCGAGCTGTCTATACCATTCAGATCTTCTATTTCCATTTTTTCTAGCACTTCAATTGAATTTGCACCATAAATTTTTAACAATACACAAATTGACTCACTCAAGCCCCAGGATCGAAAAATTTCCTGAGTTTCTTCAATTTCATCCTCATTCCAGTTCCAAGGGGGCACAGTTATTATTAAATTATTTAAAGTTTGATTATTTTCCATTTTTTTAAATAAAATTCACTTGAAACTGAAACTAAAATGCAACTTACTGCACTGACGAATTTCATCATATGCATTTACGTTGTGAAATACTTTTTGTAAATCCTCACTTCACGATTTATAATTCAGTGTTAGAAGCCTAATGATTTCAAAGAGAAATTGTATTCTATTTTTAACCGACTTCAAAAAGAGGAGGTTATCAATTCGACGCGTAGGTATGTTTTTTTTTGGTCCTGTTCACGCATAACTTTGTAACGCAATAACTTTTTTGCTTTTTTCTTTTTTTGCTTGAAAGGGTAGTTTCCCACGGTGGTCCCATGAAATTTATTTTAATTTCTGATAAAGGAGTTCGAAGGTAGGCTTAAAAAACTGGTAAATTTAGTACACCTTGAACAGATAGAATATTTTCAAAGGTATCACAAAAGTCTTTATTGTCACCAAATACTTAATAGGGACTTGGCATAGCGTCTACGTAACAGTCTACCGAACTAATTATTGCGGCTTCAAACCCCGGGTCGGACAGTGCGATTTTTTTTCTTTTTTTCTCTTCTAATTCATTGATTGGATTAATGTTGTAAAGAATTATTACAAACTCTTCGGTAAGGAATTTCATGCATACTCATGTACCCCGTGTTCTTTTAATGAACTGGGTTTTGAGAGCTTTTGAGGAGCTTTTGAGCAGTGTTGCCAGAACTACGGATTTCTCAGTAGAAACGCGGATTTTTCGAGAAAACAAATAACGGATTTTTCAACGGATTATAACTCAAATACGGAATTTTAACGGAATAGTACAATAAATTTACGGAATTAACGGATTTTTGGAAATAGCTAAAAGATTTTCTTTAGCGCGGAAGACACTCTGCGTGCGTATCAGCTGCATCCTAGGTGCGTCCTAGTTAAAATGTGCCGTGCTAGCTGTGCCGCCGTGCGTGCTAGTGCTTACCTGATGCAGGCTAGCTGCGGGCGAGTTTTATTTTTACTCGGGAGAGTGTCGAGATGGTTCAAGAATTCGAATTCATTGAACCCATGAATTTGAAAATGTCTCACAATGTATCAGCCGCTGCCGACTTCTTTGGCTTCGACATCGAGGATGTGCACAAGGAATTCTAAACGCTGAAAAGAATCTTCAAAAACGATTTTCATTTGGACAAAAATTCTTTTTGAAACAAAGTTCGTAACTATGAAAACGCTGAAGGGTCTACATAGTTTCCATTGGTTTTAGACATGGTTGAATCGCATCGCAATCCTTCCACATTCATCTGCGACTGTAGAACGAATTTTCAGTCAGATCAATATCAACAAAACAAAGCTCAGAAACAAACTGGAGACAGAGACAGAGATGCAAATGAATCAATGATTCGGAAGTTTTTAAATTTAAATTTTTTTTATAAATATTTCATTTATTTTCAAATTTCCCGGCGAAATTCATTTTAGAAATCGTAGTTTGCGAATTTTCAGCCAGATGGAGCAATAATACGGAACAACGGATTTTTACGGAATTTCTCCCACCTCAGATATTCTCAATCTACGGATATTCGAAAAAATAACCTGGCAACAATGCTTTTGAGTTCCCATACAAAATCGAAGAACCAGAAGACCCAGATAAAACCTGGGTTTTCGATTTTGTATGGGAACTCAAAAGCTCTCAAAACCCAGTTCATTAAAAGAACACGGGGGTAGACTGTAAGAGTATTCCTTTGAATTGGAAAACTATTTAACTGAATTTCTGAAAGGACTTATTTACATATTTAGCCATCTCATGGTAACGCTCTCTCGTAGCGCAGCAAGTTAAGTAGCTACCTCTCGTCTGAGGGATCCGAGTTCGGTTCTTCGGACTGTTGCATTTTTTTCTCAATCGACTTTATATTCTCACAATAAATATTGTTTTCTAATTTCCTTCGCGGAATTTTGTTTCACATTAAATAAGTTTTTTTTAAATTACTCCGAAAATGCGCAAATACATTACTGCAAAAACTATTTAGCTACTGAATCGATTCTTATCGACGGCGGCATGTCATACTTATCGTAATAAATAATTTTGTTTTAAATTGCCCCCGAAAAAAATGAACGGACTAAAAAATACGAAATAAAATAAATTTTTAAAAACAAACTTCAAAAAAAAACCAATACCGTGATGCACAAAAAAGGATAAAATAATTGTTGCTATAGTTCTTTACAATACTAATCCAATCAGAATGGATTTAGAAAGAAGAATCACTTTTGATTTTCGGGGCGATGTATTAAGTGCATAATGGTGTGGCCACACTACGCGGTCTTGGGTCGTACGCGCTTTTGCCTTTTTTTTTCATATAGAGTTTTATGACTTTTTTACTACTTTTTTACGACTTTGTCCATGGTAAAGGCCGTGCGGCCAAACAACGCGGACAAAAGGCTGTGGTTAGAAAGGTACATTGTGCGTCCACACACTATGAGCTTTTCAAAAGCGCGTACGCCGTTTCAAATGAGAATTGATTTTTTCTCACTCATGACTCAGAAAATTAAAAGATCACGCGCGCTTTTGGCTGGCCGTACGACCAAAAGCGCGTGGATTCTAAGTCCGCGTAGTGAGGACGGGCCTTAAGGCTAACAAAGAAATGAAAACAATTTTCGAACCAAGAGTTAGTGCAATGAAAGTCAACCTGGCACCGTCTTCAAAAGTGATTCTTCTTTCTAAATCCATTCTGTTGGATTAGTGTTGTAAAGAACTAGCAACAATTATTTTATCCTTTTTTGTGCATCACGGTATTGGTTTTTTTTTGAAGTTGGTTTTTAAAAATTTATTTTCTCATTAATTTCAGCTGGTCACTCTTATGAGCTGTAAGTAATAAAAAAATACCAAGCCCTATTTCTCAAAACTATAAAATAATAAGATTATCACATTGTTTTCATCATTTAAAATGACATTACGTACAGGAATAATATGAAAATCTCTTCGCATTTTTGAAGAGATTTTCTTTATGATTTCTCTATGGAAAAATCATATTATTTCCTGGTTTTAATCATGATCCATATTAAAATATCTCAATAAGGCAATATTGCTGATTTTAGGTGGTCTATTCTTGCTGTGTGCAGTGGATGTGTCAGGGTACTTTGGGTAGCAAGCATATCCAAGCATTTAGTAGCTAGAAACGGAGCTGGTGTTAATCCATATGTGACAGTGCAGAGTTTGAAATATTTCAATGGTTGTTGTGGATGTTCTCTCCAGGCGATTAATTGATACTGTTGGTCCTCTTCAGCAATCTTTACTTGTCGGTACATCTTCTCAATGTCCGCTGTGAATACAAATTTAGGAAACCTGAAGCGTATCAAGATTGATAATAGTTCATTCTGAATGGTTGGGCCCTTGCATAGCACGTCGTTTAATGATAAATTTGATGCGGTCTTTGCCGATGCATCAAAAATGACTTGTAGCTTTGTTGTGCTACTATCTAATTTAGCAGTGGTGTGGCAGGAAGTAATGAGGACCTTTGATGGAGGATGCATCTGTTTCCTTCATCTGTCCGAATGCTTCATACTCCCGCATGAAATTGATGTATTGTTGCTGTAGGTCCGGTTGTCGAAGAAGCCTTTTTTCTAATGAGTGGAATCGCTGCAGAGCGACGTCTCTTGATTTTCCTAGCGAGTTGGGATTTTGTGCGAAAGGAAGTTTGGCAATGAATCTTCCCTGTTCGTCTCTTTTGACATGTTGGTCCACGCACCTTTGTTCTACTCTGGCCAATGTACTGATTTCGTCTGATGATTCGACTTCTTCCAGTCTCCAAAATTTGCTGAGTTGGTTCTCAAGCTTCTCGTCTTCACTGCAGATACCGCACACAGCCTAGGATGCACCTTCATGGCGTACTGGTCCAGATATCATCCAACAAAATACTGTATTCTGGAGTGTTGGCAATCCCTCGCCGAGCTTGATCTGTCTGACTGATAACAAATCGAGGTATATTTCTGCTCCGATAAACATGTCGATGGTGCCGGGTACGTCGAAGTCGGGGTCCGCCAAATGCACGTTATTTGGAATGGGCCAGGTTTCCCTTTCGATCTTGTAGCCTGGTTGCTTTGTTATGATGTCGCGAAGTACGAAAGTTTCTAGTCGTGTAGAGTAGTTATTGATCGTGGAGTGTACCTGAATATTGACCCTATGGTTACTTTTTAGTCGCTCCACACCTATGCCATCGATATACATTGTTTCGGGAATACGGAAAGCTCGTAGTCGCCTTGCCAAATCCTCAGTGATGAAAGCTGAGTTGGGATCCAGAATCAAGGACTGCTCGACATCGCACTCGTTGTCCCTGGCCACTGCTAACTTCTACGACGACTGTGCCTAGCATCACATAGCGTTGGTTGTTAATTCCGTTGGATTTGGTGCAGATATATCAACCGGTGAACCTGCCAGTTGAGCTTGCCTTGAAATTCCTTGATTGAAGTATGACTTGGGAGCTGCTGTTGAAGTTGAAGGATGAGATTGGTTGGAGGTTCCTTGCTTAACGTGGACTGATTTGGGGGCAATGTCCAAGTGTAGTACGGAGTTGTGTCTTTCAGAGCACTTGGGGCAACTTCTAAGTGTGCATTCTACTGCTTTGTGTCCATCGTTCAAACAATTCATGCACAAATTGTGCAGCCCGATGGTTTGTCGACGGCTTGCGATAGGTTGTGCTAGGAATTCTCGGCATGCGTACAGCGGGTGATGCTTGTGTTTGCATACTATGCACTGGGCGGATTTGTTTGTAGACATCAGTGAGGAGCGGGGATAATTGTTACCTTTCCTCGAGGATGATTGTTCTCGCCCTGAAGAATGGCCTGATAATTCTTTACCAAGAGCTTCTAAGGTCTGGAATCTTTTCTCTAGGAAATTTAACAGGTCCTTTATGGTGGGAGTATTTCTTGGTGAATCCAATGAAGCTTCAAAAAGAGCGTGTGTGTTCTTATCCAGATTTTTGAGAAAAAGATGTATTAGCATTGGATCCCAGTTTGTGGTGGAAACCTTTATGTTTTCTAAGGCGAGTATGCATTCACTGGTTACATCGTGGAGCTGTTTGATTGAGTTTGCTGATTGACCCTGCGTGCATTGTTGGTCGCAGAGTTTGTTGAGCAATGGTGTACAAAGCAACCTCTGGTTGTTGTTTATTTTGTTTAAGGTCTCCCATGCTCTGGTATAATTTGCTTCTGACAGCGGAAGATGCTTGACCAGTGCTCTGGTTCCCCACTTAGATTGCTGGTGAGGTAAAGCATCTTTTCCATTTGACTTATTGGTTTCGTGTGAATCATCTGATAAAAAAGAATTGGAATTGTGGAATTGTGTCCACTTATTATAATCCCCATCAAAAATTGGCTAGGTCACTCGTGGCAATTTGATTTGGCTGTGAGGTTGCTGTGTGTTGTGTGTTTCTGTTCCTCTGGTATCGAGGTTCTCATGCAATTCTACAAGAGTCTCCTGCACCCAATCGTAGAGATGATGATACAATTCCCTGGTGTAGCTGAGGGGAGGCTCTGTAATTTCTTCCCAGATTTGTCGATCAATCTCTGTGATTTCGTCAAGGCTCTTGTTGTTCATTTGAATCTTGAGTTCATAGTAAACTCGCGAGTGTGTTTTTGGAGCTTTGTCTTTACATTCTTGTAGAACTCGGGTGAGTGAGGCCATAGAACGCTGTTGCCTTCGAACCTTTCTTATTAACTCTGCCTGGTGATCTTCTGAGCTTGGAGTCTGCTTGTGTTGTTCATTTTTCGACGGAATGTTCTTCTTGCCACCTTCTGTTGATGAACGAAAATCCGACTGTTGTGTATCTGGTCAACTTGTGCTGCCACCCAGACCTTCAAATCCTTGTGTGAGTTCCTCCTTGAACTGGATGTACAGCTTCCCAATAGTAGCATAGTAATCCTTTGTGAAGTAATCATTATAGTCATGCTCTGGCTCGAGCTCAAGTAGTGTTTGAAAGGGCTTCCCACGGTGGTCCCGTGCAATTTTTTTTAAATTCTGATGAAGGAGTTCGTAGGCAGAAAAAACTGGTAAGATTAGTACATCTTGAACGGATAGAACTATTTTGCGAACAAATTATTTTATTGTCGCGAAATGTATCAAAGGCGCGTGGATGAATAATTGGTAAAGGCGTTGATCTAAAACAAAACAAAAGAGGAGTAGATCTAGGGAGGAAAGTAGGTATTGGGGCTCTTGCTCCTGAGAACCAAAACCGGTTTTTAATTGCCCATTAATTATGTTAATTGGCCATTAATCATTTTAATTGCCCATAAATCAAGTTAATTGCCCATTAATGTCATTTTAATTGGTTTTACGAGCAATTAAGTTGATTGATGGGTAATTAAAATGACATTAATTGCTTTTATGGGTAATTAGAATGACATTTATTGCTTTTTATGGGTAATTAGAATGACATTTATTGCTTTTATGTGTAATTATAATGATTAATGAGGTGTTAGAATGGGATGTCATTCACCTGGGATCAATCAATCAGCTGTATTTGGCCTTGTGATGTAGGTCAAGGTGATTGACCTAGAGACTGGACGAGTCGGGAACTGGGTCAGGGTCGGTGGCTTTGGGCTCGGCGGGGGTCGGCGGCCTCGACTGGGGCTGCGGCTGGGGTCCTCGGCTGGGTCTTGGCGGGGGTCTTGGCGGGGACTATGGGGGGCACTGCTATGGGGATCCCGCACTCTGTAGGTAGGACTTCAATTGGTAGATATACAATGCCGGTTCTAGCATGTATACATTTTAATCATAAATTTGATATACTAAAGTTAGATTTATTCGATGCTTCATAAAAATCCCAGACGTTTTTAATGAACTAAATATCCGGTTCAATAAAAACACAACTTTACCTTATGCACAAAATACCAGCTAAGTTCTTAAATTGTTAGTCATAAATTTGATATACTAAAGTTAGATTCATTCGATGCTTTATAAAAATCCCAGACGTTTTTAATGAACTAAATATCCGGTCTTCTTTCGATCGTTCGCTCGCTTCTATACAGATCGCATGGGACCCCTATACAATTCTTATTAGATCGGGATACTGGCGACCGTCGTAAAAAAAGGTAAGTAATGGACGCGGGATTCTACCTGCGCGAATTTTTATTAATGGGATTTTACCTTTCGCAAGTTTTTAGAAAGCAATAAATTTTAACAAGATGGGAAAAACTGAAGCAGGTTCGCTTCTTTATACTTGTCCGGTGCATTTTGAATGGAATTTTTATTATTATTACTTTCAAGCCAACTTACCCTTATCAACGAAGCTCGTAAAAGTTTATACTTTTTTTTGCAAGGTGCATCAATGTACGAGATAGAAATGATGGTAGGGTTAGTGAGTTGGATATATAACCCGCGTTTTGGAGACTGAGAATCACAGTTTCCTTCCAGAGAAAGCCATGGAAAACTACAACCAACACGTAAAGGAGCAACTTAGAAAGTGTCTACGAGGGATCGAGGTACACCTTTTGAGGAACAGGAAGGTGGAGAGGCAGTTCCTCAACCTCATGCAGCGTGAAGTAGGGACCAGAAAAATGCTGAGTTATAGAAGTTTTCTGGACGCTTTCGGAGATCCATTAAACAGACTGAAGAAGACCTCAGAAAGCAGAACGGATGTGTGTAACCAGGCACCAACATGCAGCAATGAGAAGCCCACTGTAAAGGAGGAGCCGCAAGAGGAGCGCAATCAGACGGCAACAGCCAGCAGGGAGCAGCCCGCAGCAAACCCAGTGCAATATGAGGCGGCCAATCAAGAGTGGACTCAGCTGCTGTACGAGCTTGAGGAGGAGACGCAAATGTGGCTCGATGAAGACAACCAGACGGCAACAACCAGCAGGGAGCAGCCCGCGGCAAACCCAGTGCAATATGAGGCGGCAAATCAAGAGTGGACTCAGCTGCTGTACGAGCTTGAGGAGGAGACACAAATGTGGCTCGATGAAGACAACCAGACGGCAACAGCCAGCAGGGAGCAGCCGTACCAGGATGGTGAGGCGAATTTGGAGTGGAGTGGTGGGCAGATAGCAGCATGCAGCAGCAAGAAGCCCGCTGTAAAGGAGGAGCCGCAAGAGGAGTCCAACCAGGCGGCATCAGCCACCAAAGAGCAGCCGATGGAAAACACCGCGCCGTACGAGGATGAGGAGGCGAATTCAGGGTGGAGTGGAGGAGAGGTAGCAGCATGCAGCAGCGAGAGGCCCACTGTAAAGTGCAGCCGAGAGCAGGCTGCAACTACTCAAGTAGCAAAGAGGCGTAGACGGACAGAGGTGGAGCTCCTACAAATAGGAGGTTTGTCACTGCCAACTTTTAAAAGAAGATGTACGAGGGTCTGGAAATGCTGCAGCTACATATAAATAAGAGTAAGCAGTTAAAATAAGAGTATAAAAAATTGTGAAATAAATAAAACATTGATTTTAAAAATTTTCATTTTTTTATTCACTGATTCTTTCGTTTAAATAAATTTTATTTTTAAAAAGACCGCTTCTGTTGTTGTCCTTTCCCTCGAAAATCATGAATCTGCTTCGCTCTGCATTGAGTTCCTCTCAGATAGGAGGTTTGTCACCACCAACTTTCAAAAGAAGATGTACGAGGGTCTGGAAATGCTGCAGCTACATATATTAGAAAGTTAAAATAAGAGTATAAAAAAATTGTGAAATAAATAAAACATTGATTTTAAAAATTTTCATTTTTTATTCACTGATTCTTTCGTTTAAATAAATTTTATTTTTAAAAGACCGCTTCTGTTGTTGTCCTTTCCCTCGAAAATCATGAATCTGCTTCGCTCTGCATTGAGTTCCTCTATCTGCTCTTCTGTCTTTATTTTTTCCGCAAATTTAGATGGCAGGTAAACATAAGTGTTGTCCATGAAGGAAACAATCACCCTTAACCCATACCTCGTAGTAACAAGTTTAAAATACTTGATGGGGTAGGGTTTGTTTTCCTCCATGGAAGAGATGGGGATATTTGTATCTGTTGAGGCTGCTTCGGCAAACGATGTCAAAAGAGAAAAGGTGCTCTATAAAAAAATGTTTAAATTAATTTAAAACCATAGGTTCTAAAAGTACTTACCATTGTGCTGGTTTCTGCTGGTAGTAGTAGCTTCTGCTGTTAGTTGTTGGTCCTGCTGCTGCTGTCACTTGTACTGCTAAAATAAAAAACAAGTTAAAACAGAACTATTTACTGGCAAAGTGCCGATTGTTAACGGTTGGCTAAGGCCGCTTACCGCTGTTCTGTTGAAGAGCTTTGAGTTTTCTGATTCCCAATCTCCAGAACTCGAATTTATATACACAATCACTAACCCCACCATTTCCAACGAGTATATTAACCTCGGCTGTAGTTCTTCTCGATGAAAAAACCTGTGTATATAAATTTTAATACGTTCTGTGCACCATGGGAAAAATAACCTTGGAACAACATTTCTTATAAATCTTAATGCCCGCAGGAAAACATTCCTTGTACATCAGAGAGCAATAAATTTTAACGGGATGGGAAGATGACGCAAGACCGCTTATATACGGAACACACGCTTGCTCATGGCAATTTCAGAGGACTTTCCTTTTCTTCTTTTTCGTTCGTTCGTTTGGTTCTATACAGAGCGCATGTGTACCAGCCAATTTGAATGGAATTTTTATTAGCTCGGGATACCAACGGCCGTCGTAAAAAAGCAATTAATGGAGATGCGATTTTACCCTCGAGAAATTTTATTATCAATAAATTTTAACAAGATGGGGAAAATAACTGAAGCATTTTGAATGGAATTTTTATTATTATTACCTCTAAGCCAACTTACCCTCACCATCGAAAGTCTTAAAAATTTATGACCTTTTTGCACGGTGTATCATTGTACGACGGCTATTGAGTTGAGTATATAAATTGGTGATCTAGAGACTGGCAATCAGAAAAATTGGAGTTTTCAAAGCAGAACGACAGTAAGTGGCCATAGCCGACTGTTAACAATTGGCATTTTTGCCTGTATATAGTTCTGCATTGACCAGTTTTCTTTTAGTGTTCACCGCAAAAGTTTTACAAGTGGAAGAGGATATTCAGAGATACTGCCAGCAGCAACAGCAGCAGCAGCAGCAAGAAGAACAGCCATTTTACCTATTAGAGGAGAGCAGAAGAAGATACCATAGGCAGCAGCAGCAACACCAGCAGCAACATCATCATCAGCAACAACAACCAACACTACCAAGAACAACGAAAAAAATTTCGTTGCAGCAATATCGGAGACTTCAGGAAGAGCGGACGCAGAAGCGGGAACAAGGCCCTGCCCCTCTACTTATCGAGGATTTAAAATATAAGCAGCGGCAATTACAATTCAAGCCCAAAACAAAACGTGGAGGAGTAAAAGTACTCCACCGTCAAGAAATTGGGGAGTTAAAGCGCATCGAGAAGTTAGCTGTAACGGTTGATGAAAAGCGGTTCTTTCGGGAAAAAATAAGAAGAAAGAATCGTGAATTCAAGAAAAATTTTGTAAAAAAAAAGTAAATACTATACAATTTTTTATTTTATTTCTTCTTTTGATTGTGCATGCAAACGAGGAACTCATGATGAGCACCAACAATGAGGAGCTAAAAGATTTGTTGGATAGAGAGTTTGGGCGTAAATTCTCCATCACCAGCGATGTGACAACACACATCAAGCGTTTCAATCTGCGTGGGCGCAAAATTAATTTCAAAATTAAAAGTCCACCTGCGAGTGTAGAACCCGCTACATGGTTCAAAAACGCCATTGACGATATAGTACAGCATGTGATTATGCAGCTCCAGCCTGAGGACTACGTTGGGTTTACCTTCTGTGGAGATAGTTTTAAGGAAAGAGGACCAGGCTGGTTAAGCTATAGACTAGCCTCGGAGGTCAACCCCCTCAATGTGTGGGAAATAATTGCAAAAATTTTCCAAAGCAATTCAGAGGGAGTGAGCACCGATTCATTCTGTCTAGAAGCAACATCAGTCAGCTTACCACAAGGCAGAGGAAGGGATCATGGAAAAAAATATAATACATTTGATGAAGAATGTGTTAAGAGAAGGTGTGTTGTGGTTATAAACAATAAAGATAATTTATGTCTACCCAGGGCTTTGGTGGTTGCAATTGCCCATGCAAATAAAGATTCCAATTATACAAAAATAAAAAGAGACATTGGAAAAGTACAAACACACCGAGTCATGGAACTGTTAGGTGAATCTAAAGTAGATATACCTATTGAAGGAGCTGGGATCTTGGAACTTCATCGATTTCAAGAGCATCTAAAACATTACAAGATTATAGTTTATCGTTATGGCAGCAAGGGAAAAGACGTTGTTTTTGAAGGCCAAAATGATGGAAAACGGCTTAACTTATTGTATCATGAGAACCACTATAATGTCATAACTTCTTTGACTGCGGCATTTTGCTGTAGCTATTATTGTGAGCAGTGTCATGCAGCGTATAATAGCAAAAACGCTCACAGATGCAGCGGAACTTGTCCTTGTTGTCAACAAGCTCCTGCATGCGTCAAAGATAACAACCAAGAAATTTTCTGCAGAGAGTGCAATCGAGGCTTTAGGGGCCTGAATTGTTATGTTAATCATAAAGCTTCAGGCTCTTTAAATGGAGATAGTGTTTGTGAACAGGTGAAAAGATGTATGGATTGTCTGAAAACATTTAAGGCAGATAAAGTTCATACATGTGGAGAGTATTTTTGCAAGGTGTGTGATAAACATGTGCAACAAGGACACAACTGCTTTATTCAACTAGATACCCGAGAAGCTCAGGCAAAAGACATTTTATTTGTATTTTATGACTTGGAAACAAGACAGGAAAAAGTAGTAGGTGAAAAAGAAACATTTGGAGAAATAAAACTGCATGAGCCAAATTTATGTGTTCTTGCTAAACGCTGTGATTTATGTATTGGAGAGAACAAATTGTATTTTTGTCAGAAATGTGGCTTTAGACTTCAGATCTACCAATCTGATGTAATTAACAAATTTTTGAAAAATGTCTTTGAACTTAGAAAAAAGTTCAAACAAGTGGTTGTTATTGCCCATAATGGACAGGCGTTTGATCATCAGTTCATTTTAAATTATATACTTCATCATACTACTTTGAAACCTGAATTAATAATGCGTGGAACAAAGATATTAATGATGGTACTGGGAAATATAAAATTTATAGATTCTCTAAATTACTTTCCCATGGCTTTATCCCAGCTACCAAAGGCGTTTGATTTACCATCTGTATACAAAAAAGGTTATTTCCCCCACCTGTTCAACACTCTCGACAATGAAAGTTATATTGGATTATTACCACCTATCGAATATTACAGCCCAGACACTATGAAAACTGAAGACCGCGACACGTTTCTAAAATGGTACGAGGAGCATAAAAATGATGAATTCAATATGCAGCGAGATCTTGTAGACTACTGCGTAAGTGACGTCGATATTTTAACACAAGCATGCTTAAAATTCCGGAAATTAATGCTGGATGAATGTAAAGTTGACCCGTTTCTTGAAGCTACTACTATTGCCTCTGCATGCAACCTTGTTTTTCGACGCAACTTCCTTAAGGCTAATACTATTGGGATTATTCCAAGAAACGGATATAGAAACGCTGACATTCAGTCAACCATAGCAATCCATTGGCTTATATGGGAAGAAAAAAAGCGAGGAATTAATATAGTGCATGCAGCCAAGCAAAGAGAGATTGTTTTAAATGGTGTAAAAGTGGATGGATATTGCTCTGAGACAAAGCAGGTTTTCGAATTCCATGGTTGTTATTACCACGGACACCCTAAATGTCTAACTCATAACCGGAATCAACCTCTCCACGACGATCAATGTGATACTTTAAATCGGAGATATGAAGCAACTGTTGCAAAAACTGAGCGCTTACGTTCCTATGGATATGAAGTTATCGAGATGTGGAAGTGCGATTTTTTTACTCAAATGGAAAGAAATAAGGAGATGAAATCTTTGAAAGACCATCCTCTGCTGGCAAATTCACCGTTAAATCCTCGCGATGCTTTTTATGGTGGACGAACAGGAAATGCTTATAAGCATTATGAGTGCAAGCCTGGTGAAAAAATCAAATACATAGATGTATGCTCACTGTACCCCTGGGTTTGTAAATATGGAAAATTTCCAGTTGGTCATCCTATATTACATGTTGGTGCGGATGCCTGCTCCAAAATTGATTTAGAAAATACCGAGGGATTAATTAAATGTCGAATTTTACCTCCAGAAGGCCTATATCACCCCGTTCTTCCTATTAAACAAAATAATAAATTAATGTTTCCATTATGCCGCAGATGTAGTGAGGAGAAAAAGCAAGATCTAGACTGCCCACACTCTGACGAGGAAAGAGCATTGACCGGAACGTGGGTAATTGACGAAGTGAAAACAGCTCTATGTAGAGGATACAAACTGTTGGAAATATATGAGATATGGAGCTATGAAACTGAAACATACGATAAGTTAACTCGTTCAGGTGGTCTGTTCACTGCAATGATGAATAAATTTATCATAATGAAACAGCAGGCATCAGGATGGCCTAGTAAATGCAATACAGACGAGGAAAAACAAAGATACGTTGAAGCTGTCCTCAAGAACGAAGGCGTTCAATTAAAATTTTCAGAAATTGTGAATAATCCAGGATTAAGATCTCTAGCCAAGCTCATACTGAATTCCTTCTGGGGAAAGTTTGGTCAGCGCGAAAATCAACCGAAAACAAATATCATTAATAGCCCCTCAGAGCTGTACACCATGCTAATAAATCCAGCAATTGAAGTACACCATCTCCTCCCTGTTAATGAAGAAACACTGATAGTCAATTGGGGTTACAAAGAAGAAGCCGCAGAGTCTTTGGCCACAGTCAACATTGGTATAGCAGCTTATACTACCACCCAGGCACGACTCAAACTTCTTGGTTATTTGGAACAAATTGGAGATAGAGTTTTGTACTACGACACCGATTCTGTTATTTACATCAGTCGCGAAGGAGAATATGATCCACCAACTGGAGAATTTGTAGGAGATATGACTGACGAGCTTGAGTGTTATGGTCCAGGCAGTTATATCACGATTTTTGCAAGTGGAGGTCCGAAAAATTATGCTTACGCTGTCCATAGTACGAAAACAAATTCAATTATACAAAAAAGTAAAGTAAAGGGGATCTGTTTGAACTATGAGGCCTCACAACATGTAAATTTAGAATCAATCAAAAATATGATATTAAACGACAACGAGGACGACCATATTCCCATCCTCTCAAAAAATATTCGCCGCACAAAAGATCACGAAGTGGTAACGATTCCAGAAATAAAAAAATATAAAGTGACTTCAAATAAACGAAGATTTCTGGAAGATCGCAGCTCTCTACCATATGGGTTTAAAAGACAAAAAAGCTCCTAAAGAGAAAAATGTGTTTTTGAGCCAACATGTGGATAATATTTGTGGATTAGGCCTATTGGGGAAACCACATGATAAAAAAAACGCGCCAAATAAAACTCTACCTCTTAAGGTGGTGGGGAAATGAGTTCTTATATAAAGCCATGAAATCGCACCTGCTTTGTATTTCCATTTGTGCAGTCAAAGTCATGAGCTCAGACCGAATCATTTTAGACGTGCAGTTTGCCAGCGGAGTTAATGGACAGTTGTTTGCTAAGGAGTTGGCAGTTTTACGTTATGGATCACTTTTACCAGACTTGTACTTTTTTAAACCTCCATATTCATACAACGAGTTGACACCAAAAGCCCGCAGACAGAATGAATTCAACTTTAACAAGATAAATGGCCTAAGATGGAACGGCGGCAATATTGACTACAACGATTTACCAGTGATACTGACAAATTATTCAAATTCAACAATCTATGTGAAATGACTGGAAAAAGCGAGGTTTGTTCAAAAATACCTACTGGAAGCTGAAATAAAACAACTGGAAATACCAAAACTAACACTTCTGGAACACTTTGAAACATACTGCCCCATCCATGGTAAATTACCTTCAGTGCGATGTGCTGTTCAAAATTGTATTAATATTTATTTGTACATGTTAGTGAATAAATGTTTTCAATAAAAGAATTTTTTATAGTTTTTTATTTTATTTATTTATTTATATGCCTTGAAAATTTATAGTGTCAAAAATAAGATTACTAATACAGAACAAAGGTATTTCATAAAAAAGTCTAGAATAATTCAAGTGTACATAGGAAGTTCGACTTGGAATAAAAAAATCTTCACATGCTAAAGTTAATACGCCTTTTCCTTTACATTTTTCAGCATACTTCTTATAGTACTCCTTTACACTTTCGGAAGCGTTGTTGTTGTGATACATGATAATATTGAAAAATGTCAACATTTCGAACAATTTATAAAGTTCCGTCTGCTTCAGTATGATGCTCGAGTTGTTGTTAATGGGGATCCTGTGCTCATTGTTCAGCTCGGCCTGATTTGCTGGAATCGTCTCTCCCATCTGGGTTTTCAAGTCGTTTAGATGTTTGTAAACTGATGTCCATTCGGAAAAAGATGCTGACACAGGAAACAAGCCGTGACGATGAAATACAATTTTCGCCTCGAAAGATAATGGATCAAACCCAAGTACTATTTTCCGGTTATGACAATCGTCCAGGTGGTATGTATAGTTTAGCAAAAGGTTTTCTCCTGCCACTTCTGCTTCAAAATTGGACAGCTTCTTCTTCTTCTTCTTAGATTTTACTGCTGGTGCTGGTACTGATTCAGGTTTAGGCAGCTTATCTGTTCCTTTAGCTCCAACAGTCCTCTGTCTCTTCTTGCTTGATGGCTCCATGTTACTCAAATTAAACTTGCACACTGAATATTGAAACATTGTGTTCAGGTTTTTATAGTGCTGATCTCAGCCTTACATGACTGGTTACAAAAATCCCCACCACTTTGTGTAAAATTCTTCAAGTATAAATTAATCACTTTATTGTCATTTAATCTTAAGTCACTAGCAGTAAACTGTTTTAAAAAAGTCTTGAGGCTCTTTCCTCTGCATCGAGAATATAGAAACACACAGCAATAATGTCCACAGGTTGATGAAAACAGGCCTTGTAATCGTTTCTTGCTATTTAAAAACGTGTTTGAATTAGCTAGAAGGAATTTTTGAAAAAATTTATTGGTTGGATATCTTCCAAACGAGTCAAAGTACTCTGCAGGACCCTGTTTAGGAAAATAAAATGCAACCCAATGAGTCCCACCTTTATGTGATGGATCCGTATTAGCTATGACGCATGCGGGTTTTTTTATTTTTTGCGGTAGATGGTTGCAGGGGAAGACTCCTCTAAAAAACTTGTTTGTTAAACGGTTATTTGTCAGGGCGGCTGCAAGCTCGATCGTGTTCATTCTTGTTCACAGCTAAATAATGCCTCTAGATCAATGACCTTAGTGAGAGATGTAACGTAGTTATTTATAAACTCCTTAGTTGATGTACCACGAACAAAGATTGTCTTAAATTTCGCCAGAGTTTTTATAAGGTCTTCATCAATCCGTTTTAGTTCAAGATTACCAAATTTAGTTGATTGTTGTTGCTCAGTGCATTCTGTACCAGATGTTGGATACTTAAAAATTATTTCCTTCGCAAACGTTTTATTTTGCGCAGTGAATCCAGCTAAAGAGACTTTTTTAAAGAAGGTATATTCACCCCCGCAAAAGTATTCCACATTAATTAAACAGCTCATTGTTACCGTAATAAAGCAATTTGTCGACTAACAGTTTGTTGCACGTAGCCGCCTTATATAGATTTAAAAATTTGTGTAAACATTTCGATCCTTGTCAATTTCAATGCTTCCATCGTACTCAGCATATACAATGCATGTCACACTATTTTGTAACGCGTCTCTAAATTTTCCTTCAACTCGTACAGTCCCTTGATTTAGTAAATTGCCGCAAGTCGTGTTATATGAATTGTCTGCGGTTAAATCGAAAGCGAGAAGAAAACATCCCTTGTCAAATAATTTCTTGGATATTTGATGACCTTTATCGAAATAATGAATACCGGTTCCTCTGAATAACGTGTTGTATCCGCGTGTACTAATCGGATTTTCCTTTGAGTAGTCAAATTCGAGAGGTTGATTTGGTATCTGCACGCCATTCACTGATAAATTGAATCTGGTAATGTTGTTATGTTTAAAGTTGAAGGGGTTCTTTGTTATTCTGCCAGTGTACGCATCATTGTCCACCATTCCAAAAATTATTAAGTTCGGTAGCTGTCCGATGACTATATTATCCAGTGAAAGTGTAAATGTGTTTGCGGGAATAGTGTAGCTTTTAACTTCAACTCGCTTGTATGGGTATATGGCATTTGAACGTTGTAGAACTGTCTCATGTGCTAATAAAATATTCGGGTTGACTGTTACGTGATTCATGTACATGGTTGCATCCAGGATTTTTAAGTGTGGTGAGTCATCGCCAGCCTTGGATAAAATATAAAATTCTGGTTTTTCAAGCGATAAAACTACACGTAAATCTACACCGTTTAATAGCAACTTATCCTGATTAAGCAAATCAGTATGAATTTTCCCCATCAGTTCAACTACATTACTTTTATTGAAAAGTTTCTGCCGATCTAAATAGCCTTGATGTAATTCAGCGACGGGTTTATCGATATCTGCAATTTCCGTGTCATCTTTGTCAAGATACCAACCGACCGACTCCAAATGGGTTGATGCAGCATCTTTACCATAATTTAATAAATTTTCAATATAAGCGCGATAATTGTAATTGTGGTCGGTTTGAGCAATTGGTTTCCCATTCAAATATACGGTGCACTGGCGAAATATGGAGTGTAAAATGTTGTTTATTAAACCTGGAGCATCACCTTCTTTTGAATAAAGTACTTCTTTCCCATCTTTTATTTTTATTAATTGCAATTTTAAACGAAGATAGATGCTAGATAAATCTCGGTATGTATCTCCATGACCCAAGGTTACAAACTCTAGAACGGAGGAGTTGTCTAGTGAGGCTATTGGCTTATATGCTACTTCTTCTGTTTTCAAAATATTGCTTTGAACTGGTGGTGTGGAAAAAAGATCCAATTCCGATTTCATACATTCTTTGTACGACATTATGTTTATTACTTATCAAAAATGTCCAGTATACGTTTACGTATCTTTCGTTTTGTTTTCAAAGCTTTTGCTTTTATTCCTTTTCTTTGATTTTTTGTTTTGCAATTTCTCGTGCGTTTAGGTGTTTTGCCACGTCTCTTACGTTTAAGAGCTGGTTTTATATGCAAGGTTGTAAACGGGTTCGGTCTTTTTATACCTGCTGCACTCATGCCGTCAAACACTTTATTTATACCTTTCTGAGCTAAATCTTGAATAACAACTCTACCGTGTTCTTTTAAAATATCTTTAACTGATTTGCTGTTGATGTTTTTATCTTGTATTATAGCTTGTCCTGCCTTTACAGCCTGTTGTGCTAATGTTTTTAATCCCGATGTAGCTAGAGGTTTTAAGTGTCGAAATAATGCACTGAAAAAGCTACCGATACCTCTTCCACGTTGATAAATAAGTGGACCACGATATAATTCTCCAATATCCGACAGACCACTGCCGCTTTGTATTAAATAATAACGCGTATAATAGGAATTCATCTCGTAGTTCTATTTATACTATGCAAAAACAAGTTGTTGTGTGAATATTTATAGTTTTTATTGTCTCCTAAAATGCAGCATTACATAGGTTGGAATGTAGCTTGATTTAAAATCAATTGATTCACCCTGATGATCCGTTATTTTAATGGAAATATTCTCAATAAAGGTCTTCTCTAATGGGCAATATTCTACATGCTTAAATTTTATTATGTTCTCACATTCCTTGAGTGGTATAACACGCAAGTATCTTACCAGCTTATTACCAATAATTCTGGGTTGAATAATATCAGTATAAACGTATACAATCGAGCTCTTGCTACATTCGGACTTTGACTTTTGTTCTTCTGTTGACTCTTGTTCATCCTCCTCTAGTAGTTCTGGGTACGGGTGTGGTGGAACTATTGCTTCATATTTTAGGTCTCGTGTACTTTCATACATACTCTTCGTTGGTTGTATATATGTATCAACAGCAGAAAATATTCCATGATAACTTCTTTTGTCTATAGCAATTTGACTCAGAATATCTTCCAAAAACGAAGAAATATGATCATAGTGATTGTATTTCAAAATAACGGTTATCGAAATTCCAATTACAAAAGCGCTATCTATATGTAACATGAAATCTTTAGCATCTTTTTTATACGTCTTTACAGGAATTTTATCTTCCCTCATATTATCTTCGATGAATCGTCCTGCATCTACTTTAAGATTAGCTAATAATTTAGCAGATTCCTCAGATTTCAGTGCACCAGAGAACGACTGTAAAAATCTTGGAAACTGTATTTCATTTTTATCGTTTGCGAGATGTGCAAGATCGTCCTTAGTCCATTTAAGCTCAAAGCGTTTATTTACTCTGATAGTAATCTTTTCTTCTTCAGGATTATATAACTGACGCTTTATCTTTTTACTGCTACTACTACTATATGAGTTATTGCATTCATTATTCTTATTTATACAACGTTTTGTTTTCTTTTTTGATTTATCAAAATTAAAATAAGGAAATGAGATTTCCGTAATTCCAACACTCCACCCGTCATTAAGTTTACACGACTTGGCTAGCTTATTGGTAAAACCTGACAATGTATTTTCAGGATAAAACTCTAAAGAGTTATTACTCAAAAGACAAGCATAGAAATCATTTTCTTTTATATCCACTGGCATTTTTTTTAAAGTCTTTCCCAAGGAATGTCCGAAGTACTTTTTGGTTTATCCTTTGGGTTCTTCAAACGTTCACTCTGTCTAACACCAAGCTTGCGCACAGGAAATGAAAGCGTATATTGACCAGATTCTAGTTCAGAGGGTCTTAATATAGACTGTTTCTGTACTGGTTTTGTTTGTTTTCCACTTTGTTCTAATTCTTCTATAACATCGTTAGCTTCATCGACAGTCATATTCATTGGTACAGTATATTGTGTTATACCATCTTCACCCGTAATTATTTTATAATCCTTTTCACGTGCGTTAGGTGCAGATGCTGTTCTTGGTATTTTTGGTGGTGGTTTTAGCGTTTTTGCTATACCACTAGCTGATAATCGTCTTTTTGCCGCTGGTGATAAAGATCTTCTCGGTGGGGTTATACTACCTGCTTCTTCAAAGACTTCTTCGTCTAGAAAATCCATTGATGCCGGTGAAGTCTGTGTTGACACTTCATCTTTAAATATAAATTTCGTTTGTGTGGCACTATCTCTTAAATTTTCTTGTTTGACATTCCGTTCACGAGGCAAGTATAAATTTGTTTTTTTATCAGGAGTTCGTCTAGATTCCCGTTTGTGATTTAAAAATGAAATTAGTTGATTTCGATAGCTATACCATTTTTCTGAATCATTCATGTCTTTATTCTGTAGTATTTTTTTCATTGCTCTATCAAAGATGGATTGATTTGCAGTCATTTCAATTTCATCTTTAAGCTTGTTGTAAACCTCTGGCGACAGAAGTAGCATCTTGTTAAGTCCATTATTTCTATGCATATTTTTCAATTAACGAGCCGATAACTCCCGATAATAGACTTCCTAATAAAACTGGTAAAAAACCTCCTCGCTGCACTAGTATTTTACGTTGTTTAGCAACAGATCTCTTTGCGCAAATCAATTTACGCATGTCCTTTTTATACTTACACAGTGAGTTGTAGATATTTCCATGCGGCATATGGTTACCTTTTAAGGTGTTGAGAGTAATTTCACAAAGAGTTTTTATAACCTCTGGGTCAGCATTTTTTATGATGGACTTTCTTAGATTTGGTTTAGCCCTTTTAAGAACATATAGCATATGCTTGTTGTCCCTTAATCGTTTCATTCGTGATGCCATTCTTACCATTTAAAGAATTTTGTGGACAAAAACAGGTTACAAAGTGTTTATTAAATATATCCGTGCGAAATCTTAAGACGTCGTTAATGTCCTGAGTTAAATCAATTAACAAATACCCGTAAGGCATTTGAGTTATCTCTTTATATATTCTCACAAGTTCTAAACTATTTTCTGGGTAAATTTGTCGGGCCAGATGGGTAAATTGGCTTTTATCTCGGGGGTTTTTAAATACAACAAGATATTTACAATTGAGCGATATGTCACGACTGAATTTTCCTTGGTGAAATACGTTTTGTGTTATAAGAATTACTGAGAAATTACGATGATGAGACCCCTTAGTGAAGAGTTCACAAACTTGTTTACTAAACGCATTTAACATCATGTCATCTATAACAATCAACGCTGGTTCGTTTACATGATTTACAAACTCCTCTGGTATAGCATTTAAATATTCAATGTTTTGTAGTTTGATATCCGTTGGCAGTGCACCATGTTCTGCATTACACCATATAATTTTTTTAATTTGCGGCTGTATAAATATCTGATTAGTATTAAGAAGATTTTTTATAAATGTTGTTTTCCCACATCCTGAAGGTCCCGCAACCATCATTGTAAATGGGTGATTAAACTTGATCATTCTTGCTTTGTATATAAACCGGTTATTCTACCTCTGGTATTTATACATTCGCTGCGATGAGTAGAAGACAGATAATCAACGAACTGCATAAACCGGTTAGAAAAAATTTTAAACGCCGACATGTCACTACCAAAAGTATAGATGATTTATGGCAGGCAGACTTGGTCGAAATGGGTTCTTACTCGTCAGAAAACCAAGGTTTTCGTTTTCTACTTACTGTGATTGATACATTTTCAAAGTATGCATGGGCTTTACCACTTAAAAGTAAAAAGGCCCCAGAAGTTGTTAAAGCAATGCAGTCTATTTTTAATACAGGACGCATACCACAAAATTTACAAACTGACGATGGAAAGGAATTTTTTAATAAACCATTTCAGCAACTGATGAAAAATTATGAAATAAACCATTATTCCAGCTACAGTAATTTAAAAGCCTCAATAGTAGAGAGATTTAACAGAACATTGAAAAATATGATGTGGAAAGAATTCAGCATGAATGGCAATTATCACTGGATTAGTATGTTGGCCAAGTTAACAGACGACTACAATACAACAAAACATCGTACGATTAAGATGAGACCCGCAGATGTTGGACCACACAACGAAAAACGTTTATTATTATCTGTGTACAAGTACCCCAAAATAAAGTCAAAGCCTAAATATAAAGCAGGTGATTTTGTTCGTATAAGTAGACATAAACATGTTTTCGAAAAAGGTTATACACCTAATTGGTCCGCTGAGATATTTAAAATAAAAGAAGTTAAACCTGTTTACCCGACAACATATATTCTCGAAGATTACCAGGGAAATATAATTCAAGGCAGATTTTATGAACAAGAAATAGCCCCGGTGAAAAACCCCGATGTCTATCTAGTAGAAAAAATTTTAAAACGACGCGGAAACAGGGTTTTTGTTAAATGGCTTGGTTTTTCACCCAGTCACAACAGCTGGGTATATATAAAAGACGTTGTATAAATCCTCAAATATTCATTCAAGATGTTAAACCTGAAAGTAGAATACGATCGTTTTAAAACATTTGATAATCTTGCTATTGATTTAGACACAGCAAATCAGTTAGCAAAAGACGGATTTTTTTACACAAATTTCAAAGACCATGTTAAATGTTACTTTTGTTCTTTGGAAATGGATGCAACCAGCGGTGCATCAGATATATATCGCGATCATAGACGTCGTTCACCAAGGTGTGCACGTGTTAAATCAATTGGGGAAGACGTATGTAGTAAATATCTACCAATGACAGAACTACCACCACCTGCACCTCCATCAACACCGCTCATCACCAAACAGTCTGAATCAAAAGCCTTAATTTACACTTTCAACACTTTGAAGTTTTTAGCAGGTACTTTACTCGTTCTAGGCATGTGTTGTGAAATCTCATATTTTTACGGAAAACTATGAAAAAACAAGTCAAGTTTAACGACACACCTACCATCAAATATTTGTACACCTGGAAGTTTGCATATCACAAAGCACGAAAGGGACCTTGGGAAACATTAGCAATGGATACATTTAGATTTAAAAATAGAATCTTACAATTTAGTGTAATAATTAATCCAATTTTAGAAAATAAAATAAAAATAATGTTTAAGAACAGAATTTCACAACTGAGTGTAATAATAAATCCTGTTTTAAAAAATAAAATAAAAATGTTCAGCAAGTAACATATTGTTTTTATTATAACTATTCCCCCAGTCGTTTTTCAGGTTTCGTTTTGGGTTTCTATAGAAATGCATGCTTGTCTGTCTGCAGAGTGCAAGATCCCCCATAGCAACAGTCCTTTAGTATGCGTAGGCAATGGAGCCGGATGTCTAGTAGCCGGCTGCAAGGTCACTAGCCCGAGCGTCATAACTGGTTCAACTCTCAAAAGGCCTGGGGCGGGGCAGGGACAAGGAGCGCCAGCCACTAAGGTCAACGACCTGGCCCACTGGCACCTTTCATATGGCAACACTGTCTGGCACACACACTGGCGCCTTTTCATATGGCACTACTGTCTGGCCAAAGTGCCCCAGTCGAGGCCGCCGACCCCCGCCGAGCCCAAAGCCACCGACCCTGACCCAGTTCCCGACTCGTCCAGTCTCTAGGTCAACCACCTTGACCTACATCACAAGGCCAAATACAGCTGATTGATTGATCCCAGGTGAATGACATCCCATTCTAACACCTCATTAATCATTATAATTACACATAAAAGCAATAAATGTCATTCTAATTACCCATAAAAAGCAATAAATGTCATTCTAATTACCCATAAAAGCAATTAATGTCATTTTAATTACCCATCAATCAACTTAATTGCTCGTAAAACCAATTAAAATGACATTAATGGGCAATTAACTTGATTTATGGGCAATTAAAATGATTAATGGCCAATTAACATAATTAATGGGCAATTAAAAACCGGTTTTGGTTCTCAGGAGCAAGAGCCCCAATACCTACTGAGGAAGGGTTGCGGGTTCAAACCCCAGGCGGGCAGTTCGACTCTTTTTCTTTTTTCTCTTCTTTCTAAACCCGTTGTAAAGAATTAGAAACAATTATTTCATCCTTTTTTGTGCATTTGGTTTTTTCTGTAGTCGGTTTTTAAAAATTTATTGAGTACATCAACTAAAAAATATAGTTATCAGCATATTATTATTTAGTATCTGTTACTATACGACTATAGTAGAAATATTTGTTACTCCAACAATTTTTTCTGGTCATGAGAAGCATTTATTTTTTAATAACGACAACTAAATATATTTATTTGATGCCGTATTTAACTAAAAATTTTAGTAAAATTTTGGTTGTGTGGTAACTAGAAATTTCTCTTAGTGTAAGGGCTCTTCTAACACCTAAGAAAATATGGGTACCCCTTACCAGATGACCAGATGGTAAGTGCTATCTAGAATTCCTACTGGGTTAGTTGTTGGGAAGATGAGTGCGAAAAAACTATTTACCTCCCCGCACCTCTATGTACTAGAATTAAATAGATTTAGGCTTTCTCTAGGACCTGACTAAGGTGATACCATATCCGGGTTTTTGTTGTGTATTCAATCCTATCCATGGCTCTGTTGTAGTAGTCCTGGCAATGTAGTAATGCCAGGGCGGTTCCCAGCAGGAAAAAAGAGAATAGGTTAATTTTTTCACCGATGTATTCATGCAATGAAACGGAATTTATGAATCTTGGAAACCAAAATGCAATGCAGAATTGGTATTCCTCTTTCATACATTCCACGGTAAGTGGCAGTAGAAGTGAAAAAGTGTAAAAATGAAGTCAATGTGTCGTGCGCTGCGAAGTTGAAATTACAATTTAAGGCTGCATTCGAAAATTCAGCCAGCCCCGCAGAATGGGCAGAACATCATTCGAATAATCAAACCGCTGCAGTTTTCGGTGATATAGCAAGTGAGTCTGGAATGCATTACTTTTCAATGACATGCCCGTGTTAAATATCATCGATGTGTGGATCGCATATCACTTACTGCATCGATTCCGTAATGTGTAAGTTTCCTGCTGGGTTTGCCAGTCCGTTGGCGGTATGCGGGAATTTAGCGTACCACACTCACTACTACCGTCGTTAGTTGGCTATCCAGCGGGCACTAAGGCGAGTTAACGGTTTGTTTTTGCCCATGCTGCATTACATAAAGAAAATCGCCTGGACACACTGCAAATTCACAAGGCCATATTGAAAACTTGTATAATTTTTGAAAACAACTAAGTCTACGCTATAACCATAGGGATATTTAAATTAAAGATTTTGTCCTGTTTTATCAGTTTTTCTTTCCCCACAGGTTTTTTTAAAAATTAAATTGCCAGGCAATTCGACTTGGACAATCAATACCACCGCGGCCCGTCTCGGGTTAAATGAGGCTGAACAGAATTGGGGTGGAACGCAAAAAATTGAACACTTTCTATTTTAGCCGTTCGCCGACGCGAGTTGTGGACAAAAATATTTTGTGTTAAACAACATTGGTCAAGGATACAACAGAATGGCGAAGAATTATCAAAATATTCCTTTTATTGGGTTTACACGAACGATTTGCCGTTCCTCGCTAGCTACCTGCCAGATTTCATAGGTCGCCTAGCCATCACCACCTGCCGCTGGAATCGTTATGGCGATGCATTTAAAGCTCCTTTTCATATTATGCCATGCGCTCCTGTGAGCTTTTCAGAGGGGAATATGTTTTTTACAACAGCTGATACTGCGCCCTGTGAGGTCGGCGCCACTGGGATGCAAGTTTTCTTATGGGAAACTCATGTGCTCCAATTGCTGTCCTGAGTTCACTTTTTCCGGTGTTGAGCCACGAACTTAGTTTTCCAACTGCTTTTCTTTCGGACGGGAGTGGTGCGTGCGGTTATCGTGGGACGGTGGCGTTGTGGTTTAATAATTTTTTGCAAAAGGAGAAGTACCTTGAAATAGTACTAGTGACTAGCTAGCGTGAAATAGTGTTTCTATCGTTTGCACAGAATCTCAATGTTGAATAAATTTGCAGGTTTATAAACTATAAAATATATAATAGTGCTGGTAGTGGTCATTGCTGCAAAGTGTGAGGGCGTCCCGGAACCCTTTTAGAAACAGCGCCAAGTGTTTAATTGGACTCTGTTCCACGCTGCTGTGCTTGGGTATTCTTCAATATGTAACTGTCATGTTCATCTGTTGCGTATTCGTACAACGTTTTAATAATAAGTCAAAGTATACACAATATCACCTGTCGAGCCTGAGATTGATTACGGTTGAAGGTGGATAAGTGAAAATTACATTTTTTTGATTTTGGTTGGTGGTGCCGGTAAGTTCCTTTGGCTTTGTTTTAAATGTCGGTAAATAGTTGTTTAATTTACATCAGCATTCCCTTAGAGAAATATTCTTCAAAATGAAAACAGTGAACTTCGCGGAATACACTACCCAAACCTTCACGAATGTACATACTTACAAAGTATAGATTTAAGCAGCTTAATTAGTTTTAATTCGAAGTTCCCAAATTGTTCTTGAAGCGTACACGGATATATCTTTTTCGTAATATTTTTTTTTCTTCTAAAAACCAAACACGCTTATTCCTTTCAATATACTCAATGAGTTTTGAGTAAATTTAAAATAAAACCCCACTCAGAAACTGCAGCGTAAGAAATAAATATTATTATAAAACGTCGGAAAATGCATGAAACATTTCCGTCAGAACTGTTTCAACAGGTCCGCCTGGTCTCCATTGCTGTTATCTTTTTCAAAAGAAGTTCTATCTGCTTACGTGTGATTTAACAAGTACATATGTAGTTTGCTTCAGATTATGTTCTCTGGCTATCACTATATTTATGAAGAGATGGAAGGCTATTGGTCACAAAGTTCTGTTTCTTAAAATCAAACACCGACAACTGTTACTAAGAAAATCGCTTTGGATTCTTTTAATCAAAGGAATATGCTAGTGAAAATATGCTTGGACTCGTTTATTATCTTTCCACAAAGCTTCTCAATCGGACACTGTTTTGAGCATAGGTAGGTACTCTTGGTTTCAATTCAGGTTTTGCCATTATATTCGATTTCTTTCCTTACTGTTCTTCTCTAGGTGTTTTTTGGTCTACCAAAACCTCTACTTCCTTAAAGATTCTACACTACTACATTCAAGATTTCTTTTTGTTAATGCATTATTTTCTTTTCGTAGGGTGTGCCCTATCCACGTCGCTTTCTTTATAAGGTTAACATGTAACTGCAATTTTTCTAGGTCAGAAAATTTAACATTTAATACGTAGAAATTTACTAACAAAAACTTGTATTTTGTTTATATCCTCTCGGTTTATAAGCCAGGTTTCACTGTCATAGAGTACCGATTTGAAAATATTTGCAGGAATTGAAAATATTTAACTTTAACTGTTCAGTAGTCGCTTTTCGCTTTTTCTGTGATAAGGCACAATCAATCCTGGTAAAGCATCTGCAGCCCTACAGAAAATGTTGATCGCCAAGCAGCTTCACTGGGAATTTTGATGAATGAGTTCATAAGTGAATGAATGTGTCTGTATGAAAGAGAAGGATACTTGAAAACCTACCAGCTTAGCGCCTTCAATAAAGTAAAAACGCTAGAGTCGATCTTAAACACTGCGTGCTATAAATGCTGCGATTTTAGTGATCTAGGCTCTTCCTTGCAAGAAACAAAATAATTCCCCATTTCGCTTTGATATACTATGTCTCACTAAAAAATCACATCGAGACCGTTTCGAGCCATATGGGACTCTAATGTGTACACTTTCTGCCCTACTAATGGATTTAACGCGTGTTGCATTATTTATTTGGGGTTTGATTACCATGTAAAACCGGGATTTATGTCCATGATGAACATAAAAATAAATTTGCAAAAAAGCTGGCTAATATGTCGTAACTTGCTACAAGTCTTAGGCGATATGATGTAGGTAATTTAATTGCAGCAATTTTAGTACTTGTCAGTCACAAATTAATCTCTAAACCACTTGAAATCGTCAATTTACCAGCTTCGCTTACAAATATTAAGTTCAAAAATTCTGACATAAGGTCCGAATTACCAAGTGCTGAATCGACTTTGACGGAGTAAGAAAAAGGTCAACGAGATAAGCTCCTTGGCCTGCAACAATAGGGACTCTCGAGGGGTGATCTACAATTTGATGAAGAGTAAAAGAGCTCGGAGTCTTTGCCAGCAACGTAGGTGCCATTTGAGTAGCTCAGCCCGTTTACACTGTGAACATTGAAATATCAATAATAATAACCCGCAACAATGATTTCATACTAAGGGTTGGATGATACAAGTTCCGAGCTCTGCTCAGAAATAACTGAAGACGAAGGCTTCGTTACTTATGTTGGGACTTCTGTATAGGAAGCAGAAGAAAATTACTTGGTTTCGAATAATGATTATAAGTTTTACTATATATTTTTTGATAAGTCATTCCTAACATAAATGGCAATACCCCTACACTGAAAAACCTATTCTGAAAATGTACTGTAGAAATTTTAGTTAACGTGAAATAGTTGCTCTACCAAATTCTTCAATTTCACAATACTATAAATAAAGTCTCCCGAACAAATAAAAATTCGTTGTGATAACTAAAAAGGATTAAATAAAAATTGTATTAACTGATATTATGTTTTCATAACAATAGGTTGATCATTACTTCAGCTATAGTATTATTGTGCTACGAAATAAAAACATTTGTTGGTGTAACAAAAAAATTGAGTTGGACATTGTTTCCTACTGCTTTTCTGCTTCAGCGTATGTTTAACATTAGATTAAGGAAAAATCTCATTCTTATGTAACTGTAGGTTCGTTTTTGTTTAATTGTAAGAATCCATATTTTTTTCTTTTTTTGTTTGAAAGGGTAATTTCCCACGGTGGTCCGTGCAATTTTTTTTTAATTTTGATAAAGGAGTTCGAAGGTAGCCTTAAAAAACTAGTAAAATTAGTACACCTTGAACGGATAGAACTATATTCAAAGGCAGCGAACAAATTATTTGAGTGTCGCGCGATGCATAAGAGGCGCGTGGATGAATCGGTAAAGGCGTTGATCCAAAACAAAACAGGAGTTTATCTACGGGGAGGGCTGCGGGTTCAAACCCCGGGGGCAGTTCGACTTTTTTTCTTTTTTTCTCTCATTCTAAATCCGTTGTAAAGAATTACAAACAATTATTTCATCCTTTTTTGTGCATTTGGTTTTTTCTTTAGTCTGTTTTTAAAAATTTATTGAGTACATCAACTAAAAAATATAGTTATCAGCATATTATTATTTAGTATCTGTAAGAATAAAATATTTTATGTAAATATTTAGTTCATGTTACTATACGACTATAGTGGAAATATTTGGTACTCCAAGAATTTTTTCTGGTCATGAGAAGCATTTTTTTAATAACGACAACTAAATATATTTATTTGATGCCGTATTTAACTAAAAAATTTTGTAATATTTTGGTTGTGGTAACTATAAATGTCTCAGTGTATGCGAGAAGAGTTTGTGCGTGCACTAAAGTGTACCCAGTCACCTAGTAATGACCTAAATCAGCATCAGGTGATATTTCCGTTCCATTTAATGTAAACAACAACAAAACAAAAATTCGCATGAGGCCCACCAATGTTACAAAATTGTATACAGACGTTTTTATAACGGGGCTTCAGCTGGGCGGGCTCAAGCGGTAAAAGAAACGCCGCAACCATTAGAGTCAATAAAATTTGTCCTCGCAGAGTGATATGCCTCTTGTGCATTTTTGAGTATTTGGCTGGGCTCATTCATATTTAAAGGGTTTTGAGTTTGCCTTCTGAATTTCTCGTCAAAAAGGTATTGCACTATGTGAGTGTAAACCAAAACGGGATCGATTTTTTATTGCTTGAAACGTAGCCTTGTGGGGAGCTAATGACAATAGAAGGACAATTATATAATCAACCTGACGTCTATCTTAACAATATGAGAATACAAAGTTAAGGATACTTTTCCGTTTACATTTTTAAATCCATTTCTCAGGCACAACATTTATTTTTTTTCTGTTTTTTTCCAGGAGTCCGTGGTTCAAAGCTACATCAATCGCATGAAAGCAAGGCCGTAAACCACAAACAGGCATAACTTCATCTGGAGCCACGCAAAGGATACCTGCTGCTCAGGTCTACCCTTTAACAGAGTGAACAACCCCACGGAAGATTTTACGAAGAGGGAAGAGTTTGGTGGTTCTTGACTCGTTTGACACACCAAAATGTACACTAGACATTTTAAGACAGTTCGCCTTTTGTGTTTTGGGAGGCTCCAAACTTTGTATCTATTACAAAAGAAAATTTTATAAAAGATGTCCGCATATGTTACGTAGTCAGCAGATAGTCCAGGCGTACCGTTGACAACTCGGCATTGAATTGCTGTATTTCAAGTATTAGCTACGTTCGCCGATAGTGAATTGTGTAATTAATTCGCTAAGGAAATTGTAGATAAGAACTATCCTTAAAAGACATTCGTGCGCTTAGAAATGCGGCTGCAAAGTGTATAAACAAAGTGCAAGTGATACTTTCAGCCATGGATGACGATGAAGAAAGTGCCGCGTTTAATGCATCTAAAATAGTTTTGTATACGACAATTTCTTTCAACAGGACGGCGATTTTCTGGGACGACGTTTTCGAGTCTGTCAGTGCAGAGACTTTCAAACGGAATTCCAATGATGTAAATAACAACACAAGTCAAGAACACGACTATGGAAATACTAACAATTACTGGGCCTTGTTGGCTTTGGTTCTTGTGTTTGGGACTGCTGCTGGAAATATCTTAGTCTGCTTGGCAATAGCATGGGAGCGCAGATTGCAGAATGTTACTAATTATTTCTTGATGTCTCTGGCTATTACTGACTTAATGGTTGCCATTTTAGTGATGCCGTTGGGCATATTGACACTTGTTCGTGGTAGGTGATGTATAAACTTATTTAGATAACGTAGCTAAAATAATAAATAAAGACCCAAAATGTTTTAAATAAATTGAAGCCTTTGATTGGTTGAAATCGTCTTTGGCCGTCTTTGATTGGTTGAAGAGAGTGGCGCGACAAAAAACTTCGGATATGTAAAGTAACCTTTAGTTTCCGATCGATCTTTTAGGCCGGGCGCCCACTAAAGACGTGGTTTTGGCCTGCCATGTGGAAACAAAGTGATGCGACAGTTGAATGTTGGCGGAGTGGTATAAAAAATATTAAGCGCGCATCGAAATGGCAAGCAGCGTATCGCGTAAGTGATTCAACATCATCTTATTACTAACGAGAAGTGGCATCCACTGCCACTTACCACTCAAAAATTAAACTTGTCGGAGACTAGTGGCAATCAAGTGATCCCACACCCCACTTGCCAGATGCCACGCCACCGCCAATCCACTTTAAGGTAGAAACAGAATGGCACGGCGACCGTGGCGGAGTCCGCCGCTCAGAGAGTTTCCCATACATTTAATTTGTCCGCGCCGCCTGGGGAGAAATTAAATGTATGGGAAACTCTCTGAGCGGCGGACTCCGTCACGGTCGCCGTGCCATTCTGTTTCTACCTTTAATGTACGCTACTTCATTTGATTTTACGGGAATAAATTTTTCCACTTGCCATTAGAGAGCCACGCCACTGACACGTCGCTGCCACACCATTTTAGTGGGTGCCCGGCCTTACACTTCTCTTTTTCTCTCTGTTGAAAGTCGACAAATGTTTGGTATCTACATTCCTTTCCCAGGTTTCTCTAGAATTTGCTTTGAGTCAGCAGCTGATCCAGTGCACGAGTGGTGAACATTTTGTAGTTGGGGCTAAGGAAGGAGGTGCCTCTGTAGTTTTAGCAAGTTAATTTATCTCATTTCAAGTATATTGGAGATACGTATAACCACTTTCTTCCAGTCATCTGGTAGAACTCCTTCCTCGAGATGGTGCATATGAGTTCGTGTAGGGCTCTTAAGAGTTTCTGCTTCCTTCCATTAGCACCTCAGCTGCGATTCATTCACGCCTGGCGATCTACTGCCTTTTTGCATTTTTAGAAGGTTCAAATTTCTCCGCTAGTGGATCTTTGTTTACTGATCGGATTCAATAAGTTTTGCGAAATATTCTTCCCACCTTTCCTTTATCCTATGAGGGTCTGCTAATAGGTTCCCCTCTATGTCTCTGCAGATGGCTGTTCTTGGCTGAAACATATTGCCGATGTGGCGTGTTCCTTTGAACGATAGGCTTTGTACGTCTAGGTATGTTTTTATACATAAATATTAAGACATCAATAATTGTTTATTTAAAAAGCTAAAAAGCAAAAAATAAACATATAAACATTAAAATATGTAGTGTCGAAAACACAATGCCAAAGGTAAAATGATGACTTGATCACTGGCGATTTCGCTCGAAGTATAAACCTGACTTAATAGTACGGAATTTAAATATCCGTTTCGCCACTTTCAAATATGTATATTCAATTATAACTTCTAGTATCTGCCAACAGTTAATTAAAAATATAATTTTACTTTGTGTTCAAAATTTTCTTTAAACACCTCTTGTGTATTATCATCTTGCAAGTATGATAGGTTGATACCAGCGTAAATAAAAAAAATTTCAAATTCAATGTAATTTTATGATGAAATCAGCGTCCATGCATTTTAGCACAACTTGAGAACGAGAAGCCAAGGACTACTGTATTTGTCGTTGTCGCAACACTTTTAAGTATGGGCTTAAATCATTGCAAAATCCTTAAAATAGGACATACAGGTCTATTCGTTGCCCCAGTCGGTCCCCAAATTTGCTTCTCTATTTCCTTGACATCGAAAATAATTGGACAGACATTGGAAAGAAATAAAAGACAATTTTTGTGCTGCTCACTGTGGGTGACACTAGCAACAAAACAATTTCACCCAACTCACATTTGCAAGTGATATGTCTGCCAACGAATCCCTTCTGCGAAAACTGCCTTGATCCACCAACGCATTAGGAGTAAATCTTTTTTCTAATCTATAAGTGCCCCACGAAGGGAAGAATTAAAAACGCTCCATACTAACAATCGAGCCACGGCGCTGAACCTTCAGTTTATCGATCCGACTTTTCAGTTTGGCTCTTGACAGCCAAGAGCTAAGCAAGGTCGGCCTCTGGTTTAAATGATTAATTCAGGTTCCGGTAGCTCCCTCGAGTGCTGTGGAAAACAGGGTTCTGTAGAATTGCATGAACTCCTTGAAGATAGCAGGATACGAGCAGAACGCAGCCTGGATAGCTCTGCCACAAGAAAACAGTTCCTTTTTTCTTTGCCCGATGATTTTTGCCCTAAAGACGGGCTTTAATAATTTAACAGTGCAAATCGGCGTCTTTCTCACGTAATAATGGAAGGGGCCTGGCTGTGCAGGCAACGGTAAAGACCTTGGCTGCGTGTTCGTGCTTACGATAATGCAGCGCGAATAATGCACGCTGGGTGCTAAGTTAGACAATGTTCCGCTTGCACAATTAACCCAGCATTTTCGAGTGGAGCAGACTAACAGTTTGATATGCTTTACGAGTAACATAACATCATCCTGTTTTCTTGAATTAAATATTTGCCTTTCATCAGACTTTATACAGCCCTTTGAGTAGACTACGAGGAGGGGGTTTTGACATCTATTTGGCACCCTTTATGTACGTATATTTCACATTCTCGGAATTTGACTGAAAGCTCCTTGCTCTGGAGCTTTAATGGAAGTTCGCCTATATTCTACACATTATATAACGTCCGATTTAACCCCTCTCCTTTGCTCTTAACTCTGAACTGTATTTGCTGAATTTCTACTGGTCAGTACCGCCTTGGTATGTCAAAATGGGAGCTTGGCAGTGCATTAAACTATAAGCTGTACCCAGGATTTGGCATTATTAACTTGTGTGAAATTTATAAAACCCAGGCGATAGCAATTACTCAGATTCTGTGGTTGGATCAACAATGTGAAATGTGCGTGCAATGTCGCTCTTTGCCTACGATTTTTTTAAATAATGAGCAACCTAAATAGTTGAGCAAGCATAACACTCTAGCAAGGCGCTTCCCGTTAGCTCCGATGCTTATGACAAAGGCAGTGCCGGCTACGACTGAGGTTTGTTACCTTGCGCACGCAAAGCCACGATATAAAAATGTTTTGCTTAGATTTCTGCAATATTCGTGAGCTTCAAACAAAATCTCCTTTCCGTGATGTGCCACCTTTATGCAGGGTTTTCACTAGTAGAATTAGTGGTAGAGTATACTGGTCGAGTACTAACTATCCTGTGAACTCACCTAATGAAAACTCGGTTATAGTAGAGTAGAGTGCGATAGCACCGTGGTAAAGTTACTCTACCGCTTTAAAGTAGGCCAGTTACTCTACCACTAATTCTACTAGTGAAAACCCGGCATTATAGATATTCTCCTCCACACTTCGGACTAAGTGCATCGTTACCAGGTTTCCGGGCACACTATGGTGCATAATTTCTCCCACCATTGGGGAATCGTCATTTATATTAGGAAAAACGTAGCCTTCCAGAAGGAGTACAATGGGACCTCATCTGATTTTAACCACCTCGATCTTAAATATTTTATTTCCGAAGTACGTCATGTTCTTTTGTTTTCTATACGGGAGTCCTAATGTCAGTATGACGTTGCAGACAAAGGGGCCCACGCCCTTGATTTTTTAATTACCTCCCACCCAACACAATACTCCGTCGAATTTGATTCGCCTCTAGGCAACTCGGTCCTTTGTCTAGACAGCGCTAATTTCCCAAACCAATATTCTACCCCAATCAAGCCGTTTGGCATTATGGGAAAGAAACTGACTCGAGTTGATTTGTTTTTTTTTCAAACTGCTAACTGGGATTGGAACCCCCCAGCAACCCTGATGTCAATTTTGCCGCTTGGCGCATTGCCAAAATTATATTGGCTGGAATACGTTTATTCACCCCTCATTCCTCGTCCATAAAGCCTAGGCCGTATGCCTGGTTTAATCAGGAGTGTATGAACGCAATTTAAACCAAAGAAACCGCCTATAGAGAGTACAGACTTTCTCTGAGTGAATCATCTCGGCGTGAGTTCAGGTTGAGAAACTCCTGTAAATCCACATTCAGGAAAATCCAAGCATTATTCGATGGCAGATTGAGAGCTTAACTCCCTAACTGGCTGGCAGTAAAAGCTTCTTGGCCTTGGTAACCTCCATCTGGAAATATTTCACTTCATCTTTCATTTACGAAGAGGAGGAGCTAACAGAAAGAAAACCAAGCCCGACCTACTTGCATATCTGTGCGCCTAAAATTCTTCTTCAACCGATACTGCCATGCTATTTGTTCCTCTCACTTAATGGAGAGAATTTTCCGCAGAACGCGCGAAGTATAGGTGTCTCAAAGAGCTAGACTGCAACAAATCCATTGGCCCTGACAATATTCTCCCTATGGTTCTTCAAAAATGTACCTCTGGCTAAACCTCTGCGCAAACTCTACGCCCTCTCATACTTCAACGGAGTTTATCCTGAAACTTACTCATGCTCAGCCTGTACCGAAAAAGGTGACCCCTATAACTAACGCCCAATAACAATTACTTCCATTCTCTCCAAAGTCATAGAGACAAATAAATAGAAAGCTTTTGAACGCAGCCGAATATTGGACGACAAGCATTACGGCCTTAGATCGAAAAGATTTACTGCCAACCTCCTTGTATGCCTAACGGAGCATCTGAAACAAAATATACACCGAATCTGGCCTGGTTGCTCCAAAGTCTAGATATCACCAAGGCTTCTAATAGAGTATGACAATCCGCTCTATTGACTAAATTCCAAGCTTTTGGTAGGTATTGACTCTGTTCTACTGAACTGGATTAAGAGTTTTCTTTGTGGCCTTTCAGTCAAGGTAGTATTGGAAATCTAACCTGACACCATCCCTGCAGGTATTTCCCAGGGCTCAATTCTAACATCAGCTCTCTTCCTAGTTTTTATAAATGACCTACTCCCAATCCAGCTTTGTTGACTACGGTACTGCAAGAACACTTTTTAATTTCATAAAAACAAAATAACGTAAAAAGGGCTAATGTGGGGTTTACACACCACAGCACCCTTTAACCATAACAAATATTTTTTAACTCAGTTCCCTTTAACAGAAGACACTTGTCGTTGATAAAAAATATATTTATGAAACAAATTACATAACATCTAAAAATCTGGCAAATTTCCAATAATGAAAAATCCGAAATCCTAGAAGTTAATTCTTCAATATCAAACGGACGGCGAGCTTTGTAAACCTCGCCTAGTCCTCGGTCAGCAAACGCAAATTTAGTGGAATAGGAAAGTTTTATTTAGCAGGGTAACTTTAAAAATGTTTGGCTATTACAACCTCGCACATAGTAGTATACACAAAAAATCCTGCATACCTATCCAAAGTTCCTAAATGATCCTTGGATGGACAATTTTGATTAACCAGGGGTTAAAACCGAGTCACATTTTGGCATCAGCGCAAGGGTGGAACGTGCTTCGAGTAGGACGCTTCTGAAGCCAAACTTTTTGTCAAGGGTTGCGTGCTTCAGGGCAGACCACTTGCTACTTCAGAAGCATACATCCTCGTACATTTACGTCCATACACACGCAAGGAAACATCTGGAAATTCGACTACCACCCTCGATTCCTTGAATTGCCTCGACTTCAGGATGCTTGGTACACATGATTTCGTTTCTCTTCACTCTGGGTCGCAGTGCCATGGCGGAGATTTAGAGTGGGTGACTGTTGGGAGGGACATAGCTGTTCTCTGTATGAAACGGCGGACTTTTGTTTATTTCGAAGAAAATAGCTTCTGTGACTGTTTCCTCTTACTTCCGCTCAATAATAGACTTCTCCAGACTTCGGTCAAGTACCAAGTAAAGACAATGCCTCTACTTCTCTATTCATGTTCTTTTACCCTCGAACGTTTTTATCAAGCTAAATGGATTCAACATGAGGCCGAGTTTGGATGAATGTGTGTGGCCATGTTTTTGTTTATTTACTCTAGGGCAGTGCGGCAGGACATCACAATTATGCTGCCCTACCGAACGTGAGAAAATTAATTTCGCTTGATAGACGACGTCAACTATAAACTGCCGCAAGCTGTGATGCTACAATATCTTAACGGCTTGCTGATGAAGTGGGGAGTGCTAACGGGTCACAAATGCTTTTCGGTAGAGCACACACATCTCAATGAGAAATAAACTAATTGATCATGCAATACCAGAATTTATAGTGGCTTGGGGCAAACGTAAAGATTTCAAATATAACATGAAATATGTATATGAAAATAAGAAGAAGCAGGGTGCAAGCAACAACAAATGAGGGAATATTTAAGGCGTCTAAGCTCCATACGATAATTGATAGGCTGATTTCGAGAACGCCATAACACGAAATTTTATTTGAGACTAGCAAAAACCCGCGTGCGTTGCAACGCCTTTTAATAAAAAAACTTATGTGTGCACAATCCGGGATAGGAAAAAGGTAAAATGAAAAAAATAAATCTTCAAAACATAATTTTGAGCACATAACTCGACTGTAGAATAAACTCTCGCAGTCAGTATTCTTGCTGGTGGCATATTTTCGCTAGCAACAAGCATATTTCATGCTGCCATTTTGGTCTTGTTTGCAGTTGGTGTAAATAGTTCCTTGACCATTGCTTCCAAAATTGATGGATCTTTTGTTGCAAATACTTCCACCGTTGAGTAATTGTCGCTTTTTCTGTATAATCCGGTTCTGGCAACGCATTCACTGCTTGACCACTGCTTGACCGTGCTAATATATCATAGAAGTCTTGAATTAAGAATGGCTTCTATCTGGTTTAATACTGTTGAGTATTCTTCATAGGTGCATATCATAGTTCCTAAGGTTCTGCGTAGATGATATTTTAGAGATCGCACACCTGCTTCCCACATTCCTCCGAAATGGGGAGCTGCTGCCAATTGATAGAATGTTGAACTAATTGCTTTCTAGCTTCCTGCGCTGGGTTTGCTATTGCCAATTTGAGCTCCTTGTCTAATGTTGATTTGGCTCAAATAAATATCAGTGCACAATCCTCTCCTGGCTATGAATCTCCGTAAGGCTGCGATGAAGGCGTCGGTTGGTAATGACGATACTAGTTCAATGTGTATGGCCTTGGTTGCCATGCGCACAAAAATGCATAAGTAAGCCTTTAATAATTTTGCTTTTCTGCATGGTGAAGCCTTCATGGTTACTGGTCCAGCGTAGTCTATGCCTACCTTGCTAAATGGTTTCGCTATATTAACCCGAGCTTCTGGCAAGTCACCCATTAATTGTTGTCCAGTCCTTGGGTATCCAAAAATGGTGTCAACTGAAACAACTTGCTCTTTGATGATCGAGGTTTACCTTGACTTAAACTGTGATACTCATCCGGAAAGCATGTTCGTTGAATTTGCCTGAAAATGATTTGTTCTGCCTTGCGTAGTTCTTCACTAGAAGTGAACCCAATTTGTTTTTGTGCTGGATGTTTGCAATTTTCGACGAAGCGAAGTAATTAGGCAATGATTTTGACCGTTTTCCTAATGATGAGTAACGATTAATAATATCATCTTGGGTTTCGATCACAAAATTGACTGTACGTTGGGCCTTTGCCTCCAAAGTTGTTGTTTCTTCACACCGTTTAGATTTGGGCCAATTTTCTTGGGATTTCGCCAACCAAACTGGGCCATGCCACCATAGGTCCTTGGATAACAGATGTTCCACAGTTGTACCTCTGGACGCAAGATCGGCTGGATTCTCAATAGTGGGCACATGTTGCCAGGTTTCAAATTCAAGATTATCCTAGATTTCAACAACTCGATTCGCGACATATGTTTTCCATCGTGAAGGGTGCTCCTTAATCCACTGTAAGACGATTGTAGAGTCCGTACAAGCGAAAATGGGAACATTGTTTAACTCTGGTCTTGGCAGTTAGTCGTGTGGATGAGATACTCCCGTCTTCTTGAACTACTCGTATATAAACAACCGCTGCATACGCTCTTGATGGCGCGTCACTAAACCCATGAAGCTGGATGCTAGCCTTACTTGTATATTTAATCCATCGAGGTATCTTAATCCGAGGCAAATTCCTTAGGTCGTTCTTAAATGTCTTCCCCTGCTGGACTATGGTTGCTGATGCAGGATCGTCCCAAGCGCAGCCTGTTATCCACATAAGTTGCATTACAATTTTCGCGACTACTATTAGTGGAGCTAACCATCCAAGTGGGTCATATAGGGAAGCGATTTCTGATAATATGATGCGTTTTGTGTACAGGTCTTGTATTGGTTTAGCCATTAGTTTAAAAGTAAAATAGTCTTCAGCAGCTAACCACTGAATGCCCAATGTTTTACTCATTTCCTGTTCACATATATTCAAAACGCCTTCATTCTCACAATATCCCGGTGGCAGGTGACTTATTAAGTCCCTTTGATTGCTGGCCCATTTACGAAGATTGAATCCTCCCGCTTTCATCATATTAATTAGTTCGGCTTGCAGAAGTTTGGCTGTTGCCATATCATCAGTTCCAGTCAATAAGTCATCCACATAAAAATCCTTCGTGGTTACGTTTGCTACCATTCGCCACTTATTGCGCTCATCGACGGCCAGTTGTTGTAAGGTCCGTGTTGCAAGATAAGGTGTTGTACCGAAGGTAACGGTCTTCAATTCGTAATCTTGAAGCTGCTTGGTTACTGGATGCCTCCAAATGATTCTTTGGAAAGGCCTATGTTCTGGATGAATGAAGACCATTCTATACATCTTCTCAATATCTGAAGTCATTGCTATTTTGTGCTTTCTCCATTTTCCCGAGTAAAAATAAATGATGGCTTTAGAACGGGCAAATACCGACTGTGATTGAAACATAGTCCTCGGCCATCTTGCGGTTAACAGAAGGCTCGTTGCAGGACAGTACGGCCGTACAGGGGACGACTGACGGTGATACAACGGCCTTACAGTTCCAATAACGGCCATACGACGGTGGTACGGCGGCCTTATGGTTGCTATTGCGGGTATACGACGGTGGTACAGTGGCAGCAACGTGGATATTCGCCCTCCTATAAGAAAATATATTTCACTGCAATTAAATGTTTTTCGGTTGTGTTTTTTGAAAGCCGTTAAATAACAAAATTTCCCACTAAAATATAAATCAACAGGCACCACACACCTCACGTACAACAAACCGACGACTGGCGAGCTCGTTTCTCTTGTGCATAGATATCTTTAAGTAGGATAGAACCATTGTACATAACGAAAATGATGAAGTTCCCATAAAACACATTCAACAGTACATTTGGTGCAGATTCTTTTTTTGGCTCAAATTTCCCGTCGAATGCCCGTTTCTACAGCTCAGTACTTGGCCTTTTAAATCTTTTGGTCAAATTTGGCCGTCGTAAGGCCGTATGTGCTCCCATTAAAAATAGTTAAAAACTCTACGTCCATCATATGCCCCTTAAAAAGCCAAGCGGCCGTTGTTCGCCCTTTATAAGGCCGGTTTTTATTTTTAATCGGGTTAATAAAATTTCAAACGGTTTTGGCTGTAATATAGAAGGTAATCATTTAATGATTTGCCATTGGAAGTCTTGCACGACGCATCGAATACCACTCCTAACTTTGTGGTTGAACTTTCCTTAAAAACAGCATGATGTGGAGTATAATAATGTTGTTGTGTTTCTGCTATTGGATCTAACATCTCCATATGCTGCAGTTTGATATATTCGTCGAGACATGTTGCGTAGTCGCTTGCTAACGTTGGATTTTTCATAAACTGTTTCTGGAGGGCAGCGTATCTGGCTAAAGCTTGTGGTCGTGATTCAGCTAAATTCGGAGCCTCATTATTCGCAAATGGTAGTTTGACTTGATATTGACCATTGCTAATGCGTTCATGAGTGGTTTCAAAGATCGTTTGACAAGTGAGCTCCTCATCTGTAAACATTGGATGTGACGGATATTCCTCTATTTCAAAGAATTGTTTCAACTGCTGATTTAAATGGGTTTCAGTTGTAGCAACGGGTGAAATTGCTTCTCGATGCGAGCGCTTGGTAGTCGGTCCTACTAAAATCCATCCAAATATGGTATTGATGACCGCCGGGGATGACTTGGTTCCTCTCACAAGTCCGGGTTCCAGGATCTGAGCATAAACATTTGCTCCTAGTAAAGCGTCAATTTTGCCGGGATTCCAGTACGTTGGGTCCGCTAACGTTAAACTCGAAATATGATTTAAAACTCCCTTTGGAATTCGTGGCCTTGGTAAGGGATCAGTAATTTCCTTCAATATGAAAAAGCTTTCTTCAACTAAAGGTCCATTTAATTTTCTCGACTGCAGCTGTAGAATTGTTTCTTGACATGAGCTGGCTGCAGGGCAAATGGCATTACCTGCAATCACCATGGCAGCGGGTGTGCATTTAGCACCTAATCTATTGCATGCTTCCTCTGTGAGGAACGAAGATTGAGATCCTGGATCTATGATGCATCTTAATGTGATAGCTTGACTTGATCCACAGTTAGCGCTCACTAGTGCGGTAGACAGGGTTATTCCCTGTTGGCTGATCTTCTGCTGTAATATCCTTTGTATTGCCTTTCCTATTTATAGGATGTGAAGTAGTGGTTTCATTGCTATTGTCTTGATGCAATGTCACACTTTGCTTGACCGTGACGCCTTGATAGGCAGTTGAGGCATAGCCGTGCTGATATAATGACCTTTCGTTTTTCCTCTGGTGGCATGTCTTTATATTTGTGACATTGTAGAACAAAGTGTCTACCTTTACATGCTGGGCATCCTCTTTCCCTTGTGGCATAAAACGATGAAGTTTTTTGTTTGACTTGATCTGGTTTGACATGTGTAGGTTTAGGTCCTACCGCGTCAGCAATAGACTCGAGTACTTTTAACCGTGTATTTAAAAATGATTTAAGTTCATCGTGGCTGGGTAGGTCTTCGTTGGCCCCTTGCTCTTCTTCCCACAGTTTTAAAGTATGGAAGGGAAATTTTTGTACTAAAATATAAATTAATAGCACATCCCAGGACTTCGTATTTACCTTGAGACCGTTCGATTGTTGTAAACACTCTTCCGTAGTGTCTATTAAAGATTTAATTCACCTCGTATTTTCCATATTTAATTTGGGTTGATTGACCAATCGCTTTAATTGATGATTTCCCAGAATGCGAGTATTTTCGAACCGTCCTTCAACTTGTTCCAGGCAGGCATATAATCAGCATCCGTAGTCGGTGCATGGCGCAATACCTTTTCTGCTTCTCCTATCAGACATGATTTTAAATGGTACAGTTTTTGAACGGGGGATAATTTGGCGTTGTTGTGCACCAATGACGTAAACATATCACTGAAGGATCCCCACGAGTCGTATTCACCATTAAATTTTGGGAGTGCAATTCGTGGTAAGGATGTGTCTGGCTCAGTAAGAACGGGTTTGCCAGGTGTATCTTCCATTCTGAGTTTGCGTAGTCCTTCAGTTAACTCGCTCATATAATCGGAATATGTTGCCTATGTATAACTATAATAATCTCCCGTTATGTACTCTGGATCTGCATCTTTACTCGAAGCTTCTTTGTCTGGTGGCTCATCGTAATAAATTTGCATTATTTGCATATCCAAATTGCTGAATTTTACCCAAAACTTCTTTAAATCAGTGGTACGTGCCTCGTAGAAACCTTGGGTACGCTTAGGGATCGCCGTTTTCTTTGCATTTTCAATTGTCCGTTCGATTCTTTCCCTTAAGATGCGTTCTTGCGTCAATAACTTTTTCGAATTCGACATTGCCTAACCTTAACCTTATGAAAATCACGAGAGTACGAAGAATAAATGCGTGTGCTTAATAAACTGAAATTGTGAACGGGTTATTTACTGTTCCTGGATGGAACCACCAAAAAATGTTTTGTCATTGAGGATCTAATTCCTAATTGACTGGGTCCATCGTGTAGCGGAGAATCTATAAAAAAAAGGATTTTTCCAGGAAACAGTAAAAAGCGCAAACAACCTTCGTTCACCATTCCTAATTAAAAAATACGGGTAAAAATACATATACATATACATGCATACATACATATATACATTAAAAAAATAGCCTAAAACATGCCCACGAAAATACTGAATCTTACAGTGAAAGTCTCATCGCAATCGGATACAGCCAGACAAAAAATTTAAAAATTCTGGATTTTGTTTTAATATCATGTAAATAACCGTATGAGCTTAGAAAATGACTATTATTTTGAAATCACAGACAGACACTCCAATTATATTTTAGATAGATGAGTAAATGCATACTGGAAAATGGGCCGAAGAGTTTGATGTCGCGATTGTGATACGTCCTGAGCCACATTATGGAGGTTTTCGCTAGACCCCGATTAAGGTATTATATTCGGGGCGGAGCCATATGTAGACTTGTAAATTTTAGCCCGGGCTGCTGGCTCAAGGAGGAGCCTGCATTTCTTAAGAAATCCCAGACAATAGAAAGGTTGGTGCTGTGGGCATTCCTTCACGGATACCCGGTCGGCATTTAAAGGTGGTACAGATAAGGTCCCTATGAGGCAAGTCCCACTGCCTCATATGGTCCCCGTGTGGATTTTCCTTTTCCGCATGGGGCCTTACCCATCTCAAGTGGAAAATAGGGGCTAAAAAATTCGTGCATTTTGGCCTGGATATAAGAGTAATAAATGATGAATAACTTGCGGCGGTGTTGAAAGATTTTTATTTTCAAGCGCGAGTGTCGTTTTTCCAAGCGGTCCCCCCACTGAATACTAACCACGTCCAACGCTACTTAACTCCGCAATCGAACGAGAACCGGTCTGTTGGGTATGCTAAACACAGCTTTCACACCCGCCAACATAATTGTCTGAAATAAGAACAACAGAAACTAAAGCTTTATGAGTAGAATTAAAGCTTAAGCTTAAAGCTTTTTTAAAAAGTTTTCGAATACATAAGGCAGGCGTTGGAATTGCCAGGGCTTGGATTGCCCCATTTCATTTGTAATGACGTTTGCCTCGTGGGGCCCAGGCACGCTACAGGGAATGAGCCGAGTGGGCTAATCTGGTGTTCTTTATTTTCAATTTTTAGGCCCCGAATTTGATTTACATTTGTTAATTAAACATTTAAAAAAGCAATGAACCGAAATTACTGAATTTTTAGATCATTATCGGACCAACATGGACACCATTTCAAGAATGTCCAGCCTTCAATGTGCAGTTGTTTTCGAGTAAAAAGATAGTTAAAATAACGTGATTTGAAACTTTATGGCATTGCAGGTCTTGCTCAGCCACAATAAAGACCTTTTTCAAGAGTCTTTAATACTTAGATATGTAGATACCATAAACAAGAATATCGAAGTTGGGAAACATAGGCTGATCTTCAGTGCATTGTCGTTACTTGAAGTCTTGAACTTTGGTTGGTGATGATTGTAATGAAACATCTAAAATATATAGATAAGTCTCTTTTAATGATTATTAAAGAAAATATTCCTTTAAAATAATTCTTATCTCCCTTTCATTATTGCAATGTAAAACTTAAAAGTTACCCCACAAAGTATTATATTTTATAATTCCAGAGACGACCAAAGCACACGATGCATGTTCTGCAAATTACTTGTTTACTTCTATCCGCTTCTAATATTCCTTGTGCACTCATTTCACTCAATAATCTACCTCGAATCGTGGTTGTTTACATAAAGAAAATTATCCTTCTCCTGGCAAAAGTAATTAAACTTTATAAAGTCCTTACTACCCCTTTACAAACTTCGGTGGGCTCGAGTTCTACTTCACTACCGCCCTCTAACTTGAATCTTGTTTTGATTACTGATTTCTTTAATTTCCAAAAGCTTCAACCACAGAACGCCATGCAAATACGTTAGTCCTTAATTGGCTCTAAGGACTAATCTTAAGCAAGGTTTACAGCCCTATGATTTTATTCTTCTTGATTTTCTGATGCTCCTATGTCCGAAATGCTTCTTTGGTTCCACTGTGTTTGAAATTGGATATTATTTTTTAAAGGGACAACTTACAGCGGAATTGGGTTTCTTTTTGGGAAATATCCACTTTAATCCTAAGAATTCAATGATTCAATCACGATTACAATGGATGGAAACTAGGTAAGGTTGAAAGTTCAACGGTAGCTTAGCTATGGAAACGCGTTTACATTTCTTTAATTTATTATTAATTTCGACAACTGGTTTTGCCAGGAAAATAAAGTTTACATAACCCTATTTTTATTTTGATTCTCAAGTCCAAACGATAATTCCTGATATTTGACAGTGGAGCAGCAAATTATAAGCCAAAACGAATGAAAAATTAAACCTTTTGGTAACAAGAAAGTCCGAATGCCTAGAAATATTGAGTTGAGTGAAAGGGAATACCAAAATTAACTTGTTCTGCGGTAAATAGGCCAAATTCAAGAAGAATTTTCTCAACTTAGTATTGCGAGTATCTGTTATGCTCAGGGAAACCTGCTTTAACCTTCAACAGTTTGCTCCTTTTTAACATTGTTCTTTAACTCTGACAGCATTGCAATCTGCTACAATGAAACCATCTTGGAATTGGATTGTACGAATGTAAGAAACTAGAGAAGCTACAGTTATAGTTTTCAAAGGCATTTAGTAACTCACCGTCTATCATTGACTTGGCCCATAGTCTTAACTAAATCCCTAAAGTTAAGTATTCTTACCTAATCTAAACTATCCAACTCTAAAATTAGGCTACATCTTAATTCAACTTATGCCTTTGCGCTCTTAGTCTACTTTGCGGAGTGACGTTGCAAGAGTGGTGACAGGTATTAATGCAAATAGAGGTCCTTATTTTTATTTTTTATGTACCGGATGATCTGATCTCAGCACTCACCCTTTGCACACCCAGTCCATCATGTCGCTGGTCACGTGCAATATCTAATAGCAAGCTTAGTTCGTTGTATAGAAGAGCTACCAGGTTACGAGGAGTCAGGCGTATGTTGAAGTCGAGTTGTTCTATTTATGAACGAATTCCTTGATTGTATCGTGCGCGAAAAGGTGTTCTGTAGGCAGACGGAATACGATTGCCGTGGAGGTGGGAGAGCGTTTATTTAGGTGGAGTAGTCGCTATGATAGTAGCCATAGAATTTTGTCAGGGCGGCTACATTCCTACGGTAGCTCAGAAGGCCGATCGTGGAGCAAACGGTGTCGTATCCGGTTAATTCTAAAGACCCTTTATTGCATTTTATAAAACCACACCAAAGTGATCTTTGAAGCCCCGCCCCATATAAGGGAGGTGTGGTCGAGGTGAACCCGAATGTAGGATTTCTATATTACAGCAAGGGCCGATAGCTGGAGAAGGAACCTGGACCTCTTAAAAATTTCCAAGTACCGGGATGCGGGAATATGTGGACATTCTATCGCAAGATTTTCGTTATTAGGCGTGCCATGGTGTAAAGGGATGGGTCAACCAGAAGTTCTAGACAATCCACTGACACGGATGTTGCGATTTTGCGGGTTTTATTGGAATTAAGACGGTACTTAGTTTTGGAAGCATTGAATTCGACACGATGCTTATGGCCCCAATCGAGAATGAGTGTTGATTAAGTTTGACATAAGTCCACGATCCTACAAACAAAGTCTGGCATGCACTTGTCTTGCATTGTCGAAGGCGTAAGATTTACGCAAAGGACCTACCATCATTAGCGAAGCTGCGAAATGGACTGGAAGGGACCGAGAGCAGGTCGTTTATAAAGGTTTACAAAAGGGCGGTTGATAAAATTGATCTCTGGAGTACATCGGCAGAGATGGTGTGGGGTTTAGATTTGACAGCGTCCAATACTACCAATTAAGAACGGCCAAAAAGGAAACTTTGGATCCAGTTCTTTAAAGCTGGGTCAAAGCCAATAGCTTTTAGTTTAGCTAACAGAGCAAACGTACTCTGTCAAAAGCTTTGGAGATATCTAGAGCGACCAAACCAGACTCACCAAATCGATACATACTTTGGCTCGGATGTTTTTATATTATGGTATATTTAAAATGGTTGTCTGTGCAGTAATAAGTTACATTACATTAAAATAATCAGAGGCTTTGTATTTCCTAAAAATAAGGAAAAGCAGAAAATTGATAATCCAAAAGAAGAACATTTAAAGCGGCTTCAGGAAGACAGAACTTTACACAAAAAGCTAACGATATATTTACAAGGGGTCAAGTAAGGAGATTAAGAGAGCAGACAAAAATCTTAATTGGACGAGTTAAGATCTGTTCTGTCATAGACTACTACATAATCAGGGCCTTCCTCTTGCTACTCCGTCCACTTTACGAAAATGGACAAACAATTTAAAATTAAATCTTGCAATACAAACGTTCTCCACATTTAATTACGATGAAAAAAAGGAAATCTGTGGGCTTTGCCTTGACGAAACGAAAACAAAACGCTCGTAATAATACGAGAAGACAAATGAAACAATCTGTAGGCCGAAAAATTCTTTGCAGGTTGTTCTGGTTACAAAAATGGGAAGAAATATATTTTCCTGATTCCAATGACTCTCCTGGAAATAAAAAATTAATGTTATTGCAATGGTATGCTACGATGTTGTAGAGTGTCTGATATGGATGCCACGAGTGTTTTTGAAATACGGATCTGTGGCTTCATTATATTTCCTTCATCCGGTGGATGAATCGAAAGAGCTCTTATTTTGAAGATCCTTCATTTAATAAAATTTTAATCATTCCTCGAGGATATCAGTTAAATATCTACGTGTGCAGAGCAGTTGGAAAATATATTCACACAATTATATCAAAATACAGCATTGCAAAGCAAAATTATATTCAATTCATTTAGAGAAATCCATATGTGTAAAATGTAAATAGATTGCATTTTAGCATTTAATTACGCATTACATTGTCGATAACACAAAATATACAACACCAAAGACAGCAGAGGGTCCTAGACAAGGTAAGTTTCAGGGGCTTGTGTCCTCGAAATCAGACATCCTCGCTTCTATCAGCGCGGTGTGTGAACTGGAGACGCCTGCCACCATCTCACTGAACACTGAGGTGTTGATCTCCTCCTACCATGACAGTAATGTCTGTCGTTGCAAAAAGTGCGCTGGTCAATGGGCATATTCACACGCTGCCATAATTGTGGTGAGTAAAACCGGTTTTATTCAACTCCTAGCAACTCAGACGGGGCGTAAATGAGTGTAGTAAATTTTAATGCTATACAGGAACCTTTAAATGTATTGCAGATGAAATTTACTTGTTAGAGAAAAACAGAGCTAAAGAATGCAAGAGATAGAAGTAACTTTTTATATGTGTGCTAGTTTTCACGGGTTTGGTTTTGCGTGAAAAATGTTTCGTTAAGTTCTTCCGCTCCCTTCCCTCTCTCATCTATAAAACCGGTTTTAGGCGCCATGAATGTGCACTGTGTGAATATGCCCAATTGACAGACATGTGCAATGCGTAGGAAAGTTAGGAGACTCTTCAATAGGGCTCAACATGCTGGGCATGTCTATTTGTAACTGGACTACACCATCCGTAAAACCACTAGGGCTATATGAGCCTGTAAAAGGCTTTTGGGTAAGTCATGGGGTCTTACACCACAAATGATGTACTGGATAGTTAAAACTTTTGTTACTTATGCCGTTGTGGGTTGGTGGCCCAAGACTAAACATATCCCGCGATTCTCAAGTGCAGCAGACTGCAACGCCTTGCTTGCCTCTTCATTACTGGCGCTCTGCCACAATGGAGGCAATCATTGAATTTACTCCACTGGACATCTCCATATGGGCCTTGAGACTTTAAATCTCATTGAACTAGCTCAATGCAGTCAAAGGACATATCTTCAACGGTATCAGGGCACCTTCAAGTCGCTGATAGAGGACTTGGTTAAGGGACTTAACCTTAGTTATTGGGAATTGGTCCTAGGTCTTAAGTTAACAGTTAAGTGTTGTCTCTGTGTTTGTCGGTGTTCGCTTCTCTAAAAGGGCCCAATATATATGTATATAAAATTGAACCAAAAACTACATCATAATTATACAACAAATTTATTTGTTTGATTTCGTTCACAAAATGGTTTTGTCATTTTAACACTTTCTTCTTAAGCAGTAACGTCACATACATATAAGTGCTAAAAATCTATGTAGCAAAGCTAAGAATTGGAGTGGGGATCGTGGGCGAGACGGGCCCAGCTTATTGAGTCGCGGAGAATCAATTTAACCTCCTTCGTTCAGAAATCTCAACCTCAATCATCCTTCAGAGTCCTAGTGAGATGGTACTAATCGCTTTTCGATTGAGTGCTTCAGGAAAGTGCTTTTAATGCGAATTCAAAACGAAATCGGATAAGTGCTAAAATCACGGTAAACTGCTCATAGAGAAAATCGGAAAATTTTTAAATCAAATTTTTATTCTTCAAATAACGGGGGCTAGTAGCAATGTTCAAAGTGTTCAGTGTTGTGCTTTTTACTCTTGGGAACATTTTGAAGAAAAGCAACACAGAAGTGATGTAATAAATAGTAAACTCGAAACGATTGAAATGGAAGTGGTTTTTCAATACATTGCCATGTCAGTGGTCTATGGCAAAAGGGGTGCTCGGATTATTTCGACAACTTTAATCCTTATGTCTGAAAAGTCTTTATGACAAGCAGAAAGTTAGCAGAACTCAAGCATTGCAGGAGTAGAACTTAGATCAAACAATCTTAGCTTTCATCCACAATGAATACGTTAATTGCTTTTTCAATTTGGTCCGTAATTGAAATAGCAATTAACCAGAACCCAATTTTACTGTCAAATGGGGGATGTTTTTAAGGATCTTGGACTTCCTAGGTTTACTACGAAGTGAAAAAGAAAATGTTATTTTTGAAGTAATGCAGCAATGGCTTTGGACATTAGTGGACCAGATGTTTTAAAGTCACTTTTTACAGAATCGACAGTCAGTCAGTCAGTGGAGTCAATATGCCCCACGAGTCCGATCCAGCAGAAATGTTAAGTCGCTTACCCAAGGCGTATCTAAGTATAGAAAAGACAAATTCAAGAGCTGGAGCCCTTACCTCCTGGCCTATGGACAATGAAACAGAAGCATTAGTTATAAAGTGTAATGAGGTGCCAAAATGAAAGTACTGTTAATGTCCCAAGACTGCTTTCTTGCTGACCTAATAGAAGTCGAGATGAAGACCGTTTAGATATCATAGATGCAAATTTCCAAATATCGAGAAGAGTGGAAGAAGTTGGAAAAGATTTCATAGAATGTTGGCAACTTGTGACATACTAACGGAAGTAGCATCCGACAATACGCCGTTTTTACAGCAGCAATAGTGACTCCAGAAGAAGCTGTGGTTTCTGTGTGCTCAAGCCTCTAATAAACAACGTAATGGACTTCACCCCAGTTAGCGGCGGACTGCGAGACTTGAGAGATTAAATCGATATTTCGTAGTATAACGGTCTTCGGTACGTTTAACGATCTGGGTACTTTCACTTGCGTTTCACCTTTTGTTTACTTCTTCGCTGCCTTTGACTACAGCGCCTTCTTTTGCTGCACATATATCGGAGGAGGGTTTAAAGCTTTCCTTGAAGAAGTTCACTTCCTTGTTCGTTTCCGGTGTTTTGTGCAAAGTTCTCCTTCACCCTCAGAATGTAGTTGTTAAGCAGCAGTCTTTTCTTCGGGTGTTCTCTTTATGTATATTTTTCTAGTTTTATTTCTGTCATCTATAACGCATTCCTCATCGTAACATTCGTTGGCTCTACCTGTACATTTGCATCCAACGGTTTCCTTGGTGACATCGCCAACATCGTCTTCAGTTCTAGCCATTTTCCCTCGACTTTATTTGCATTATTTATGTTTGGACCTATTCTTTCCGCTAGAATTGCTGATGGCTCTCCAATACAGTCTCTTCTTGGAGGCAGTCAACGTGGAATTTCTTTCGTTTTGTTGTTTCTGTTTACTTCAGCGCACAGCCGATTCACAATTGAATCTGGACGTCAATGGAAGGGACCCCTTAAGATTATAATAGTGCCTGTGGTCGTGTCCCTTTCCTCTTCCGTCTGTGCATGTGCGTTTATGATGGATAGGGTAACGAATTTCCTTCGGAGTCGTATTGAACATAGTCGTTCTCTTATTGGCTTGAATTCTATAACTTCATGTATAATGGACTAGAGCAGTATAAACGATACTCCTAAGTCTCCCTTCCGCAGCTGCAGAATATCCTGTAGTTACCATTGGCCTGCTACAGTTATGTACAAACTTGGCGTGTTCCATGTACCGAAAGCCATTTCCAGGTGTTGCAACCGTAGCCGTCCTGAGGCTTTTCTTCTGCTTTTTAACTGTGCTTTTATGGTCCGGTAGTTAGCCCATCACTCAACCTCTCTACCAGGAGGATCGGATTTGTGAATTTTGCCCCATCTGTAGGGCGGCCCAGCTATACCCCTCGGGAACTAGGCATGCTATATTCCCGCATACCAGCGACGGGCTGGCAACCCGTCCTGGCATTACCACATTGCCACGAGACCTACAACAGAGCCTCGGATAGGATTGACCACACAACGAAGACCCGGATATCGTATTAAGGACCATGATTTACGAATTTTTTCTTGGAATGTAAGGACACTGTATCAACCTGGCAGACTAAAAGTTCTACTAAACGAATTAGATAAATATAAAAGCGACCTGACAGCAGTGCAAGAGGTGAGATGGATTGGAAAGGGGATCCTAGAGAAAAAACGCACAATATATTTTATAGTTGTAACGAGAAGAATCATACTTTTGGGACGGCATTTATTGTAAGAAAACAAATTAAACATCTAGTAATGGGGTTTGACGCTATAAATGAAAGAATATGTAGAATACGTATAAGAGGAAGATTCTTTAATTACTCCATAATAAATATACATGCCCCGATTGAAGATGCGCTAGAAGAAGCGAAAGATGCATTCTATGAAACCTTAGATAGGACGCTAAGAAACTGTCCTAGACATGATGTAAAGATTGTCATAGGAGATGCAAATGCAAAAATTGGCCATGAAAGTGCATACCGACCAACAATAGGAGCATTTAGTCTACACGACGAAACAAATGAAAACGGTATGAGACTGATCAGTTTTGCAATGATGAATAATATGGTGATCGCAGACACAAGATTCCAGCGAAAAGATATACATAAGGTAACCTGGAGATCTCCAGATGGAAGAACGCAAAACTCAATTGATCATATACTTATAGAAGCGCGTCACTGTTCAGAAGTACTAGATGTCAGATCATATCGTGGTGCAAACATCGACTCCGACCATTATATGATTGGGACGAGAATCAGAAGCAGAATATCGACACTAAACGAAAGAAGAAACCGCAGGGAAAGAAAATTTAACGTGAAATTATTAAAAGAAGAAGCAAAACAAGAAGAATATGTGGAAGAAATAAATAGAAGAGTGATAAATGCAAATAATCACAACGCCGAAGACATAGAAGTTAAATGGAATAACTTGAAGACCCTAATCAAAGAATCAACATCAAATACTCTAGGATACGAACCCCGTGAAAGCAGAAATGAATGGTTCGACAATGAGTGTACCCGTGTAACACAGGAAAAGAATATAGCATATCAAGTAATGATACAGAAACACAGAACGAGAAATGCAGTTGAGACATACAAAGAAAAAAGGAGACAGGAGAAAAGAGTGCACAAAGCGAAGAAAAAGGAGTACTGGGAAAACGAAATGTTGAAAATAGAAGAAGCGAACAACCGAAACGATGTCAGGAAACTATATAAAAAAGTAAAGGAGCAACGAGTCGGTTTCAAGCCCAGAATAACCATGTGCAAAAATAAGGATGGAGAGATCTTAAGTACCAAAGAATCAGTTCTAATCAGATGGCGTGAACACTTTCAAGAACTGCTAGCTCGAGATGAGGAGCAACCCCTTACAGAAAACATGGAACTAGCAGAAGAACTAGCGGGAGACATGCCTACATTAGAAGACGTACAAGACGCAGTGAAAAAGCTAAAAAACAACAAATCTCCGGGCAAAGATAACATCGTAGCAGAGCTATTGAAACAAGGAGGTGAAAACGTAATATTAAGCCTGCATGAAATCGTAACACTAATATGGACCCAGAAACGAATACCATCGGAATGGAGCGAGGGCATTGTGTGCCCTATACACAAAAAAGGAGATCAGCTAAACTGCCGTAATTATAGAGGTATCACGCTATTGAACGTAGCATATAAAGTATTATCAAATATTTTATACGTTAAACTGCAGCCTTACGCAGAAGCAGCTCTGGGAAACTACCAAAGCGGTTTCCGCCCCGGAAGATCCACCACAGACCATATTTTCACCCTTAGGCAGGTCCTGGAAAAGGCAAATGAATTTAATATTACCATACATTCGCTATTCATAGACTTCAGAAACGCGTATGATAAAATAAAACGTGAAGAATTATATAAAGCTATGGAGTATTTAAGATTTCCCAAACACCTCGTAGATTTGACCAAAATGACAATGAAAGAGGTTATATGCAGAATAAGAATTGAAGGAGAGCTGTCAGAACCATTCAACGCCACAGTAGGACTAAGACAAGGAGATGCCCTATCGTGCTTACTATTTAACGTAGCTATGGAAAAAGTGATAAGAGACGCAGGAATTAACACCGCGGGCAGTATTTTCAACAAGTCGGTACAACTGTTGGCATACGCTGACGACATCGTAATACTAGCCAGATCCAGCATAGCAATGAAAGAAGCCTTCATATTGCTAGAAAGAGCAGCAAAGAAATTCGGACTAGCAATTAATGAAGAGAAAACGAAATATATGTGCATCTCTAAAAGACGGAATGATCGCCAGAATATGACCATTGATACATATAACATCGAAAGTGTAAAAGAATTTATATACTTAGGGACGCTAATCTCAAAAGATAACGACACGACGGCAGAAGTCATAAGGAGATTGGCGCTGGGAAATAGATGCTATTTTGGGCTACGTAAACACTTCTTAACAAGGAACATATCAAGGAGGACTAAAGTTAAACTATACAGAACCCTTATAAGGCCAATACTACTGTATGGATCCGAAACCTGGACACTAAGAAGTAATGAAGAACACCTCCTGGGGTGCTTTGAAAGAAAAATCCTGCGCACAATATATGGAGGAGTAAATGAAAATGGTGTTTGGAGGAGAAGATACAATCACGAATTGTATCAGTTGTATAAAGATCCGAACATCATAAGAACTATAAAAATTAGCAGAATTCGATGGGCAGGACATGTTGAACGTAGCAGTGATGACAGCATAACAAAAATTATTATGAACAAGAGACCAGACGGACACAGAGGCACAGGACGTCCAAAAAAGAGATATACAGATAGCGTAGAGGAGGATCTACGAACCCTAGGTATAAGAAATTGGAGACCCCAAGCCAGGGACAGGCAGTTCTGGAGGAGGATGTTGCAGGAAGCCAAGGCCAATAACAGGCTGTGGAGCTATTTATGATGATGACTAGGCATGCCAGTCGGCGGTTGGTTATTCAGGGGGAACCAGCGGGGAGGTGACCACGATTTTACCCCCTTTCATAGTTGCTAATTATGTATGCGATCTAACAAGAAACGAAGCTGCTTTGTAGATTTAAATTGAAAAAAAGGAAAGGTGAAATTGTAATGCATCAATATGGGATTTCTTTATAAATTCGTAAATTTAAATAAAACAGTTATTTAATTTAAACAGTTTATTTATCCTCATAGACGGAGCGTAGAGCTAAAGCCCTATTAGCCCCCTGTAGTCAGTGAGTGTTCAACAACGACTCTAATTTTCATACAAAGTTCCCTTGTATTTATAGTAGGGATTCTTATATACTATCCTTATATATATTACATATTACCATAACTAGGCCTACTGACTTATTTCTATATACATGAATGCAATCTAGTGTTCTATATCAACTACCTTAAATTATAATTATTACTATAGTGAAGTAAAGTGTATGTATAGTTATATTCTATGAGGTTATGCGGGCACCTCAAAATAGACATCAACTGTTGTGGGCATCAGTGGGCGAGATGAGCTGAAGCCACATACTGCAGAAACGTCAGTTCAGTTCACGCCGCTTTGCATAGTATATTATAAATTGGAGTAACAATAAAGTATGCTACAATATTATCAACGAAATTTTTTTAATTCCAAAACACCGTCACCAGAAAAGGCACCTTACAAGAAACCTAAGAATATACTTTAGGAGAGGGCTGTATGTGGAAGGCTATGTCTAAAAAAAGATTTCTTGGGGCCAACCTATTTTTCAATATGACGTCGAATCGCCAATTCTATCACCAACTGAATAATTATTGAGTATACGCTGAGTAGCATACTCATGAAGGCACACATTTCGGGAGCAATCGGAGGTAAATTTCTAAGTGTAGAATAATGCTTTAACGAAAATTTCTTAAAACTCGTAAAATTTAATAAATTAAAGTGACTTGATACTTCTCCTCTTACCTTAAACTCATCCTCAACAAAGAAAATGTAGAAGTGCCGCCTGGAATTTAATACCAGGCGGGTTGATTTAATTTGATATGTGAGGCGAACCACGATGCTCATGTCGTCATATTCCTTAATTAGCTTATACCTGGTTGTCTAATGAATTGCAAGTCTTCATCGTGACAACAATTTCGAAATTTTTAGCGGCACTACGTACCAAAATTATAAGTAGTGTTGTTTGCAGGTACACCCAGCTAGCAAGTAGTGGAAGGGATAAGGGGTATACATTGTCTCCCTCAAAATTTCTCGTTGTAATGCTCCACATATTGAAGTTTTTCAGTTGAGGGGGATGGGGATTTTATTTATTCCTTCTCCTCTTGGGTGCTTCCATATTGTATTCGTAGATGGACTAGAGTAGAGTTACTTACTCGTGTGTACGAGGAGTGCTAGTGGTAATTTTGGGTCATATGGCAAAAGAGAATAATTATCAGATACCTAAAAACCTTTTATATTCTGTAGGCAGCAGACGACCAGCATATCGTAAAGCCACTTATTTAAAGACTTCCGTTCACAATGAACTATGATGTCGGCAAATTCCTATCGTGTATAATCTTTGTTTTTGGGATTAAATGAAAAGTTATAATGAGGATTTTAATGAGTGTGGAGACAAGTTAAATATTACATAATCCTAAATAATATACTCATTACATTGCCACCCCCGAAACAATAGTGATTCTCTTTGCCAGGAAGAGTGGAGAGGGGCAGGACTGCGCAGATGACTGGAATATATAATGCTCGTGCTGTTTTGGTATATCTTAATTTCAGTAGTTTCCAGAGCCCAATCTGTTAAACAGCTTTAATTTTTCCTAGTTTTTCACATCCGTCAACAATTTTCAATTATGTTTTTCGCTATATATAAATCCGCTCATAATTGAGTGAAATTTAATTATTAATCATTTGCAAGTACGGCAAATTATGTATTACATAAAAGCGAAGGAGTTTTCCGCCATTTACCTCTGCCACCAATGAATCTGGCTCCAAAGTCTCCACATAACGCATAGCCTGAAGCTTCCAGCGAAATTTTGTTGCTGTCGCTGCGAACTCTCTATATTAAAGTTCAATTCGAGCGACAGGTGAATCGCTTTTGTTTTATTCATGAAGGTGCCGCTAATTAAATCAGGGCCAGAACGGGCCAGATGTAAAAGCTTTTCAAATGTCATTTTCTACGGTTATCCACAAAGGTCCTTTTTCCTGTCGGGTTTGCGTGCTCAAAGGAACTTTCAGCTCACTTCATGCTTACAAAAAATCCGTATTTTCATTTTTTCGCGTTCGTACCCAGCAAGGTATCTTTATTTTGCCTTCACCTCAACTGGAGCACTGGTGGGCTGCGACGGGCGAGCGCCAACCCAAATTTGAATTAATTACTCGTGTCATAAATTGACACCTCTCATGGGTGGGGTGGTTTTTAATAGCCGAATCTAATATAGAAAGGCTAAAAAGCCCCGGCATCACAGTCGGCCAGCTTATCCGGAAGGTGCCAATTTCCAGTTGTGATGACGGTGTATGCCCTATATCGATTTTCAATGTCACCAGTATCCACGAATTAGTGTTGCATGGTTGACCTTATGCGTAGGCTGTGAAACGGGCGGATGTTCCTGAGATATTATTCTTCGTGAGTCGTTTAATAATCTGACTAAGCTTCGTTTCATACTGCCTTAATCAGTCTAAGTTTGCCATTAAACTAAGCCCGCCTGGCACGACGATACATGCATATGGGTTTTTCGCCCTGGGTCAAGACCCTCGTAAGTACAGGCCTGGAAGCAGACTTTTTCGTTGTGTCTGTGCGAGGCCAAAATCGTCTGACAGTTGTGGAATTAACATGGCCGAAGCCGTAAGAAGCAATTTTTTAACTTTGGTTTTGGAATAAAAAGTGGTAAAATATTGTATTTTATCACTTTTTAGTGCACACGGATTATCAGTGATAAGTTATTTAGTGATCTGAGTCCATAAATTAAAAAAAATTAGTGGTTAAGTGTATTTTAAGAGTGTTAATTGATTAGGTGACCATTTTTGTTTACAATCGCGGTGGTTTTTTCGTGTTAATTTAGGGAAAAAGTGTTGAATTTGTGTAGTAATGGAATTATAAGTGAATTTAAAGTAGTTAAAAATTATTATAGAAGAGTTATTAAAAACATAAGTGCAAGTACTACCACACAACATGAATAACAATAACTTTTTACTTTTCCTTCACATTTTTCTGCACTTGTGTTTTTAATAACTATTCTATAATAATCTTTAATCACTTAAAAAGCACTTTTCATTATATTACTACACAAATTCAACATTTTTTCCCTAAATTAACACGAACAAACCACCGCGAATGTAAACAAAAATGGTCAATTAATCAATTAACACTCTTAAAATACACTTAACCACTCACTTCATTTTAATTTTTTTTATTAAATCACTAAAGCACTAATCACTGATAATCCATGTGCACCAAAAAGTGATAATATACAATATTTTACCACTTTTTAGTGCAAAAACAAACTTAAAAAATTGCTTCGTATGGCTTCGGCCATGTTAATTCCACAACTGTCAGAATATTTTTGGCCTGTTTTCAGCTATGTTAGTATTAGTTGGCCTGGCTTCTTCCAGGCCTGTACTTACGAGGGTCTTGCCTGGGTACTTGGTGAGTATTAAATTTTGCTGTTGTGTGTTTTTGGTAGACAGTATTTCTCCGGTTTTGTTTAGCCTTGAGCGTTTTTTAATCGATTTGATTGATATTCTTTTGAATGCAGTGGCTTGTGCAAACTTATTTAACTCATCCCCCGCGTAGCGTCAACGGTAAGTTACCGTTCCGTGTGGCTCGGCTTGATCATCGCGCTTACAACCAACAGCTGGCTTCAGCCCGTCGATCGAGATTGATTTGTTTGTGCCGTTGAAATCGACGGCGAAGTGTTTACGTAAAGGTAGAAACAGAATGGCACGGCGACCGTGGCGGAGTCCGCCGCTCAGAGAGTTTCCCATACATTTAATTTCTCCCCAGGCGACGCGGACAAATTAAATGTATGGGAAACTCTCTGAGCGGCGGACTCCGCCACGGTCGCCGTGCCATTCTGTTTCTTCCTTAAGTGCCTTCTTATCGAGGCTCGAACGGGTTTCGTACGCGGTCGATGCGAGTGAAGACATAGTCGGAGTTCTCCAAGGTTCGAAGCACATAAACATCTTTTTGGTTTGGTTTTCGAGGATGCGTTGCCTTTAAGTTTTTCATATGCAAACGGAACCGAATGAGAAATTCCTGTCTGAGTGCCTCTTATGTTGAGCTCAAACGCAAGGTTCATCGACATCTACTACTTAGACATGACGAACTAGTAGATCTTCAGTTAGAATTGTGCTTTAGATGTTAAGCAATGGTTTTGCACGGTATACAGAAAGAAGGTAACGTAAAAGAGACTGACAGCTTCGAATATGGTAGAAAAATGTGACGTCACCCAGTGACCGAATGCAGAAAAACAACAATATGGGAAGAGGTCACTGAGTGACGTCGCACTAAAACGATATTCAGTCTTTTACATTACCTTGTTTCTGTATACCGTGCTCGTTTTAGAGGCGTTAAATTCAGCACGACTCACAGTTCACGAAATGAAGAGAAGGTCTAGCACGTGCTTGTCTTATATTGTCGAAGACGTAAGAGTAACGCGGGGTACCGACATCTTCGAAGCTGTGAAGTATGTCCCCTGGGGAATATCGGCCGAAATGGTGTAGGGTTTTGATTCGAAGCCATCCAGTACTACCTTGATTGAAGTAAACCTCTTAATCGAGTTCCTTAGAACTTAATTTATACCAATAGCTTGGAGTTTACTCAGCCGAGCAAGGTGCCATACTCAGTAAGTTAGAATGGTTGTTTTGTTAGATTCACCGGCATGAACAGAAGTGCTGGGTTGATGGGTTGAATGTTTTATGCCGAGGTTTGAGTAATTGTAATTACGTAGGCTTGTCGCAATTTAGGATGTGTGAATTAAGGTTGGAGGTTAAGAATTTGGCCTTTTTTGTAGTTTCTGGCGGATGTGAATACGCGAAGAAGTTGTTTCAGGTCTGAGGAAAGTGCTGCTTGTAGCGGTGGTCACCTGCATAAACATAACATTTTTGAGGAAATGCTATTGGAAATAGAAAGAATATTGACAAGTGTCTACCCGACGTATATTTTTAGGAAAATTCGACTGTCTTCTTTATTTAATTGAAACACCAAACTCCAAAATTCATTCCGAGCTATGCTTGTGTGTGGGAGCTCGTGTTTAAATATAACTCTTCCGGACTATAAAGTAAATTCGGTTAAATTATGAAATTATGTTAAATTATGCTTGTAAGGGTGTGTCGGCTGTAGTCCTTTAATTATCTCTGAATTCTTGAAAAGTGGCTTGCTAAATTCAAAGTATTCCTGCTAATTTTTCACAAGAAATTTCTTAATAAAATTTGCTTAACAACGCAAAGAAAAGGGGATTTGACCGTTATTGAAACCAGGTAATTGCTGAAATTTGTCATTTTTGCTTGCTGGCAACGTCAGAGATTCCCTCGTTGGAAGACCCTCAATATCTTGAGGAATTTGAGGGTAACGGAATGAATCCCCTGTGATTCATTAAAATACAACTTTACATTAAATTATTGAATAATTAATCTGCGAGCAAAAATTTCAACAATATTAATCCTTCGTGGAGGAATTTTCTGAAAATCCTGTTTTCGGCAAAGGATAAGGCGCATCAAAAAATCGTCTTTTTATTCAATAACCCTTTTAAGCTTAGGAGCAAACAAGTAAACTTGCATTTTATGTTTTTAGTTAATATTCCAGGAACATTTCATTTTCAAACAATTTTCGAACATATGATTAATAGAACGGAGCAGACATTCTCGTAGTTGCCTTTCGCTAAAGGAAATTTGCGTAAAGAAACTTTTCAGAACTTAGTCCATGAATTATGGAAGAAACACTAGACTTGATAAGAACATTAAGTGCTCGGCGGAATTTTACGAAAAGTCGAGAAAAAGGGACGACGAAGAATGTGTTTCGTGAAGGGATCACTTTGTCTTTTAGAAGTGTATTTAAAAATAATGTTGTAGTGTTAGATTGAAATAAACGACTTCAGGATTGTGCTGGGGGGTTTCAACGCGCAAATTGGAAAAGAAGGAAGTCAGTTTCTGCATGTGGAAAACCTAGTCACACAGCACAACCAGCGATAATGGGTCTAGATTGGCAGATTTTGTGCTATCTAAAGATCTAACCCTAGGTGGAACCTGGTGAATATAATATCCAAGCCGAATTTTATAAATATGAGCTACAAAAGAAAAGTTCTTGCCAGAATATAAAAAGGGCTGACCGTTAGGTCGGCAAGCCACTCGGCATCGTGCCATCTGATCTCGCTAAGCCCCATGAACTTGACATTATATCGTTTCATCGCGGTGAGGGCTTCCTCCAGCCGCAGGCGCGTATCCAATCCTCAAAAAGGATTGTGGTCAAAGCCACCCGAAAATCGGTCAAGTGCGAGTCGGAGTATGAAGTCGCTCATGATCGATAAATAGACGAGTTGAGTTGTGGTTGAGTTGAAATGACACTTCAACTCAACGAATTACATCTATGCGTTTCCATTTCTGCCCTTCGTCTTCCTCCATCTTTTCCCATTAATTAATTTTATTATAGATTTTTCTTTAAAAGTATTTATTAAATATAAAGTCTCTTCTGACGTCCACGCGAGGTGCGACATTTTCACATTTTTTACCTTCGCCAATGTGCCGTTTTTAGTTGTGTGCGTGAACTCAGTTCAACCTACCTATTTTCGTCGAGTTCAGTAGGGTTGAAAATCTTTAAAAAAATCTCTTAACTGTGTCCGTTTCCATGACGTATAACTCGGGTTCAACTCTGGTTGATATCTCATGGAAACTCAGTAATAGTGCATTCCTAAAAAGGAGATGTTTACAAAATATATGACGCCCTGACCAAGATTTTGTACATTGTATAGTTCCAAGTGGGCAAAGCCATGGGGCACACACTAGTAAGTAGGCAAATTAATTAACCTGTAAAATGTTAGTTTGTTCGCTCACAAAAATTACAAAAGTAAATATGTGTTTGTTTGCACATCACAATGTCACATTTAGACTCTAAACTACTGAACCGATTTTGATGAAATTTTTACAACTTCAAAGGATATCAAATTAAATTAAACGCTATTACACATTTTACATTAAATAATTTTATTTAGGTGCTTACTAAAATTACAAATTCAAGCTTACGTAGAGCATCACGAGATCTCTTGTTTTATTTTCATGCAACAACACAATCATGCAATAGAGTTAACCCTTCTAATTCAGAAGGTTCACTTCTTAGCTGGGCCAGGAAAATTTACCAGCTCAGCCCAAGTAGCACTGAGATAGGCTCAACTAAAGCATGCAACATATAGATTGAATATCCCGAAAGGGTCACACCTCGCACATATGCGAGATATGACCCCCCAGAGACTGCACATTCAATTAAAACAGAAAGAAATGCAATACACAAAGAAGCGTGCAAGAAAAGTTAGTCAAGTGAGATTGAAAAGACTCCTTTTGAGGACGTCCTTACTAATGCTCACGCTAAAAACATCACAGCACGAGACATCAAACAGAGACGAGTGCAAAAATAAAGAAAGAGTTGGACACGCAGGGAGTCACGCCACATTTAAAAGAGTCCTTTTAAGGACATCTTCACTAGTATGCATGCTAAAAACACTCCTATTATTGTTAACGTTTAAAAGCATAAACTCGCCGTATAGGCTGAGTCTAAGAGCCCGAGAGACGAGACGAGATGAGATTAGGATGGGCTAAATCCGCCGGAGTCGAGGCGAGATTCGAAATGGTCGAGACTTAAGGTACCTTTACATTATATGATTTGTAATATGACTTTACTGTCAATGAAGTCAAACCTAAACATAAACTGTCAAATGACATTTGTTTTTGATCAGATGGACTATAAAATCGTCATTTTGACAGTAAAGTCATATGACAAATCACATAATGTAAAGGTACCTTTACCGATGTCGAGACGAGAGTCTTAAAAATCTCGTCTTGTCTCGGTCTCGTGCTGCTCTAAGCTAAGCTTAAGCTACTGACAGGTACAGATGCAAATGCGGTGCGGGCAATGACAGATAGAATAGAAGTATGTATGTGTATTCAAATGCCAGCTAACGAAATGTGGCTTGAGCGCTACGCCACACCGCGTTAGTTGCTTTACTTTCTACTTTTTGCGCGATGCCGCGGCTTAATGTGAAGGAATTGTTTGTGTTTTAGTCGTGTGTTGGCTTTGATAGGCATAGTTTGTTTGTGTTTTGAGTTGATGGGGATAGTAAATTTGTTGAATTTCGTAGTTAATGCAAATCTTTATTTAATGTAATTAGCACCTAAAACAAAGACAAGTCCTGTAGGATAGAAAAAAATACGCAAATCATACAGCTTTTTCAATTTATTTCCTATCACGACCACTTCCCACTCTGATTTTTAAGTTGTATCAAAATCGGAACGCGCCGCGGACACCGCACCATTATATCAGTGAAAATTCCAATTGCGCTTGTATCTGTCAGTAGCTTTACGTTTCTTTCTCGCGAAAACGTTGATAATTTCATCGATATCCAGGTTCACATCTTTGTGTATATTTAGGAGAGCTAGCCCGGATAATCTTTCCTGTGCCATTGAGACAAGCAACCAAGATTTTACTCTGCGAAGAGTAGAAAATGATCTTTCTGCGGTAGCTACGCTGACCGGGAGAGCTGCCAGTATTTGCAAGAAAATTTTTATGTTAGGGTACAAATCTTGGTCTCAGCTTCAATGAGATGAGCTACCGCCTCTGGTATGGAACCTCACTCGATGCAGTTTTTACGCGATTTTTAGACCAGTTTCAATAGAAAATATTTGCTTCGTTTTTAGGTTTTAATGTAAATAGGAATTCATAAATAATGATATTTTAAAATTGTACTTGTATCAAGTCCTTCGGTACGCTCGTCATTATACTTCCTGTATCTGTCGTTGGCCTTACTATTCTGAAAGCGTACTATATATCCGACAGACCTCCACTATATCAATTGCATATTCCTAGCTGGTTAATATTTTAATAATTGCTGCAGTTGTTGGGTAAAAAAGTTTTACTTCTAAAGTGTGGTCTTAAGCACACTCATATTTTTTTTATTTTGTTAAGGCATAGGATATAATATCATCAGCCTATCAATCTCAATAGACAGTGAAAGTGTGACGTCACAAGTCTATTAGGGTTGTGGGCATGCCCACCGTGCCCACAACGGTAGATCCGCGCTTGTCCAGCCGTCCATCAGAAAGCAGCGTTCTTACATTCCATGCTACAATTCGTGCCCTGGTTCGAAAGGCAAAGGTCGTCGTTTTGTTGTCCATCCGGTTCCGAGGCATTGTTTGCCGATTCGTAGCAAAAGTGTTTTTTTGCAGCTCAACCGACTGAAGACTCGTCATTCGACCGTCTCCCGTTACCGGGACCGTCTCCAATACTCTGTTCTGTTGTATTTTACTCACCTTCTGAATAGCGGTGTGTGTTCCTGATTAATCAGTTTTTCTTCTTATTTTTCTTTATTTTACACACCAAAACTAATCCTAAAAATTCTATTGACTACCCGCTATAATTTTTTTCATTCAAACCCATAAATCTCATTTAGGCTATCTTTGTTATGTGATTTGTTCCCTAGGATCTCAAGGGTGCTCTAAAGATATCTCGTAACAATATTCGAATAGGCTTCAATCAGAAAATATAAATAACGTGACACCTCCTGAATCCGTAATTTATTTGGGAGATTGCATCTTTTAAATTTGCCCTTTAGTGAACCTAACCCCAAATGGAATCTTCGGTGACCCTAAATAACAACCTTTAAACTTCGTTCTCCCATATGAAGGACAAGACAATACCTTTTTTGGGATTAAATCAAAAACAAATGAGCACAGGATATTACTGTCAATGTTGACATCATTCCTGATGTTATTTGGCAGTATTTCAGCATATGTTCTTTTATCTTCCCAGGGGTGGTGGATAGTGGATTGGGCTCCCACTTCAATTTGCTTACCACCTTCAGTCGTTTTAGAGTGTAGAATCGGTCATTTTTGGATCAACTATAGATTATGACAGTCCCGCCCATCACATTACATTTACGCATACTATTATGATAATTTCCGTATTTTTGCGTTACAGAAGGAGATAAAAAAATTTATTCCTCGAGGCACGCTGAAAATGTGCCTGCATATCTTTTGTAGCTTACAAATTTATGCCTAGACCATGAAATTTTCAATTTCGAGTTGCTTCCCAAAACCACTCCATCTGGCATTCATTTTGATAAGGCCTTATTTCGGAACCAGCTTTTACCCCTTTTCTAATTTCTGGTCATGACAGTTAACAAAGCGACTACAATTTGCATGTTTATTTGATTAAGAGTACTTAGCCGCACTTTCGGGCATCCCCTGGTCACTCTCGTTTCAATGAAGGTCTTGCTTAGATGAAAATATTCGAGACCTTTTTCACGACTTTGGGTCAAAACTAGTCTTCCCCTTTACTACTCACTTATTTTCACTGAGCAGCAAAGTTCCTTATGTCGGGTACTAAGAATTATCGCTGGTGATTGTGACGTAGCAGGTAATATTCGTTTAGGTGGGGGAAATTCTTGCTCCAACCCTTTCCAAACTGAGATTTTGATGGAACATTTGCATACCAAAACTCTCCAAAACAGAGAAAGTAGAGCAAGATTGAAACGCATTAAGCAATTATTGTGCTAAAAACAGTGTGGCGGTGTAATCGTTGACCTTGCAGCTATGCCTGCATATCTAGCACTCGTACGTTTGAAGCCGCTTATCCACAATCCAGCCAAAGACCTGAGCACTGCATAATGCACGTAGCTGAAGTATAATTCGCTCTGTGGGGACTTATCCCGAAGCGATTTCCATCATAAATTACGCAATCTGATTGAGGACAAACTCGTCGCAAACCCTTTCAAACATTTTATTAATTATTGCTTAATTACTTTATTGTGTACCTGCTCTGCTCCCTCTGAGGCTAAGAATGATCGCTGTTTCGGGTACTTGGAGCATACCTGCGCCTTTGCAGACTTCAAGCAAAAAGCCCACGCACCTCAAGGAGGATATCTTAATCTAATTCATTTGAAGTGGATTACATTGTGTTCTGCCTAACGTATAGAAGGGGTCGGATTCTTCAGTGCTCGGGGCTTTGCTGCGGACTGCGGATACGCGGCTTAAGCAGAACGGGAATGGGCCCGTGACATTTACATCTCAATTCGGTTCACCAGCATTTAAATTTGAACAATAAGAAAGTTTTTATTAATTTAAATTTAAGAGATTATTTTTGGGATGAACTTTAACTCATAGTCAACTTGTAATAGATGCCGTGAATTCAATAATCACTCGGTCAACATTTTCGCAAACCTGACTGATTTCTAGAAAATGCTTCATGTACATACGGTTGAAGGTTACCGGGTTAGTTTTGTCATATTTAAAGTTTTGTGCATGTGGAGTAATGGGGTACGAATCTCCACTTCCATGCGTGACAATTTGAGTTTAAACATTCTGTCTCTAGAAGCGACCCGGAAAGACGTCATCAACTTAAACGGGAATACCCCCAATCTACTCCCAATGGTGCTACAGCCCAAATCGAGCCTTGGTCTCCTTTAGATCATTTCTCTAAGTGCACGGCCACAACGCAGCCTGCCTAGCCTAGCCCTGCACATAACACCATATAAGTTTAGTGTGCGATGGTCAAACTTTGTTCTTGCTAGGTGCGATGGCTGCGTTGTGGCCGTGCACTAAGCCTGATGGTCTCTTGCTGCATGGCTCCAGTTAACTGGAATTAAAACTGAAGAAATGAGGACAAATGCAAACACCACTGAACGCACACACTGAATAACCGTGATGTGGAATTGGTAGGTAAATTCTGCTACTTCGATAGCAGCATGACCGAAAATGGCGATCTTAACTAAAACCAAATTGCGGTAATCCAGCAAAGGATTTGTTTTGGTACAATGGAGCTTTTTTAGGTGGCTCCTTTTCATATATCTGTCCCTTTTGTGTTGGAAGGAAACAGAACACCATAGACGTAGTCGTACACTCTATCTATAGTCCTAAATAGTCTCACTGATGCAAGTTACACTATCGATCATTTCATTTATTATCCCCATACACAAACCTGTTTTTTAGCAAGGGGTCGCAGGGAAGTATATGTCATGCGTTATATGTCTCCTCACTTTTGCCTCAGAAAATTTGCCAGACTCATCCATCCATTATACTAACACAAATATAACATCGAACTCGGGGTCTGCGAATACTTTGGGAAATTGCCCTTCTCTTTTGCGTTTATTGTACAACTACAAAGGCATCACAACCGTTCCACGAAAAAGAGACAGAAAAATGAATGTTAGTGTAAACCCGCATCATGCACAAACCGTTTTGATGTGATGATCGAGTGATGGATAGTGTAACTTGCACCATTCGAACTCACAAACAGAATAGGAAGCGTCTGGGGAGCTCTTGTGGCTCCCAAGAGCTGCTATTGCCCTGGTGTAATGTGTAGACAAGTCGGAGGATGAATTTTATTGCTTATGCCTTCGGGCTGCGGTTGGAGGAGTACCAGAATGGCATGCAATTTTATTGTTTTGTAAACACGCTTTTGATTAAATAAAAACAAAAACAAATTTGAAAACGAAATGTTCGGTGCATGCAGCACGTCGGCGGCGTAAATCGTACGTGTAGTCCCACTCTGGTGTTTTCAGGCTGGCAGCTATCCTCGGCGGATCGGAACGTCTGTAGGGGCCTAAAAGTTTCACGTGAAAAATCAGCTAATCAGTGGTAACGACACCCACTCCCCCCGTTCTTATTTCTTCATTTTCTTTTTAAGTAAACACGAATTTTTTGAAACTTCAAGTTTGCTCTGTCTCTATACCCTACACAAAGGAACGCTATCGTCATCTATACAGAGCCCTAAGAAGAACGAAAAACTTTGATTAATTTTAATTTAGTTCCTTGTTGTCCTTATAAGCCGAAGCGCAGCAAATAGTCCTTTGTTAGAGAAACAATTTTCTACTTTGTCTTCTAACGTCCTGTAAGTTGTCTGAAGTTGGATAAGTGCTTTAGTGAACTTTACCACCCGAAATTTTTTATACTTTGAAATTTGCTTCAGTCATCACAAAGCAGCTTCTGCGCGTGTGTTCGAGGGCATAGTACCTGTGTGGGGATAGCAGGTGTTGAATTATAAAAATATGCAAACCTGATTTATTATTATTAAAGCCCGCGATTAAGCTCGTAGCTTGTCGTAAATCGTAATCTTGAGGAATGAAAAAATCAAAAGCCTCTTTCCACAGCGAGGCAAATGAATTGCACGGGAATAATGTCAACTCGTGTTAATACGTATTTGTAAATGTCAACCTCGACCCACGAAATTGCCTTAATTGAAATTTCTGTCAGATTTTGTTAGAACCATTTCAATCTGTTCTTTTCAAATCTTAACCCAACAAAAGAGTCGCACATCTGTTCAATAAAAAGCAGAAATACCGAATACAGAAGGCATTTGCTGGCGGTGGGATGTGTACCCACTTTGCGAGTGAATGAATTTTGCCAGCGTGTACTGATGTTCCTGCAGGATGACAGCCATGGAAATAGCGGCAATACAGCACATCTGGAGCCCGAAGGCAGCCGGGTAACACCATCATCAAAAATCCAGGCAATCACTCACGCGACAACCACTTATAATGCAAACAAAATTCCAACCTCCAAATGCCAAAGACGTTTTTATGAGTTTGTGTACGTCCTCCCTCATTCAATTCCGCATTCAATTTGAATATTGGCGTCCTCTTCATTGTTCAAGGAGACGTGCAGGAGTATTTGCCCGCAGGCGCTCCCCCGAGAAAACATGCGAAAAAAGGAGTCCACATAATACGATCTCTTGACAAGCTGGGTTATGCGGCCCCCCTCTAAGAGCTGGGCCTGCTTATTTATAGCTCCGCAGACCATCAGGAGTCTGTGGACTTTAGAATCAACACGTTACCTGGAATCTGCTGTTGCTAATCGAGGATTATCTAAAAATATGGCTAATTCCAATATTATAAACAACCCGTTAATTGGGTAGCCGCCTTCGGGTACCAGATCCACTTATGTTTTAGTCCAAAAATAAAATTTGCAGGCGAATTGATTAAGGATTCTGGATCCAGTAAGCCGCCGCTTTTCAACTCCGTTCGTTTTCGAGTGACCGCTGAATTAATTCGGATGAGATTCGCAAATTGTTTTCCCTGTTTCCAAGAAGTTCACCCCTCTGATAACCAGAAATGGCGAAGGCAGGAACCAAGTAGCTTGGTTTATAAACACAGGTCGGAAATAGACCAGGTAGTTTTTGTAAAAGGAGCAAGATATGGTTTAATTCCGCAAAGGAAGTTGCCAAGGGAGTGGGTGATTTGGCTGGTAGGACTCTGGATGTTTTTCTGCAAATAAGCTGGAATGAGAATTTTCATTAAAGGATGTTCGAAATCGACTTCTGATATAGGGAGGAAATGGGATAAAATTGCTTTCTGTAAGGTTCGAAGGTTTTATCATTTGTGATTATCATTGTCCAAGTGAGGATTTGTTTGAAGGACTTTTCCAAAAAAAAACAAATAGGGATAAATTAATTAATTGCTTTAAAGTAATCTGCACTTACGTGTTTTTCTTCTTCTTCTTTAACTCTCTCTCTCGCAACTTGTTCTCTCCACCGGTCCCGATTCTGAGCCGATGTCATCCAGTTTGTCATCCTAAAGCCTGTGGTCTGCGCCATCTTTGGTTGGGTCTCCCTCCCAGTCGCACTCGCTCACGTAGGGGCCAACAATTCTCCGAAGGACTTTCCTCTTGAACAAGGCCATAACATTCTATATTTACAATCCATGAACAACAAAGATATTGAGAGCGAATTTCCCCTCAATCGGACCACAACTCGGTGAAGTCACGTTATGTTGTGTAATTTGAAGATTTGGTAGTCCGATTGGGGGATGCTACACAGGAGACTAAGACGCACTGGTGAAACCGGTTTTATGGGAGAGAAACGTAAAAAAGAAAGGGGAAAATGGCCTACTTTCCCTGTTCTTTTCTACGTTTCTCTCCCATAAAACCGGTTTCACCAGTGCGTCTTAGTCTCCTGTGTAGCACCCCCCATTCAGGGGAGATTCTCTCAATATTGATTCTTGTTCATGGCTTGTAAATATAGAAGGTTATGACAAGGCTAAGAGTTTGAAGTGCTTTTTGCTAAGTCTTGGATCCATGTGTGAGTACCGGTAGTACCATCATGGTATAAAGCAGCAGTTTGGATTGTGTGGTTCGATGCTTCGATTTGAATAGCCTTGACAGATTATAGTAGGCTTTGTTGGCTTTTAGGAGCGGTACGCGTATTTCTGGTTCCATGTTATTTTCGGTTGCAAATATTGCTCCCTTTGTAGGATCCATGTCAGGTGCTTTAGCAGACAGGCTTACTATGGCTTGCTTTCATTCCCAGTAGTCCCAGTTTTCGTGCTTCATCAATGTTATCTGCATAGGGTGCCTTCCATTTAGACACAGAGAGACACAGTGTCACACTGTGTCCGACACAGAAGTGTTCCATCAACGACACAGCTAGACACAGCCGGGCACAACTAAGACAATGCTACCAACCCTCGCCAATTGAAATGTGATCGTTAATTTATAATTACAACAATATTGTTTCATTTTTAAGACTCCCAGCATTTATAGGATGTCGGGTAATTAATTTAAAGAAATTATCAATATAAAATTTACGATTTACTTGTCAAACAAAAATAAAAACGTGGAAAGTGCGCCGGGGCGGATTTTTCATGAGCTTATGTGTTCCATTTGGGCTTACACAGAACGGCACAGAGCGACACGCTGTGTCCGACACAATTGTCTTTCTGTCTCTAAATGGAAGGCACCCATAAGACAGTAATTGGGAGGACTAGTGGAGAATTGAGCCCTTGCTGTACCCCCAAATCTCGGATCACAACGCCAGGCTAGGCCAGTGTCAGCTTATTGGGTGTGCCGAATTTTCTTACGGCTTTGTAGAGTTCTACTCTGGCTATGCTTTCATAGGCGGCTTTAAAGTCTATGAAGAGGTGCTGGATTGAGTTTTGGAACTCTTAAGACATTTCCCCAAAACCTGATTAGTTGTTGATTTGACTGGGCTGAAGACACACTGGTATTGGCCTACAATGTGTCTAGCGTATAAGGCCAACCTGCTTTGTAGGATAGCGGAGAATATTTTATACGTGGTACTCAACAAAGTAATGCCACGAGAACTGATGGACGCTCTTATATCTCCTATTTTATGTACCGGGCCTGGGATGCCTTTTTCCCAGGCATCGTTTCTTGCTTCCATACTTACACAATGCCTTACTCACATTCACAATCGCTCAGTGGCCTTACTATTTGCTCACTGAGCGCGAGTTCTAACGTAAGGCCGTAGGTGTTTCTGGGCATTTCATTGCGTAGCCTTATTCGCCTATATAAAGCTTATCTGCACCATACTAACAAGATAGTGATTCGAGTGATAGTCGGGTTCGATTGCCTCATTCAGGAGATATCTAGGTGGTTTAACACCGGCTCCACACGTTGGTCCCAACGCGGGTACCAGCTAACGTTGACGCAGATTCCGGCACTTGCTGCCATCTCTATAGCTCGTTGTCCTTTGTCATTAAGAGATCTCATGCAAGCTGTGGGTGCCGATGTACCGCCGACCTAATCTGCCAAGATGATTTTTACCAGCATAGTATTCTTAAAGTTTGTTTAATAATTCTGCGGGAAAACATTCTCGCCTTTGTTGTCTTAATGTAAAGTTACCGTGACTGACTCAACATTCACATGAAATCTCCCATCGCAAGCCACCCTAATCCACGGGTACATTTTTAGAGTGCTTGTAAGCTAACTCCTCGGCAAATATAATTGTAATTAAGTACTTACAAAAGAATATGAACATTATTTTGAGTTTAGCACAAATTCAGACCATTAAAGTTTTGATTCGAGCTGTAAGCGAAATTAAATATCATATTATTCTTGAGTGAATTAACATTTCCCACACAATAAAATTTACTTCCACATGTATCCTGTAGCTCTTAAGTTAAACGAAAGTTTCCTGGTAATGTAATGGGTTTAGTCAGAACTACTTCGAAGGTCTTACGTTAGCATAATAAATCCAATCTCATTTTTGATTTAATAGAACAATTTTACAATTTTTCGTGTCCATTAGTACTGACTACAAAATATTTGCTTTAACTTTGTTCAAGTTTTGTTTTTACGAAATCGAAATTAAATGGTTAAATGCCCCTCGTTGCCGTGTAGCCCCTTCAGAGATTCTCTTCATTAAAGCCTTGAACGCTATTTGCAAAGCACTATAGAAAGCCTCTGTGTACTTTTATACCTTATCACTTTTTATCGATTTCTTTGTTCTACAAGCACTGGGCTGCTCCTTACCTCTTTGCTTCTTACAACAGGCGTCTTGACCTTCTGAACAATTTAATAACGAAATTGCATGCTAGGTAGCTGAAAACCATTACCCCAAAACATCTTGAATAGGTCTCAACAGTTTATCTTCTCTCTGAGTGGGCCAGCATAGCACTGGATCTTTGAGGTTTTCTAAGCCGAAAATAAATTCTTGAGAGAAAATCAATCTTAGACAATTTGCTCAACTGAACCCCAAGGTCTGCTCAGAGCTAAGACTTTAAGTATTTGGCACTCAGAAGGAAGGCGAAAATCACTAGAATTTATCAGTATTTTTGTCATGTTTAACCAATCGCCGTAATAATAGCAGCTATTAGCTAAGAACTAGCCTCGTCATTTCCATCTGTAGTTGGCATTGAATTGAAATTGACAGTGTGACATTGACATTTGCTCGTTTAAGGCCACGTCAAATCGATACACCCTAATTTTGTATTCATCAGGGCTCTATTAGAATTTCTGGTTGAAGAATCTGTAAAATTTTAAATAGCTCACATGGAAAATTGACTCGTGCCCTCCTCCCCCAGACACAGTAATACGTCCAACAAATGACGCAAAAGTAGTTCGAAAATGCTTCTTTGAAATGTTAAGACAAAATAAATTAAGACGAGTGTATGAAGTGGCAGAGCTCCCATTTACGTATTCTTCAACTGAGACAGAATGTTCATATGCAGGGCTACGGGAACCTCAGCAGCAGTTAATTTTACGGTCTGGAAAAAGTTATTCTAAATGTGGACGACGAAGCATTTAGTGGGACTTGATCAAAACTGAAATAGGATTCACGGTGCCTCCTGCATAGGAAAGGTGCTTTGATATACCTAAATCATTCAAACAGGTGCTTCTACGTGTACGTTATTCCGAGGAATTCAAAATAAGTGCCTCAGTTGACGTCTGTGAAACGTGACGTATTCAAGGGGGTAGAAAAGGTTTCCTTCTATTTTGCAGGTGATTTCAAAGTCGCATAATTAAAAACCGTCAATCGGGAAGTAGTAATGTTGGTTTTTTAAAAGCATTTCATTCCTTGATTCTTTGAACAAAGGCATCTCCTAGTAGTTTGACGTGGATAAACGAAGCTCGGTATTTGGGTGTCACATCGCGATAGCTGTCGTCCGAGAGTAAGGAAGCTCCGGAAATGGTGTTCATCGTGAGGTACCACCACCGTACAAAACGTTTTATTTTAATTTTAATCGCTGCTATCTAACAAGTAATCCTATTAGTGGTTATAGAAGCAAACGGCTAGAATTGGTCACCAAGAAGCGCGTTGCCATGGCTACAAACGGCAGGGCAAAAATTGAGTATTTTTAGCTGGAAATAAGATGCATTGAATATCCGTTGGCCTCGCTTATGCTCCGGAATTTTAGTAACTATCAGACAAAACTACTCTCCTCTGAGAACTACAAATAAATTTTCAAAAGAATAAACGACAAAACACACATTTCTATAACTGCCGAGGCTTCCAAACCTCCACATCGATTTCGACAAATCCTGGGCCTTGAGTGTCGTCTCATTTTAGGCGGAATAATTGCAATTCCCTGTTCCGCATCTGTAGAAATTAAAAGTCCGAGAAAATTTGCTGCTCCTGGGTGTTTTCCAGGATGTTAAAGTAGAACCCAAAAGCTGGTCGCAAATCAAATTTTGAGGAAGAATTTCCCGAGGGCTTAACGGCAGATTATTTCTGTTGCAAGGGGTTTGTTCGTACGTCAAGCGGAAAGGAGGGATTTTCCTGTCTTGTGACGTGAGTAGGACTCTTAGTTGAATTTTTTATACCGAAAGTCTTTCGTATTTTGATGTGATTTTAATGAAAAAATATCGACACAGTATTTGACTGACGTGCCGAGGAATTTTTGAGTGATTTATTTCGTTCTCATAAGCCTCTGTTAATGGTAAACCATTTGTCAATGATATTTATAAATCTTTTTTGAAATATTATTGCTCATGTATCTCGACGTTATAAGAACTGTTCGCTGTAAGCTATCAGACTCTAACGGACTCTAACAAGGACCACGCCTTGGCGGCAATTTTAAAAGAGTATTTTGTTAGGGAAAATGCCCGAAGGCGATCTGAGTTATTAGATAGCTTTGTTTGTGAATAAATTATTATGAAATGCATTATCTCGGTTAGTAGATAGTGTTATCGAAAAACGATTTCAAAACAATTTTTTTACGTTTTTTCAGGTTATTTTCCACTTCAGTCGGAGCACTGCCTGGCCTGGATATGTTTGGATGTACTATTTTGCACAGCCAGTATTATGCACCTCTGCACAATATCGGTCGACAGATATTTGTCTTTGAGATATCCTATGAGATTCGGCAGAAACAAAACAAGAAGAAGAGTGACGCTCAAAATAATTTTCGTGTGGCTTCTTTCCATTGCTATGAGCTTGCCTCTCAGCTTGATGTATTCGAAGGTAGGTAATCAATTCTACAATTTTGATTTCACGAGTACACTACTGGCATGTGTTTAATTTAAATATAATATCTCCTTCCAGAAATTTTGTACAGCAGTTCAGAAGTTAAATACATTTTATACTTTACCTCGGCGTTTTGACTGAACATAATCTGTCTCTAATCACAGCAACTGAACCTAACCTATTGGGAATCAGTCCCAGGGCCCAGGCTAAAGAACTAACAAGAGCCTTTGCTCTTTGGCTTCATCACAGAATACCTAGGCTTCACCGATTTGGTTAATTGGGGAATGAACAAATGCATTCTTGCCTCTTTGATCATATGGTGACACGTATTGCAGCAGAGTTGACGTTTTTGTTTCGCAAACGAGCTGGAAAAAAACGAGTAAACCCGAGCCAGTTGGCCTTCCACAGTGCCAGACAGCTCTCTTAACTGATTTGGGTGGGGTTGGAAATTGATATGGGAAATTAGCGCTAATTACGCATAAGGTCCGAGTTACTAAGAGGTGAATCGACTTCGGCGGAGTATCGCATTGGTCAAGGTCAAGCAGATAAGCTCCTTGGCCTGCAAAATCAAGAACTACCTTGGGGTGATCCACAATTTGATAAAGATTATTGGTGCCTGCAAAGAGGTCGGCGTCTTTGCCTGAAACACTGGTGCCATTTGAGTAGCTCAGCCAGTTTACATTGTGAAAATTGAAATCACCCGCAGTAATGATTTCACACCCAGGATTGCATGATAAAAATTCCAAGATCTGTTCGGCAATAACATCAAAAGCTGAAGTTGAGGGTTCCTTATATATGTTAAGACCTATGTGTAATGGGAAACTGCGTCCCTTTGAATATTCATCCTATAGCATTTGATTACGATTGCTTAATTACCCTATGAGTTGTAATTAAAATGTCCTTTTCCTTTTTTTGTGCGAAAGACTTGAGCTTTGAGGTAAACCCTGCGCACTGTCGACCGTTCTATCGTTTAGTACCATGACGCAGTGCAAGCTCTAGTTGGAAAATATTAGAGAGAAGAGTAATAGAATTAACAACGTTGGGCGTTTTTATTCCACCTTCGCCCATCCAACAATACGGCGATAGAACACTGACTTCGCTGATCGAGCAAGAGATGGCTTCTTCGCTTATGCTTATAAGTGTTGGCAGGGAGTATATTATGCTGTTAAGGTTGAAAACAAGAAAGAAGGAATGTTATTCAGGTGGCGAAAGTGGCACGGCGAAGGACTACTCGCCATTTGGAGTCGAACCACGGACTTCTGGGATGACAGTAGGTTAGCAATTAAAAAACAGGAAAAGGACATTAATTAATTTATTTCCATTGCATTGCATTCGAATTTTTAGTTTATGGTTATAAACATTCTCAATTTGTTTTATTTAACTAAGCACGAATTTGTGACGAATCTTTCGCAATTTAAGCAAAATATTTTTCTGTTTTGTATTCTAGGACCACGCTTCGGTTTTGGTGAATGGAACTTGTCAAATTCCAGACCCTGTCTACAAATTTGTTGGTTCCATAGTTTGCTTCTACATTCCACTGTGCGTGATGCTGCTCACATACTATCTTACGGTGAGATTACTGGCAAGGCAAAGGCAGAATTTAGGAGGTTCGAATCATCAACCAAGTGGATGGGCGAGCGGATGGTTAGGACAGACACCTGCATTAGGTAATTGCTATAAACTACCTTTGAGCCAGAATTTAATCGAGTTTGAAGTGCGCTTTTTATTAACTTTATTACTTCGAGCTGGTTACACTTTAACATCTGTTCTTTGATATTTCATTAGAAAGACGATGTACGTGGCGACGGCTTCTGAAAACGAGTCATTTGTCTACGCCAAATCATGCACATTCTGCGACATCTACAGACACAGAATTATCAACATTGGATACTCATGAGCTATGGCTGCCCGACTCGAGGTAAACTGACCTTACCCAAAAATATATATAATATATTCGTTACTAATGGAGCTTACATTGCAGTATTCCTGAACCGACGCCTTCTACGATGAGTGCTTTGCATCAATTTGGTGCTGAGATGCTGAAGCTTTCCAGAGGGTTGGAATCTGTGGCGTCATCCCTGTCATCCTCGCCCCTAAAGTCAGATTTCGGGAATCATCACCCTCGCTTCGACAATCAAGTGCAAAAGCAGCAAAGAGCGGAACTGGAGAAAATGGTACAGAAAAGGATTGAACGGTAAGCCTTTAAGTCAGTCGAAAAGTAAAATTGCTCCAAAGAAACCCGACATGACTGCTCGGAGAGTGCTTTGGGGTGTGTGCTATCAATTGAAATATTTTTCATGCCCTTTCTACTTCTATATTCCCTAGAGGTGATTCCTGAACGATAAAGCTTCGACAGATGATTGATTTTATTCCGCATTATCCAATTCTCTGCCGCCCTTTATCAGAGCTTGCAACAGGGGTTGTTTTATTTATTTTGCTTCAACTTTCTGTGTATTCGGTTCAGGTATGTTCGGGCTTCGCAAGAATTGGCTGTTATTACTGAAAATATTATGATTGTGTTGCTTTACCTACCGAAAATGTAGGGAAGTGCTCATCGTTTTTCAAGAGGGTAGAAAAGATAACTCTTGACTACTTACATGGAGTTAACTCGATTCCTACATCGTTTCTCCATTTCAGTAGATAGAGACTGGAACTGGAGCTCAGCTTCTCGTTTGACAAAGTTCCGTTCGAAAGCAATTTCCTTTTCCTGAGAAACGATATGAAGATTTCCTTTACAGAACACTTTTTTTTAATTCAAATTTTTTAAGGCTCTGAGTGATGTTTCGTGTGTGTTTGTTTTTGGCTAGATTTTTGCTGTGAGAGCAGCTATGAATGTGGCGCTCAGTGAATTTGATCGATGATTTTTCTGCAGCTCGTGCTTGGGAGCACGGGTATGGGAGATAAATCCAAGTAACCTAGTTTTTAATTTATATTTTTAAATATTGCAGTAAGCTTGTCTTTGTCAGAACGAGGCTGACTTTGTGTTTATCTCTAGATAATCTCAGGTCCTAATAAGTAAGTACAACGACCTGAATTGGAGTATGCAACAGTTTTGACAAGTGGTGCAGCAGTAAAGGCCCATTCAGATCCAGTAGCAGCAGCGGCAGCAAGCTTAGTTTTACTAGCATTCGCTGCTGCTTTCGTTGTCATGTGACCACCATTAGCCAATAGGAACTTTTTACTGCCGCTGCTGCTGCTGGATCTGAATGTGCCTTAATACTGTGAGAAGCTGCAGCAGCGATGAGTGGAGTGGTTGGAGATTATCTCGCAGTTCGTTTACGATAGAGATGGGCCCAGAATAGGTTGCTTGAGCGAGAAAGTCGTCATGTAAATGGGCAGCGGCTATCATCGTAAGCAACACAAATTGATCTTCGCAAAATCCCTGCTTGGCTGGTGGAGTAAAGGCCCAAACAGATTGGCCCGTCGGAGGTGGAGGCGTCCGCCCGCCAGAGAGTTTCCCATACATTTAATTTAATGTATGGGAAACTCTCTGGCGGCGGACCCCGCCACCTCCGACGCACAGTGGGGTCAGAAAAAAAATTACCGTTCAAAAATCGGTGGAGCCGTCAATTTTCATCGAATCAACTTCGCCGTTTTTTTAAAATGTTCGTTGTGCAATTCTCTATCGATCTGTCGAGCCGGATTTTTCATAATATATCTTCAATTTTTTACAATTTTCAGTGGAAATTGAGTTTTTTTGACAAAAATATATTCTGCATTAGCAAAAATGCAGAGAAACGTGCCAAAAAGGTATATTTAAGCCTAATATAGTTTATAAGGGTTTATTAAATTTATCTCCCGGCACTTACATAACCGTTTTCTAGAAACTACCCCTCAGAGAGCGTGAATCAACCCCTAAATAGGGGAAAACAGGAATACGGTATGAAAATATCTCTGGTGCTAAGGCAGAACCCAATATGTCAAAGTAGGTAATTGTCGATATTGGGTCAAGTAATATTGGATTGTGCGCCATCGCCGTATTGTAAGCATATGGACATATTGGACTCTTTAGTTTTGAAACTAAATTATTTTAGAGAAACAGTCTCTACAATATTGGCTTTGGGGAACATTTTCTTTCATAAACTTTCGAATGTTTGCAATATAAACGAAAAATCGTTTTTGAAATATCGGGTTTTGCCTTAGCATAGCACCACAGATATATGAAAAATCCGGCTCGACAGATCGATAGAGAATTGCACAACGAACATTTTAAAAAAAAAGCGAAGTTGATTCGATGAAAATTGACGGCTCCACTGTCACTGTGCGACGGGCCAATCTGTTTGGGCCTTGAATGGTATACTTTTTTTTGACCATTTCTGTATGTGTGTGTGGGACTAATCCTAACTAAAACTACCTCTTTACATGTCCTCTTTCCCTTGAGACTGTTTCAGGCTTTGTCTCCTTTGGATGACTCGCATCGTCTCTTCCACCTGAGTCACATCTCCTCCGACGACGGCAGCATATGCTCCGGAACAGTGCTGCCAGCTATACGTTTTTATACGTATTATACGTTTTTCCAGGAGCGGCCGAGACCAGTACGTATTTCTATACGTTTTTACGTTTTTTCAGATCGGTACGTTTTTTATACGTATTTGGAGAATGATCCATATTTTTACATATTTATAGGTTTTCTCGGGCTCTTTCATACATAACTATGACTCTCCCTTTGCACTTTTTCTCTCCTCTAAACGTTTTCGTGGCCATAGGGGAAAAGTGAGTATAACCTTTATGGCATATGGCAGAAAAGCACTGCGGGCATATACATATATACGCGTGTAATTCCGATGAGGATTGAGGACTTGTGTTATGGTTATACTTATGTGAATACGGCATTTTCCATATTTGTAGGCTTTGTTACTAGTGTAACAACGGGAGTGAGAGAGACAGATAGTCGATACGTTTTTATAGGTTTTTTTATCGTCTCCCCCAACCACTTTTCCCACAAAATACGTTTTTACGCCGTTCACGATCTGGCAGCACTGCTCCGGAATACTTTCGATTTCAGTCTCTAGCTTGGTTCTGTTTAGAGGGAACGTTAGACCTCGAAAAGGTCGAGTTCAGCGTCCCCGCTTCGTCCGTATACTTGTGGAAGTACAGTGACTGATCATGATCGCATCGATCGATGTTGCGTGGTTTCTGTGTCCGTTCAAGAACTGAATAAGCTATTTCACAATGCTCCCCGGAGGTGTGCAGCAGCCTTTCTGCTACACCTCCCCTATCGGCTTTTGCTTCACACAAGCTTATATTAAATTGTGAACGCGACGTCCTTCCCTTGCCAGGATGTTAATAGGTATCAGCGTTTTCTAACAACTACTTAATGATGCTGTATGGTCCTCAACAATCATGGATCATGCTTCTCCCCTTCAATAAATAAAGCATTCATAAAAGAAAACTGAAACCGCCTATTAAATCTTACTCTTTTAACAATATAAACTTAAGTTGTCCGGTCTCCTAAATAAAAGCATCCCAATTGTTTGCTTATTGCGTGAGTGATTGTGATTGTTTTGCTCTGCTGTTATTTAGTTCAAGGGTGCCTTGCTGGATATATGAATATAAAAATGTTGCTCCAGTCCGCGCACTTTTAAGATTTAAACATACTTTGTAATTGAAAATTGAAAGAACTTTATACCCAGGCAAAATATTGAATCTATATATGTGTGCGAGAGTATACTGGATTTATAGCATCCAATCATGGAAAGATTTGAGTTTATTTTCCTACTTTAAATAGCCTGTGGTGGAATTTCAAAACAAAAGCAAGCCTGTCGTCTCGGGCAAACGCTTTTATCTCTGAAAACAAATCAGCAAAACAGGACCACAATGAAATGAGTTTTTCCACTGAATTTTCCTTTGCCCAGATAGTTGTCCTGTGACCGGCAACTTTTCATCCAGTTGTTTCAAACCACTTGTAATTTCGGATTTTATGATATTGAATCACATTTTGGGTCTTTTGCGTTTGCGTTTGAAGTATAATTGTGCCGAAAACGCGAACATCTAATTGCAGGAATCATTTTGTTAATATATACCTACTTATATTCTTGCTCGACGGCTTTTCTGTTTTAATTGCATATTTCTTAGACTACAACTGAATAGCCCCCTTTTACACGACCGGACACCGAACAGACAAAACGAAAGAACAAACTGGGGTTTATGGGGAAGAGGGTGAGAGGGGACGATGGAAAACCGGCCCCTCTCTCACCCTCTTTCCTATAAACCCCAGTTTGTTCGTTCGTTTTGTCTGTTCGGTGGGGGGCATAGCAGTTCTACCCCTTCAACGGATGAAAATATTTTTTTTGTCTGGCAATACGCATTCATTCGAATCTGAGGCATGTGTTGGTTTTTACACATGTTTTTATTTTCAGTCGATTTAGGGGAGGTTTTAACCCTTTAGAATTTCCCTTATCATAAAATTTGGCTTGATTTGGTGTAAAGCCACCTTCGCAAATAAATATTAAAAAAGTGCATTTCATTAGATTATTTTCGGTTGTTATTGAAATTATGGCGACCAGTTTTTCGTAATCAGCGGCCCAAAAAACATATAAGGAAAGTAGTATCAAACCGGCGTTTTGTTCCGACACCGCCCGCCCCCCACCCCCGTGATCTGATAGCTAATCGGGGTGAAGTCTATGACGTTGCTTATTACAGGCTTGAGCAGACAGAAACCTAGCCCAAAGTCCTTATAGAGTCATTGTTGCTGCTGTGGAATATATGTAGTAGCGTCTCTTCGCTCTAGGACTGCTTTACCAGCCCATCTTAGATCTTGTAGTCCAGCGATGAGTATGCTACACCGTCTAAGCTCATCTATCATTTTCGCCATTGCTCCAGGTCTACGCTTAGTTATTTTAGTTAAATATTGAACGTGATAGCGGATGTGGTGAGATACAAAAGAATATATTCCTGTGGCTCCCATCAAAAGAGATGCATAACTAATGTCCGCAAATTCGATATCAATGACTTGAATAGTTGGTAATTTGATTTCCCTTATCCTGTTCACAATTATTACTATCGCAAGTTTTGTATTGATTGCAGAAGTATTTACAACACTGTATAAATGTAATTTATTTCCTTTTAAATTTATATCAAAGATTAGTGAGTGTTAATGGGCTGAATTTTGCTGTTTAAAATGAAGCTCGAATCCTTTTTGCTGAATATATAAAGTAGAGTAAACCTTGAATAAGGGAAATGTAATGAAATTCCTTCATTGCCTTTTCTCATCTCATGAGACAGCGCCGCTCCAGACCCTGAATCTTCGCAGGTTTGCCTTTCTAAGTAACAAGCGATTCGAAACACTCGGGTACTATTATATTGCCCGTTATCCACCGATTGATTTTCCGTCCCAGATAATTCGGTCATGGGGATTGCGAATTTTCAAAGTTGATCTCTGGCAATATTGAGCGGGGCGCCGGGACTGCGGTAGGCTGATTTGGCTCTGCTGCCTTTCATTCGTTATTGTAGAGCTCTCAGGTAAACAAGTTTTCCCTGCTAAATTCGTGCCCGGGTTACCTACCTTATAGTGGTTTTCTTCTGTCAGAATGTGGGGGTATTGTTGGCTCCTAGGCTGCGGTTTCAGTGCAAACGAAACAATTTTACAATTTTTATCACTTATTGCTAAACCAAATTGATATGCTCAACAAGTAATTGGATCTACTCATCAGGAACAGCAGATCCACTATCCCTAAGTTATTTCAGTCAGTAACACGTGAGGTCGGGTGATATAGTGAATGCCGATATTAGAGGCCGTCGATCTACCTTATATACAGGTAATTATTAGTTTTCTGATGAAGTGTCATATCAAGCAAGAAGCGAACATTAAATTCGTATTCCGCTTTTCAAATTCTCCTGTAACTAACGCTGCAAACTCCACTAAAATCAATCCACTAAAAGTTGTTTTTAAGCGTTGTTGGATATGACTAGCTGGATTACAAGTGATAGGAAAACCGCTGTTAAGGAAGGATACAATGTCGTTATATGATAATGAATCAGCGTGGTCGATTTATTGAGTGGCCAATTCAGCTTTGTAGCAACATATTCTCTTTTTTAACAGAGATTTGGTCACGTATCTTGTGAGAGTAATATTCACACTCACTAAAATCGTTTTGCACATATTAAATTCTTTTTATCGGAGACATCCAGATAATATATTCAAAGCAGCTCCCTGGGCTCAGCAAGTGAAACAAATTACTTATGATTTATTTTTAACGTTAGAATCCATTATTTTTACAAGCTTGAGCCCTTCAAATTTTCTTCGCTGTTTGTCAAAAGCAGGTGTAAATTTTCGTAAAGGATCCATAAAGATGCGATGCACGTAGACCCAACACTCATCATTCCGTGAACGCCACAGAGAGTTAGAAGCTGGCAAGGAGAGCAACGTGGGCATACACAGGAACATAGGGTTATTGAAAATTCCATGTTTGTATAAGAACATTGCTACCACAGAAGAACTTTCGCAACTCATAAGTGTACCAATGGGACACCGCAGTTACGTATTCTGTCTAGGATATTGTGTTGAACCTAGGCTACTCGCTTTAATAAAAAACAGGCGAAAAAGACTATTCTTAATCGCAACCGTGTTGCTGAGGGGTAACACGCTGAATCTAAACCAAAGAAGATTAAAATAAATAACGTTATAGGCCGCTGGGAATGTACGTGCGTGAATTCGTTCAGTAAAACGTCCCCATTTTTTGATGCTGGGAACACTAATGACTATTGCTTGAAAAGTTGAAGACACGTTCTTTTAATTATCTTAAAATTACAAAATTACAACGACACAGAAAGCGGTGAATTAATTGATACAGTCGAGAGAGGTGAGGACGCTGTAAACCACACCTGACTGGTATCTGTCTGAACAGGCTCATTGCTTTAAAATTAATTAAATCAACTGTGTTGCTTATAATCACCTGGAACTTATGCCATACAGCAGCACAATGGCAGATTATGCATTCCAGAATAATCACAGAAGTTTTACGTCTGCTGCTGAGTGGTTGGAATGCCACTGTTTGACTATACTGCCAATATTTAATTCAATTCACTTCCTAATATTTCTTTACTTTTCTTAAATCGTTTGTAAATTATTGTTTCTTTTATTGTACAGATCACCATCACCCTCAGGGAATTCCCGGCGATTAAGAACACTTAAAAAGAGGAGAGCTTCAACATCTGCTTGGAGTGCCAGATGTGACAATCGACCAGTCACGCCGCCACCTCACCAAAGGAAGCGGTATTACAGTTTGCCTAGAAATGCATTGAACTGGCAGTCAAGATCAGAAAAAATGTTGGGTGAGGACCTCTTTAAAAGCAGTATAGGTAAATCATCTAAAGCCGATCAAGATCAAGAAAAAACATGTTATGACAAAAATCTTCATTTGGACGATCGTGATGACTATCTGAGACTTCCTCCTCCTTGTACATGTCCTTATTTTGGAGATCGTCCTCTTAAGCGTGCTGTGAAACCTTCAGAAGTGAAGATAGTATCGACCAACTTTCGCTCATCCACAGCCTCACAAGAATCGGAAATTACTTGTTTGCCAGGATCACCTTTGCCATCAGGGGAAGCTTTGGTAGACGGTAAGTCACCAACACAATCAACTACAAATTTACCACTACCTCAAATACCTGTGCGAAAGCTAAGCTACTCTAAGACTGCATCGGTGGTCACGTGGGACTCTTCCCGCAATAGAAGGCGAGGATCTAGTTTTGGGGGAGTAAAGACATCTCTGCTGCTGACTCCAACCAAAATTCCAGTACAGGGTCCTTCACCATTGCGCCGTTCGGCAACCTTAAGAAGTCACAACAATGCCAACTACGTCAACGACAGCGTGAATTTGAAGACAAATAAGATCCCATCTTCACCCTGCCTCCTTCAACGTACAGCAACAGTCAGATCACATCATTCTCGCAATTCGAGCGTCATATCCAGGAACTCATCCCGGCATGGCCGCATTATAAGACTGGAGCAAAAAGCAACTAAAGTACTTGGGGTAGTGTTTTTTACCTTTGTCATTCTGTGGGCACCCTTCTTCGTGCTGAATCTACTCCCTACTGTCTGTGGTCGATGTGAGGATCGTATAGCCCATTGGGTGTTCGATTTTGTTACCTGGCTGGGCTATGCTAGTTCGATGGTGAATCCTATATTTTATACAATTTTCAATAAAGTGTTTAGACAGGCCTTTAAAAAAGTTCTGCTTTGTCGTTACGGGACAGGCTCCAACTGGCGCCCAGAGAGATAGCGAAAAGATATTGCCAAATCCAAGTTAGCATTTGATAGTAAAGAAAAATCCAAATTTACTGAGAAATTTGATGTTCAGAAAAATCTTGGAGAGTACACCTATTTTTTTAAGAAAATGTAGTTGTTTAGATTTCTATTTGGGGATGAGGATGCAAGAGTATTGTAATCCTTGCCCTTCTGCGGTTGGTCTCGGTTGCTGTCCCAAGGCTTCTAGGAAGATGTCGCCCTCTTTATAATAAATAAACACAGCGCACTCCAGTTTCAATTTTCTACCTTCTCCCTTCGAAAAATATTCAAATTGTTATAGCAAAGTTTACTTCGATGGGGATTTCTTGAAACATTTATCGGATTTCATTTGTTGCGGTGGGCTAGGTCCGGAGAACATACGATGCTGGATTTGCATAGTGGAAATAGACACATTCATATTTATTATAGTTTAATGCAATTTGTCGGGTTTTAGATTAATCAGAATCATATTTTTGCAATCAATTTGCACTTTTCAAACTGTAATAAAGAAGCTCAACAACAAATGCCATATTTAGTACGCATTGTGAGAAACCGTAGAATTCAAATGTTATTAAATAAAAAATATTAACCTAAAGTAGTAACCTTATCAAGAACGCGGATACTTGAACTGATTTTACTAATATTTGAGTTAATATACATACATATATACTTATGTATATATTGCCAGAGATTATTATTTTAAACGTTACTAGAATTACTCGACCGTTTTACAGGTGAAACTTTAAGAATTACAAGTCATGGTTCAAGGTCTAGAAGTAAGCTTAGCTCGATGAATAAAAGAAGTTTCAGGTTACGTGGAGTCAGGAGGTGGCTCAAGGGATCTATCGTGGAGCAAACTGTATCGTCGCCGATCAATTTGACGGTTTTTTTGAACTTTATCTAACCACGCCAAGGTGGAAGCCTGCACCAATCTTTCTTCCGTAAGGGGACGTTATGCAACCCACGACTGATCCAGATTTAAATATTTTACGCGTAACATTAACCGAGATCTCCCATGGAAATATCTCATATTCGAAATCGCAAAACAGCATCGCAGATCCTGGAGTTTCTTAATTCGAATTTCTCATTGGTGATGACGCCTCAGGCCTCACCATAGATTAAATGAGAGATCGAAGGACGTAGCTACCTGACAAAACTCTATCTTTGTCCCCACGGCCTGTGGCCCTCCTTTTCGCGCACAGTACATTTTACGAATTCGTTTATAAACAGGACTACTCCACTGTGGAACAATTTTCCACTAGTATAAAATCCAAGATTTCAAACGCCAGATTCTCTTGCAGCTCCCCGTCATCCTCTCACCCTATCCCATCCTTTGTCTGTCCTTCGAGCTAAGCTTATACTAGACATTGCACCATGACGTGAACGAGATGACTGACTGGTAGGGCAGCGGGTGATGCCTGATTTAGATTTTCACATAAAAAACCAAGCCAGTTACTTAAATTAGTGATTAGGGACATTTTTGACGAATAGAACTACATTCTCAAGGAAAAATAAATTTCCACTGCTGCTTTTTCCGGCATATACATGTCCTCACTAAATTCATTGGATAAAATGGGCAAGTTAAGGTAAAAAGTGTCCGCTTCAAAAAGAGCGGTGAAGTTATTAGACAGCAACACTACAAGCTAGACGGCAGACTAATCAAGGAAGCATGTTTTTATGAAATATGAACTTCGTTGGACAGGAATAGCGCTTGTTAGCAGGTTTCCCCCATTAATATCCTCCACTTTTGGACTGAAAGCTTCATGTTGCGACCGGCAATCAGAGATTAGAACGTTTCCACCCCACCTTCCTGATATCCCTTAATAAATCGTACCCGTATGTTATTTTGCGCAAAATTAAAAGTCATTGTAGATGTCAAAGAAGTTGGCTCTTAGCGGAGGAAGTATGGTGAAATGCTTCTATGGTAACCCGAACAAAAGATAGAACCTGGGTCCACAATGAAATTTCCGGCAATGGGTCGATCACTTGATGCGCGGGTTCACAGTTTAATTAAACCTTAATCGAAAGTTACAGTGCCGCTTAAGGGGCCACCTCCCTTCATCTGCGGTTGTGGTCTAAACTCGCAAAGTGAAACCGGGCATAAACGTGGCTTAGCATACTAGAATTATTAGACTATAAGATTGTTTGTGAAAATTAATATAAGTTAAAAAAATATATCAATGTAATTGTAAGTAGAGAAACTATACATGTACCATAGACAAAGAATGTTGTAGGAGTGCCACAGTTTGTACATAACATGGCGTAAAGTGATATAGATTTAAATTTTATGATAATTTTTTGTCAATAAATAGTTTTATTTATGTTTTTAAGAAGAAGTATTTTATTTATACCGTGTATAACAACATAAATCAACGGTTAAAGAAGCTGAGGTATTCAGGGTGGTTGCAAGTTGCTGTCAAGATTGTAATTCTTTCTCCGGCGATTGAAAGTTCCGAAATGGGCGAAACACGTGGTTATTTTTGATTTTGAAAAAGGTGAGCATAACTATTATATTTTTATATTTTCGTTAAATCCATATTTCTATGCAATAACAACCGCTTGTAGAATATTTACCTTTGCGGTTTATTCTTTAGAATCGAACACATTTCATTGATTATAGAACTAATAGTCCAGGCGCTGTAGCCAAAATTTTACTAAACCCTGGCACTAAAACCAATAGAAATGATTTTTGGCACACGAGCAGTTTTTGAAGAGTACTTTAAGAAAAAAAATTGTTCTGCACGCGAACACCCATGGAAGCCGTAGAAAATTCCCGGGAAAGCTCGGAAAATTGATATTCCATCAATAACGTGGAAGGGGTTGAAAATTTCTATATAATGTGTAGAACAAACTTGTAGAGCTTGAAAATCTTCACAAAAAAGGTCTCTACATGTTTTTTCGAAAATTGCTTCCTGTGAGAGATAATGAGCTATAATTGATATTTTCATATTTCCGCGCGAATAACTCGGGATATCATAAGATTTACCCCGACGCGACGCTCGACTAAAATTTCTGTAACTCATAATAATGCTGAATTTTCCAGTCAGGCCAAATTTTTCATGTAGTCCACCCCAAAAGAAACTATACGTACATTTGTGCTGTCCTTCGAAACAGCGGTTTCTACGCCTGCAGTGCTCGCGTCGCCAGACCAAATAGACTGTGTTTCCGTACGGCAGTACGCCCAATGGAAAAAGCAGGCAATGCTAATCACAGCATGCGTAGCTTAGACTTGGGAAATGTTTATTTCCGATCGCTGGGGTGAGCACGTAAGTTGTGTGGAAAGTTCGTTATCAGAAGTTGCCATATAGACCCTTGCTTGACGGTTACCGGACTGGACTTCCTTCTCTTTCATCTTTCTTCGACCTTTTCCTCTTCTTCCTCTGTAGGGCTACTCCAGCTTAGCCTCCTGTGAGACTTGTCGTCTTAGTTAGTCCAGTCGTTCAGGGCCAACACAGATTTCCAGTCGGAATCTGCAGTATAAAATTTTACAGAATTGTAGAATGCCTCTGAACGGCGATGGTTCTTCAAAAAACGCGGCATCTTCCATTACACATTTTTTAGTGTATCATGAGCACTTCTATAGCTTAAAACTGCTATTAAATGTGAATATTAACTGCTGGCTCAAATAACCCTGAAAACATGAAAAACCACACATCAAACGAATGTAATTTCTCAAAAAACAAGAGGTGTTATTCTTAAATCTAGCAAAGCTGATGGATAAGATCAAAGACGCGATGGTTATACAAGAACCATTTATGAATTAAACAAAATTTTGTCTTGGACATATTTAGTTAAGTTCTATTAAGTGAACAAGACTTTGTATAACTGTGAGCCTGCAAGTGGCACAGCGTAAAATCCCCACCAGATCAGCGAATTGCATTGGAACCATTTTATCCCAGAACCTCTTACGAACTAAACAAACGGTCTCGATCTCTCAAAAATGTGGAACAAAATTTACACGAAGAAATTATTATCCACAAAAACGATTCGAAGCAGCAAGGCTTCTGGCAGGAATATGAGGAACGGGAATTAAAGGCACGAGAAGTTATGCTGGGCAACACCCAGCGAAGCTAATTTTTTTTAACTTAATAACTTAACGGTCAACAAGGCCTCGGTAGTCTAAGGAGTAAAGCGCATGGCTACCATCCCAGAGGTTCCAGGTTTGAATCCCGGCAGCACCACGATCCTTCGCCTTTCCCACCTTCTTTCTTCTCTATTACTCATTCCTCCTGTCATAGCCTTCCGCTAGCACTGCCCCGCTCCATCAGCGCATGTCATCGGTTGGTTGATGGGATTGAACTCGTTTCAGGAGGCATAACACTCCAGCGAGTTGTTTCTCGTTGCCCCGATGCCAGAGTCGCGATAGAAATGGTTGGGAGAAGGTGGTTGTGGCAGTTCCTTCCTTCACTTCTCTCTTTCCCTTCACTACCTATCGACTAGGAGCATGGGTGGCCAACCCAAATGGTACCGCGGGCCACTTTGAAAATGCATTATGATCCCGCGGGCCGGGGTGATACAAATTTAATTTAATATAATTTAGGGCGAGAGTCCAAAGCTGTGCTGCGAAGACAAAGAAAGAACGCTGACCAATTAACGTGCGGAAACGCGGAGTTATTAAATTATTATCTGTGAGGAATTGCGTAAGTTGCATAAACTGGTTGACGTATGCAAGCGTGCGCTCGTGTAGGATATCGTAATAGAGTCGCGAAGCCTATACACACGATAGAGCCCAAAACAGAGTTCGAAATGTGGTCAAAACGGCGTAAATAAACAAAACGTACGCAATGGTTAAACGCTACTTCAAGGGCGCAAAAAGAATCGAAAGAGGGATAGATGGACAGCCCTTTTTAGCAAGCCACAATGGTAACGAACAATGAAACTAATGTGATCGCAGCAGGCCATGCTGCTATTCAGTGCCAGCCCAAGATTTCTTAATTTATTAACGCAAACAAGAAGAACCGAGTTTAACGCGATAACAGAAAAGTCAGGACGAACAGTATCAGAGTGAGAGAGATAAAAATGCAATGGGATTTCGAAGGAGCTGCAGTAAATTTAATGTCGAACATAAGGATGCATGACACAAGTCACCAGCAAGCTTCTCCATACACATATGTATTTGATCTCTTGGCGCAGGGAAATAAAGCTGCACATCGTCTGCATACATATGAGTCTTAGAATATCGTTAATAAAAATACTGAATAAAAGTGGCCCAAGAATGGAGCGTTGGGGACGCCAGCGTGGAGTAGGGCACTTGACGTAGTTTAGTCACCTAGTTTAACCTTTTGAGAGCGGTTAGGTAAGAAACGTTTAAAAGCAAAAGTTTAAAAGCAGAAAGAGAAGAATACTGAAAGGACTGAGAAGGGCACTTGGGAATGGGTATGCTTAAAGCGAGAAACACAATTAGAGCTTTTCTGCCAGCTTTTCGGCTGGCTTGTAAAGAAAATAAAATTTTGCAGACAAAACGCGACGACATTTTCCCCCGTTTATTGTAGCACAGATTAATAAAAGATAATGACAGCAGCCAGCTGAAAATTTAAAATTCTTTAAAGCTCGAGCTGGCCGAAAATCGGCATTTCGGCTGACCGAAAATCTGAAGCTGTTATTGTGACCAGATGCGTGGTTTTCCATAGGCCAAAAGCTCAAGCTGGCAGAAAAGCTCCAATTGTGTTTCTCGCCTAAAGCATGCTTCCAAGTCGAGGGAAACTTGAATACCGTGAGGCAGGAGCTAAGAATGTGACTTAAAATAGGCAACAGACGAGGTATGAGCATTCTTAAGAAACTAGGTCAAATGTAATGTAATTGGTGTTGCAGGTTTTCGTCAGACACGGTGGTTCATTTTTCGTCAATTCCATTTTCGAAAAGAAACGATTCCCATTCACAACTTTTTGTCCCAGACATCTCAATTTACAAAACTTTTTTTTATAACATAACTATCAAGCTTTGAATCTGATGCCTGAGAAAGCCTTTTTCACATTCAGGACCTCAAAAATATGTTAAACCATTTAGCACCAGAAAGTATTTCGACAGGCTTAAGCTTAAATCCGATTAAAACTAAAGAAATGCGGATAAATGCAAACACCATTGAACGCACAGCGCCGACTAATGTCGACGTGGAAATAGTTGATTAATTCTGTTACCTCATTAGCATTATTACTGAAAATGGCGGAGCAGAAGAAGACGTCACTACCAGAATAAATAAATCATATGGAGATCGACGGAGATCTCAACTAACGCCAAATTTCGGCTGTTCAACTCCAATGTTAACGCAATTCTGTTATATGTTTGCGCTGACAAGATAGAATTACAAATAAAAAGAAAAGATAGATGACCAAATCATGCAAGGGAAATGGAATTGGAATGGCCACACCTTGCGAGGTGCAAACGAGAATCTAGCCAAACAGGCCCTTGACTGGAATCCGCAAAGAGCTCGTGGAGTTGGAAAACCTAGAACAACGTGGTGGAGAACCCTACCAAAAGACGCCACAACAAGGAGGGCAACTGTTTCCGCCCTATGTCCCATGCGGGATACAGGGAGCAGAAGAAAAATAATCCTGCACTCATAGCAAGCACACTAGCTCGATGTTCACCAAATAAGTGTGCTGCTTGTAAATATGCTTGTTTTCTCTGCTAGCTCTATGACGGTAAATTTTTGTTGTGGATGCAGTATTTATATCGAATTGTTACCGAGAAAAGCAATTACTTGGATTTTTATCCATCAACCCGGTCACCCGGTGCACCCCGAGAGCCAATTCTCTATGGCAGGTTGTGAATTTTAATCATTGCTCTTAGCTGGCTCTTTTTTTTTCTTTTTCACCTGTTGGAACCTTCTAGCCCAAAATATTTTGTTAAATCTTGTTGAATCTCGCGGGCCGCACAATTTCCTGCGAAGGGCCGCGGGTTGGCCATCCCTGGACTAGAGCTTGCTGTTGCTTGCTGAAAAATAGATTTTCGACAGTACAAAGGGCTTTCCCTGAGCTCTAGTCTTCCACATAAAAAGAACAAAAACAAAGAACTACAAAGCCTTCATAGTAAACAGAATGTCCAAAGTAAATACAACATATAATACAGCACAATAGCATCATATTACACCGGATGCAAATCCACTGACAAAGCCTCCAGACCAATCAGTGCATCGCAATTACTGGCAATGCATACAACCTAATGTACAAGATCTCCAGGCCACAGTTTTGGAGCTTTGCAGAAAACTGTAGCGGCGCACCAAAGCGACAGCCAGGCCCCAAAATTTTGAGATTCCACACCTACTTGTATATAAACTAGGTTTGTACGTTGTGGGTTGTGCAGTCATTAGGCGTGTTTATTTTTCCTGGTGTAGCTGCACCGGTGTACTTTGGAGTAGTTCCAACTACCGCAGCTCATATATTGGAGTAGATGATTAGAGTAGTTCTAATTTTTTGGTTTTTGCTATTCACATTTTCGGTTATATCAAAAATTAATCACGTTTTTTGAAGTTGTTATTTAATGATACAATTGATAGAAACGAAATTATTCTAAACGAATAGACGAAGTTTAAATAAATTAAATAAGTCCAAAGAATTGGTGTTAAAAAAATATAGAAACTCCCATTTATGTGCAATTGATTATTACTATCAAGGGCCAGTTCACGCAATTCGACACTCGACGTCGACATCGACGCTTTATGAAAACTCCGGAGTACTCCGGGGTACAAAATTAAAGGAACGCAAAATGTTTCGATCTGAGTAAAACCTATATAAACCTCTGTGAGAGCAGGAGTAGTTCCAAGTAAATACGAGAAAAGGAACACGGCTATTAGTTTCTTCGGTTTTCAATTTAGGTTCACGTAAGTCGACGTGTCGAATGTCGTTTTCCAAAAAATAATTTCACCTAAAAGTATGCAAAATCTGTTATAACATCGTTACTTTTCACATTGTCGACAAGCGGGAAGAGTTACAAATAGCCGTGTTCCTTTTCTGCTATTTTTTACTCGTATTTACTTGGAACTACTCCTGCTCTCACAGAGGTTTATACATATAGGTTTTACTCCCTTCGACAAATTTTGCGTTCCTTTAATTTAGAAAAGGAACACAGCTATTAATATTAAAGCTTCAATTATGTAATTAATTAATTAAAGATTAATATAAAAAACAGCGTTTAAAAATAAAAACAATAACATTTGAAAATCTTAACTCGAGATTTATTTTTCTACCTTGTGGTTTTTCTAACAAAACTCTCTTCTCGGAGCAGTTTTAGTTTTTCTTTTTCGATTAATAGCTTATATTTTTCTATTGTATTTCGCTCGTTCAGAACTGCACGATGTTTTGTGGGAAATTCTTTCTGCTCTTGTAGTTCTTTTAAGAAGATTGTATGCTTCAAGAGATAAGCTGACACAACTTATTGTAAAGGTATATTTGTCGAAGAAGAATATTCTGCATTACTGCTGACAGGCCCATATGATCTTGCATGTTGGAGCCCGGAAACAGAGGCTTCCAAACCTTTAACACTTTCTATAGGCCTGCAGCGCACCCGCGAAGTTTTAACAATGCCAACATATAAAAACACTCAAAATGAATGTATATGCTCTCTCTGTTTTAACGGAGTTTACACTTTCTCAGTCAATTTTGCAGATATCCACATACAAATATATTTTTTTGGCGAATATTTAAAAATTACTTCAACTTCATTACTTTTTACATTTCCATAGCATTTTCTGAGGGTGCGCTGCGGGCCTGCTAGTGGTGAAAAGGTTCATGCATCCACCACCAGTCTTGGCAATTGACTTCTTATTTGTCTCTAATTTTCTTTTTGTGTTATATTTAAAATCTCGCCATTTATTTCAAAAACCTTTTGCCATTCATTAGAATTTCTTATCGGCGGTCCATTTGAATTCAATATTTCAGTTAATTGGCATCACAACTCATTTTTTAACATACCAATAACTGAGAAGATTAACGACACTTTTAAAACGACAAACATAAAACGTCGACTTGCGTGAACCAAAAACGACATTTAACGTGTCGTTTTCAGTCGACGTCGAATTGCGTGAACCGGTCCCACGTTATAAACTACACTGAAATAAAAAATGCGTTTCATTTTCCATCTACTCTAGAGTACAGTGGTGTAGCTACACCAGGAAAAAGAAACACGCCTATAGTTACCAAATAAGCACCCTTTGTCTTTTCACAGTCAGTATATGTATGTATATAAATCTTACAAATGTCCCTCATAACCACTTAATTTTGACGTTACCCATTTAGCGAAACTATTAATCCGTCATCGAAGTTTGGAAGCTGTGTCCGTAGAAAACCAGGCAAATTAGGAATGTAATATATTATCGCCTTTCGTTCAGCAATAAACGACTCGGTTTCTGTTTTTAAGAAAACAAAGAAGTATTTTTAGTGCAGCCATAAAATTGATGGAATGATTTTAATAAATAAGAAATATTACGAAGGAAGCTAATTTTATTGAGAAAAAGTTTTGCTATTCTCTTCGCCAAAGAGGATAAATTCGTTGAGGGGGAAAGCCTCCGAAGGTGTTGTAATGCACCAACTAGTCTGGTTGTTAATATAATTAATTATCTGGTCGATATATGTATCTGGTCTGGCGGGCTCAAAGGCCAAGTGATGTCATTATTCGGGGATCCCTGCCAAATGACTCTCCATTAACTTGGGTCCTACGGTGAGGCGCTCTCTCCGCCCATGATTACGCCGTTCGACAGCGATCTCGAAAACGCAAGCAGATAGTAAATTTTACTGGGAAGCGGGGATTGAAGGCGTCCATTCTCACCTTGAAGTAAAAGAATAAACTTAAATTATTACTTTGCGCGCTGGACGGATTCACGGCCACGCGAATCACCGATTCACGTGAATGAAAGCCTTTCCTTACAAATAATAATATACTCCAGGAATACTTACAGCTTGGAAACTGGGATTGCTGTACTCCGTCTCCACTGGGGATGGAGGTGCGTATTAGGTGGAAAAACGATGATAGCTTTGTGTCATGCGAGGCACCTCTCAACTACAAGCCTGTCAATTGAAACACTGGAAGCACGCAATACAAACGTTTGAATGGATTTTATTTTTTGTTCAACGGTCAAATTTTTGTGTCCTTTGGAAATTGTTCGTCTAGTATGGTTGACTCATTTTGAAGTTTTTAATTCGATTTCTTCGGCTTCATTTTCTAATACTTCTCCTCCTTTTTATTTTCTTTTAACTCGCTAAACTCAGTATGTAAAATTTGTTTCTTTTCGTTTCCATCTTTCACTTCTTGGCAATGGTCGTTATTTCGTGTTGCTAAGCTTCTCAGGTGGTTTAGATATGCAACCTATATATATACATTTTTCCATTCCCAGCAAAGGAACTTGAAACGTCGATGGCAATTCCAATCCTTGAGTATTGTTAGCCACTACAATTTATAAATATCTGGCTCCGGCAAACATGGTAGCTGCGAAACTGGGCTCGTTAAGTTTCTCTTGGTATGGCCCTCGCCAAAAAAGAGGAAAATGAACGCGCAAGAGGAAGTGCGACGGTGTTTATTATTTTAAAACACACAGAGTGACGTTGCTCTCATTGAAACAGCGATTTTGAGATTCCCTTGTTTTATAGCGCGAGCTCTAACCTTCTATACCTACTGCTCAAAAGTTTGCGATGGTGTCAATTGCTTCGCAAAGTTCTCTTCAGAAATCCACTTCTCTGCTTTTAAATTTTTAAATTACTTTCAAATAATTCCTTAATTTCCCATCCTTCAAAATTCCATTCTTGGACTAACTTTTTTTTGGTATTTTTATAAATCATCTTCTTTTACTGCTAAAAAGAGTCTAAGATGCGAGCTCTAAGCACTAAGATTCTAACATGGCTGCTGAGCCAAAAGGTCAAATCCATTATTGTGTGGAAAATATCATGTCTTATTTTGCGGTCGTGGACACTGGAATTACTACAGCTAAATCCATCAAAGTCCCATTGTATTTTTCTCTCTCAATCTACCATAACTCGTCCTGAAAGTAAGCAGTTAGGATTTGTTTTGAATTGCAGTATGACTTGATACGACCACATCAATCAAACTTAGACGTCCGCAATGTGTTCTATGTTTTTTTTTAAGAAAAAGACGGGCCGAGGGGTAATGTCCCTTTGTAGTGTCGACTGATTTCTCATTGAGTGCAATGTCGTATAGCAAGTTGTGGTCGGAAAGATTGTAGAGAAGACAAGAGAGAAGGAAAGTTATCTAGGCCGGAAAAATAGAAAGGCGAAGGACCATACTACGGAGTGGATTCGAACTACGAACCCCTGGGATTGTAGATGAGTGCCTTAACCCCTATGCTACCGAGGCCTGCCTACTCTTTATAACTTTTCTATCAGTACGTACATGCATTGACAACTCCTTTGTAAAGACAAGAATGTTACTCGCAGTGAAAGGATTCTTCTGTTTGCCAGTTGCAAAAATATCACCTGTTCGGACGAAGAGGTACCCGTGTGTGCCTAGTCATTCATTCTCAGGAAAATATATGGGCTTCTGTCGAAACTTAGTTCCCATTGGGCTTTGCTTCAAAGGGCTGCCATATCAATTTATTGAAAGCCTTACTTGTTCATCAGGTTCATCATGGCATGCATGTCGTTCCGCTTTTCCCTCAACGTGTTCCGAAAGCTTGAAGTAGGCTTTAATGATTGCGTGTGCGTTGTCTATAAGTAACGTCGTTTTGACCACATTTCACCCTATTTGAATTCTATTTGTGGAGTTCCCTAAAGGTCTACCGCGAGTATAGGCTTCTGCGTTTGTTTGCTCTTGAAATAATTCTTTGATCATTCTGCGTGCCCATTCTTTAATTAGGCAGCGTTCTTCCTTTGTCTTTGTTGCTCTATTACTATAAAACTCGCTCCCTGTTAAATTGCAATGTATTGGTTCAATCAGCATCTTTTCGACCTATGAGCCAATAGGACTGTTTAGAGCATCAAACATCTTACAATGTCGTCTTATACTAACATTTCAACGTATTATTGTAAAATTTAGCACAACTAGCTCCTGGGACTTATTAATAGCCCTTGAATATCAATTTTTCCTTACATAAGTGAAGTGAAAATTTATACTTTGTTTGCCCTTTAAACCACTTAAAGTAAAAATATTTACCAGGCATGCCCTACTGTCGAGAGTTTCAAAGTTCAAGAGGACTTTCTGAATTGTAACTCTGCTCTACGTCATTCATTCAGGAATGCGGGTCGAAAACATTTTCAGCAAGGCAAGTAATATTCTGACATGTCCCTGAAGTAAAATTATTGGCAACACAACTGGGAGCCAGCTATGATAGGTGGTTAAGGTAGCAATTGTGTGTGAGAATGCGTTTTATGACTCTGAACCTAAATCAAGCTAACTTCGTCCTGTAACCTTTATATGAGAACGTGCTAAGTGCGAAATACCTTTGCGAAACAAGACCGTTTTGCTTTTATGTATTTGAAAAGAACCACTTGTTGATTTTATTGAAGTGCCGATCACTCCTCGTTTTAGATGATTGCTCAATAGGTATTTTCCGAATTCGTAGATTATATAAATTTTCTAATCAATTTTAGTGACATTCAGTTTAAATTTACTTGTTCGACAGAACGTCATTTGAATTGCCCCATGTTGCACATCAAGATATATTTTCATTGAATTGTGTGACACTGAGCAAGAAAAAATGAGACTACTTCAGAAATAGAATAAGTGCAATTAAAGAAAGCTCTGCAAAGAAGTAAACATGATGAAGAAAGGATACAAACCCACCTGCGCCATCAGTGCCGCCGCACCCATATGTGCAGGCTGTGCATTTGCACTGGGCGGTACTTGGGAAGGGCGACATTTTCGCGCGTGAAGTGAGCGCAAAATTTGTACAAAATATGTATTTTAAGGCGATGGCCCAATGCCGACGGCGCGTTATACGCGCCAGGTGCTTCATGCGCGTTGACGTCCGTTGAAGGTTCATTCATAGCGTCAGGACTTCAAAAATGTTGCTTTGATTGAAATTCATGTATGCACTGCGAAATTAATTTAAAATGCAAACTTTCAAATCTCAATCTTGATAATTCGACAGTTTGACAATTTGGAAATTTTCAACGCCTGCCAACGCGCGAAAAGTTGAAATTTGGTCGACTTTTGCCGTCGCTTGTCGCCGCTGACGCCACATAGTTGTGAATGGGATAGCTCGATTTGAATTACACACAATCAAATATCGACGACAAAGCGCGTGAACGCTTTGACGCGCGTAAACGCGAATAAAGTCCTGATTGGTCCATCGCCTTTATAAATGTCTTGCCGACGGCAAGGGCGGCATCTCAATTTAAATGGGCGACGATAGCCGCCAAAAGACAAGGCAATTTTGGAGATGAGCGCAAAAATTAAAATGAGCGGCGACGATAAACAAAAAGAAGACAAACATTCAGCACAACACTCAATAGATTACCAATAATTAATTAGCACAAGCAGCATGTACACAATAAACAAATGATGAACGAAAGGCGACACAAAACAACCCAGTAGGGAATAGAAACCTTCTAGAGTCGATTCCGTAAATTATCCTTCGAATGAGTAATGTCTACTTTCTAAATCGAAACAACTCTTCGATTAACATTACAAGGTCCTAGGGTCGAAGGCATAACGACAACCTTTTGCATTAGAATTCATTCCAATATGAAGGCATATAAGCTACCTTTTGCATTGCCATTCATTTCAATAAGAAGGTATAAGCACAGATAAGTAAAATGCAGATGCCTAGTCGAATAGGCTAAACGTGTTCCATGTTGCCGAAAGCGATTTGCAGCCATGCAGCTGGCTAGAGCATGGTAACTTTTGGTCGAGCTCCAGCAACAGGCTAGTTGATCTATCGACTACAACGTAAATCTCTAATTATGAACCGCGAAACGGTAAATTTTCAGGACCAAAAACGGGATAAATCGATAAATGATAAACGAATGACCATGACGACCAAATCAGTATGCGGAGCAGAAGGCTAAGCAAGAAGTTTCGCCGAAACGAAAGGCAGTGGCACAGCAAGAAGTAGAAAAGAAGTCGCCATCCGTTTTCAGCTTGTCAGCGCGGGTCTTACCATCGAAAACGAAGAAATGGAATTAAATGAATTATTTCATTTAAGTCGATTCTGAAGGAAGAGAGGAACTGTGATGTTGCCCTTAAAGGAGAGGGCATCGGCGGATGTGCACTGGGCGGCAAAGTGCCTAGCCGCGGCCCTGTGCACCATGCTAGGAAGAGAGGATGGTACTATACCTTGTAGTATCAATAACATTCTCGAGGTGTGGGAGAGACTTCTTCAAAGAGAGGGGGTGTGGAATCTTTATTTCTTAAAGTTAAAGCACAAGTGAATTATTCTCAAACCAAATTACATTGTTATTTCTAACCACGAAATTGCGCGTGTGAAATAATTGGAAAGTATTGTCTATTATTCTGCGTTCTACTGGAGATAATAAAGATGTCAACCCAACTCGTTGTAGGCTAGATTCCATCGTATGTGCACAATTTCTACTTTTATTTAGCATCCATCTTAAAGACACATAATAGTATATTCTGTAACAAGTTTGGAATGATGCATATTCCGCACAAGTGGAAGTTTGGCACACGAGCCGAAGGCGAGGGTGGCGGTCCACGAGTGCGGAATATGCCATTCAAAACGTGTTGCAGACTATACTTTTTCTGCGTCTTTTATTAGTTTTTATTAATATTTTGTAAAGAAAAACGTCCATCTGTAAAGCTAATGTCAAAAATATAGCTAATGTCATAACAATTTTGTAATTTAATAAATCGTTAATAGATGGCCGCCGCAAAATTTATTAAAAAAATGCTATTATTTTCTGCAATTTAATAATTGAATAGTTTATTTAAAGCTAAATGTTTCTAGCGGAACATCATTGATTGTTTATTATTGAAACAATCCTTTTCTTTCTTTAATTAATAAATCTTTTTTTTTTCTTTAATTAATAAATCATATTCTTGGATTACGACGAACAGATGTCGCCAATAGTAGTCATTCCATAACAAGTGATGGAATGAATATTCCACACGGGTGTGGAATGCTGCTAATTCCGTAATATCAGAATGCCTGTATTCTAACAGAGGCGTAGAAAAAAGTTTTCTTTAAACACTTTCAGCAATTCTGAATCTATTCCTCCAGTTTGATCATAAGAAGATAGAAATTTAACGACAGTTTCCTATAGAAATTGAAAAAAATATTTGACTGCAATGGATACTTGTGTAAGCCTATAGTCAGGCCCGCCACATAGGGGGGGCAACTGGGACGAATTGCCCCGGGCCCCCGGCTAAAGGGGGCCCCGAAAATAGATTGACCCAAAAAGTTAAAACCCCATATCCCTGCATACTAATCGCCTAGGGGCCCCGAAACTATCTTGAAACCCAAAAAGTCAAGACCGCCCTGTCCATGCGTTCTACTTGTCAAGCAAGCACTAATCTAGAGCCTGAAACCCAAGCATGCAGCACTCTAAAATATATGTTATGATTGTATGGATATGGATTCTTCTACTCATCATACTTAAATAGTAAACACTAGAGAAGAGACAACTTACCCAGCGGGAATTGAAGCCAGAACACTCTTTAAAAGCTTGGGGCGTTCCCCTTCCCATCCCAGTTCTATATCTTTTTTAATATTGCATGATCGCCGTGGAAGCACTCCTTTTACTGCTGTTTTTTTTAGAAGCATTTTTGAAGCAGTTACAAAAGTTGAAAAAATTTTCTAACCCTCCAATTTATGTTGTAGTTGTAGCAGTGTCTAAAACCTTTATATTTTTGTTCACCTTGTGTAATTGCCTTTTCGTCATTCCAAATGCGAGTCTCGACAGCGGCTTTACCCGAGTAAAAATAAAAAACGGCCTTATAAAGGGCGAACACCGGCCGCTTGGCTTTTTAAGGGGCATATGATGGCCGTAGAGTTTTTAACCATTTTTAATGCGAGCACATACGGCCTTACGACGGCCAAATTTGACCAAAAGATTTAAAAGGCCAAGTACTGAACTGTAGAAACGGGCATTCGACGGGAAATTTGAGCCAAAAAAAAACTGCACCAAATGTATTGTTGAATGCGTTTTATGGGAACTACATCATTTTCGTTATGTACAATGGTTCTTTCGATTTATCCTACTTAAAGATATCGATGCACAAGAGAAACGAGCTCGCCAGTCGTCGGTTTGTTGTACGTGAAGTGTGTGGTGCGGGTTGGTCTATATTTTAGTGGGAAATTTTGTTATTTAACGGCTTGAAAAAAAAAACACAACCGAAAAAAAATCAAACATTTAATTGCAGTGAAATATATTTTCTTATAGGAGGGCGAATATCCACGTTGTTGCCACTGTACCACCGTCGTATACCCGTAATAGCAACCATACGGCCGCCGTACCACCGTCGTATGGCCGTTATTGGAACTGTAAGGCCGTTGTTTCACCGTTAATCGCCCCCTGTATGGCCGTACTGTCCTGCAACGAGCCTTCTGTTAACCGCCAGATGGCCGAGGACTATGTTTCAATCACAGTCGGCATTTGCCCGTTCTAAGGCCATCATTTATTTTTACTCGGACCAAGCGGTCCCCAACTAAGTACCAACCGCGTCCAATATGCTGCTTGACCAACGCATCGAACGAGAACGGGTCTCTGTCTGCCGTTTTCTTCGTTCCATACAATTCCTTAAACATCCAATCGGAGCATATTAACAGTGCTCCGAATTCGCTTCCCTTAGTAGTGCTTCGAATTTTTCCCTCTAGCTTGGATTGATTCAGCCAAAAGAAAGATGAGTGCTGAGCCCCAGAGCTAAGCACAAGGGCGTGTCTACATAAACCTGTTCTACTCTAGGTTAAACTATGTAACTATGTAACGTTTTACTGGTTGTCCAGCCATCCGGAATATGGAAATTTCTGATTATTCTCAAGCTGGTTGAGCCATTAGCTGGAAATGTTCTGGGAGCCAGCGGAAGATACAACCAGCGCTGGTAGCCAGCTAAGCGGAAACCCCGCTTTAAAAACCGACAGTTCGGTATCTATATTTAATGCCTGAATGAACTTATTCTTAAGTTACCACAATTTTTTTTTAGTCAAAGATTTTTTGGAATTTCAAAATCCTTAAAGGGCCCCCAAACATATTTTAGCCCCGGGCCCCCCAAGGTGATGTGGCGGGCCTGCCTATAGTTTAAACCCAGCGCTGCTTTAAGATAAAATGCTTTATGTAACGCAGCACAGCATTCGTCAAAATTTGTGAATAGCGAAAACTAATTGCCTTGCCTATTATGGGTCTATCAAATTTTATATATTTTGACAATGGCTTCAAATCTTATTTACTTGTCACACTTAATGACCTACTTACGAATTTATTCCGATGGCAGCGAATTTCAGATACTTTCATCCTTGGCGTACTTCCAAGTCATTTAATACTGTCTAGTGAAAGTCAGGGATTCCAGCGAACGTTTAAAATAGCTGCGGGCTATTCCAGTTCCTTTACTCATCCGGGTAAACCGAATGAATACTAAAAGGATATTCCCAATTTTCAGGGAAACCAATTCTAATATGAGGGCTCTCACCACCACAACTACTAGTAAAATGATTTTCGAGGCCGTTACCTCAAAATCCGAAGGAGGAATGACAATATCAATATTCTTAGAATATTTTGAGACCTGTCATTCATGGAAAATATTCTGTCTTTCTTCGGCCAAATAACTGCTGACAGTTGAGCTATTTCAGGTGAAAATTGGAAAACTTTCCAGTTTCATTACAACAATGTCACAATGTAGTTCAAGGCTTCGTGGTAGGATTTCTTTGGCGTCTTATGTTAACCCAAATCATATAAGTATGTATAATTCAAAAAATAAAATCAATTGAATTAGAAAACGCTTCACAAAATCAGAGAAGAAATTTTTTTCTACGTTACAATACAGAATATTTGCAAGGACTGGGCATTGACACTGATATTTTTTCTGTAAATAAGTCCAATTAAACGTAAACCAATTGTAAGGTGTTTGGTTGTTGTGAAATTCGCTAATACTCCCGCTAATATTCGGCTTAAAATAGTAAAATGAGTAAAGCAAAGTTTTCTAGCAAAATTATGACGTTCGAGTTACAAAAATCTCATGGGTCATACAAGATTACACATGATAAAACATCAACCACGAATGCATTACGGGTGAAATAATTTTTAATCAGTCCAGCCAGGAAAATTTCATTTTCTATTAACCTTAATTTGTGCACTGCTATGAGCGTTAATGATTTATGACTGATTAGAAAGGAACAATGTTCAGTTGGGCATTCATATCAACAAAAACATTTCTCTACAATTAAATTTTTTAGGCAAAATAATTTAATCAACCTAGGCTTGGACGATACTGCGCAAGATTCGCAGCTAGTTCCCTAGCTCAATAGAAAAGGCAACTGAAACTCTCCTCCAGGTGAAAAAACGAAACTCATTACTGCTTGCATTAATTGTTACTCTGCCAGCTTCTCGTACCAATAAGTCTCCAGCAGCAACATCGTAAGCATCGATTCCGATTTCTTAATTGGTATCAGCTATTGTCAGCCCAAGGGCAACCATTGCCATATTATTTGCAAAAGTGGAAGTGAGAAAGATAATTTTTGCCTTTAACTTATTATTTGACACTGTGTTAATTCTAGAAAAAAATCAGGAGCACTATTAACTTATCCACATCTCTGGAAGTACGATATTCACTTATTATTAAACCTTCCCAAGCTGCGTTCTTTCACTAACATGCATTTGTCTTTCGTTATGGAAGGGCCCTTGTCTTCGGCGTGCTGTAAACTTTTGCTTTAGCATAGGACTGCAAATGATTCCTCGGTAATCAATAGAGAAACATTGAGTTTTTATACCATCGCCAAAGAGAATTGGTATGCAGGAGTGTAGAAATCCATGAACAAAATTGTGCCAGCATGGTGCCGTCAGCAAGATCAATAATCCATATAGGGTCATTAACTTTTACCTTCAGTAAATTCTTCTCCTATGAAACTACAAGACAAGATAATAATAAGCTTAATTGGAATTAGGCAGTGGACTCTACTCTGGACGAAGTTCTTCCAATATTGCAGTTAGTAATTATTTTCAAATAAGAACGATAATGTAATATTTTCCAATCACCTGTCCAGCTTCATCGGCCAATCGGAAAACGGCTTTGCAGAATTTGCGAAGTCTCTGCCTTGATCCACTTTACATCCATCTTTTAATAATATTACTAATTTTGAAAATACTAATAGTGGTGTCAAATTAGCAAAAGGGTACCCACTTTTTAGAAGTAGGAGCTAATAGCCTAATTTTTTTTGCACAGAAACACTTTTTGATCAAGTGTTTATGGTCTGAAGGTTTATCCATTATTTTTTTAACAAATGGCTAATGTTAGTGGACAATTAATGTAGCACTAACTCACAAATTAAAAGTCTCGGAAAATATCTAACGAAATGGACCCAAAATCTAAACTCGGGGGTTTTCGAGGTCGCTGAAGAGGGTCGAAACTTAAAAATTCAAAATGGCGGATCTAATATGGCCGACTTTTGGAGATAAACCTCAAAATGGCGGATCCCATATGGTCTACTTTTAAGGTTAAATTGACAATTTTCTTACGACAAAACACGAAATTGTACAAAAATTTACAGTCGGAAGTTTTACAATTCACTGATGATGTTTTGGCAAACAAACCCCCGAGTACGGGTCTTTTACTCAATTTTGAGGTTTTCTCTAAAAATCGGTCATATTGGATCCGCCAGTTTGAATTTTTAAGTTTCGACCCTGGGTTCGTGTTCAGCGACCTCGAAAACCCCTAGTATGGATTTTTGTTCAATTTTGAGGTTTATCTATACCATATTGGATCCACCATTTTGAGTTTTTAAATTTGGACCTCGGACTCGTGTTCAGCGACCTCGCAAACCTCCGTGTTTAGATTTTGGGTCCATTTCGTTAGATATTTTCCGAGATTTTTAATTTGTTAGTTAGTGCTACATTAATTGTCCACTAACATTAGCCATTTGTTAAATAAATAATGGATAAAAACATAAGCGCACCTTCAGACCATATAACACTTGATCAATAAGTGTTTCTGAACATTTTCCAAAAAAAAATTAGGCCATTTGGTCCTACTTCTAAAAAGTGGGTACTTTTACACTAAATCCTGCTAATTTGACACGATTACAATGAAAATTCGAGATATTCTGTTTCGCCCATCTCCATTTTTCCTTTTCAGCAGAGTTTTCACTTTTACTTTCCCCGAGTGCGGGGAAGGAAGAAAAATTCGAAAGGGTATCTTGGTAGTAACATGTGAATTGCGATACAATGGTCCTTTTTTATATTTATATTTTAATTATGCTTTCTACGAAGTTAACGTAATAAATAATTTAGTGTCAACCACGTTGTAATATCATCGTTAACCGAATATTTACAACCAAAGTACATCAAGTTGAGAAAATCTTGTAAGTCCACCATCAAGAAAGTTGGAAGCATGTTCCCATGGACACTGCTATGCTACCTCCCTCAGTCAGTGGACGTGTAATGTGTACAGGTTTCCCAAGGAGCTTGACGTCAATAAATCACTGGAACTGACAATGTACCCTAAGATTATTGAGCCATATACCTCACTTTTAAAGCATATAACTTACCTCTTCGCTTACTCGCTGTCTTAAGGTGATACCCCAATGTAGGCTTTGCTTGCTTTAGTGCTTTGCTTTGCTTTGGCTTATCAAATAAACCAGTGCTTTGTTATGGGAAAAAACCAAATCACAAAGCGGCAAAGTCAAAGCAAAGCCAAAGCAAAGCAAAGCTCGAAATGACCAATGTTCAATTTTTTGATGCTCTGTATGCTTTCGCGTTCGTTTAATATTTATTTTGCTTCTTAGAGAAATAAATGTTTGTAGTGGTTTGGGAACATTTATTTCATAAAGAAATTATTTTTTTGGGAATAACATTAACTATAAATATGTAAGAGTTCAAAATTAATCTGAGACAACTATTTCTATATCCCATTTTAACAAATTTCTCGTAAATGTTTGAAGAGTTAATGCCATAAACCATTTGTGCTTCTTTATCACTCTACACAACAATAGATATTTACATTCGATCCTTTGTTCTTTTTATGAAACAATCATGTCCATTCCAAAGGAAAAATTCCGCAAAATTCATACCTCTTACCTCTTTCGTGTACTATTTCTATTTCCTGTGCTCATGAAAAGCAAACTGTAAAGTAACTACAGCAAAGCGTGTATTTGGGTTTGTTTTGCTTTGGCTTGTTGGGCTTGTTTTGCTTTGGCACGTGGTACCTGAAAAGCTCACCAAGTTCAAGCAAGCCAAGCCTACATTGGGGTTTCACCTTAAGCCCTTTCAAGTAGCCCCTAACGCCTTTAGCCCGAAAAAATCTGCTGGCGAGCTTCTTGTGTGTCCAACAAAGCACCTCAACCAATCGACTCAGTTCTAGAGAACTGGATAACTGGCCGTTCAATCACTATAGTATTGCACGATGTCGAATCTAAACCCCACACATCGGTCGGTGCTCGCACGGCTCAGTTATATCACACTTTTATGCCTTCGATAATTCAAGCCTAGCACATGCTGGAACAAAACTAACTATGACTTGAGCAATATCACAGACTGGTAGTACAGAGGGCGATTCCTAAGTTTTGTTGAGCAATTAAAGGCACTAGAAGACAATTACAACAGCTTATTATGTTGAGGTACTGCAAAAATTTAACGCTGCAATTATAAAAAGCGCCTGGAAAGTCGCATCCGCGTGTGCGGTTCCACCCTTTTAGTAAAGCCTCCCTACGAAATCTTGTCTCACCTACGGTGCAGTGCAGATTTGGCCTCATCTGATAACTTTTTGTTCACATTAAAACACATATAGAGAAAAATAACGTTTGTGGTAAGTGTATAAAAGACTTCATGCATTTCCAGATTTCTTTGTTTCACAGACGGGCACTCAAGTTGGTTCCTTTTTTTGTGAAGGGACAGTGAATTTCCAAGCTCCATTCGTCCGGTACTTCGCGATGCGTCGAAATGTAGTGTACCATCTTGTGCATACCTGTTAATGTGTCATACCTGATGACTTGTCATTTTTAAGTTTATTTCTAGCTCCTTCCACTTCCTGCACGGTAGGCTCTTATAAAATGTGTGCCCGTTATTTCCTTCTTAATCTTGATCCAAGAGTTTATTGAAATGTTCCACACGTCGATTTAGTATTTGTCCTGCCTGCCTCATTTCTAATTATTCTTCCATCTTGCCCTTTTCGTGTCTTTTTTCTTCTCTTCGTCTAACTCCGTATTTCTCTTCTGCGTTTGGAGTGTTATGTCTTTTTAGTTTTCCTTTATTCTCTTCTGTCGTTATCCTGCATTCATCGTCGAAGCGCGCACAGCAAGCAGGTCTGCTGCTTCACCTAGAACTTCAAATGAAGTTTGCTCTATAACCTGGACCAAGTTCCACTGAGATTTTATTTTGCGGAGCATGGTTATTAATGGAATTAAATGCTTCGTTTAACTTGCTTTCAAATCCGGTTATTTTTAAACTTATTTTTTAAATTTGCTATGGTAAGTTTCGGTGTACGTGTTAGTCTTTCTTTTTTAACATTAGAGAGTCTTGCTATGAACCTGCATTTGACCATGAAGCGGTCGGAGTCAACATTGACCCCTCTGTACGTTCTGTCATTTTGCATTTTCATTATCTTATTACAAGTCCGATTAGCTGGTGAGAGCCATGTCATCCGAGGTAATCTGTTATGTTGTGCTTTCAATGACCACGTTTGAGACTGCAGCGAAGCTTTAAAGTCTAACCCAATTTCCATTACTTTCATGACTTAAGCTATAAGACCTATCGTGGGGCGGAGTACGCGTTCTTTTCCGATCTTACCATTTAAGTCACGTAAGATTATCTTAATGTCTTTTCGTGGGCAGCTAAGATACGCTGATTCTACGTTATGGTAGAATTTGTATTTCTGCGTCTGATTTCTCCTCAGTGGGTGAGTGTACGTTGATGGTTTTAACCGTAGATGGCTTCTCCTCGTGTTAATAGCTTTAAAATATATTACCAAGCGTGGACTTATTTCCAACTCCTGTTCTCATTTTATATATACAGTGTTTTCTTGCCCACTCCAGCCCATGCCTCCTGTAGAGCCAGAATTGCAATTTTGTACTTATCAAACACTTCCAGGAGTGGTCTAAATGCTTTTGCCCTCAACAGCGATCTTACGTTTCAGGTACATAATATTAAATTGTTAGCCTTTTTTGTATGCCAGCTCGTTTCCGAGTTATCCGCCCGGTTTCTTCTTCTTGAGTTTCCATAACATAAGGGTTTCGTGGTTGTTGGTTGGTAACCCGCAGACCGTTATTCTAGTGGAGGTGCTGCATCCTATTCGAGTGAGGCCCAAGTCGTGACATTGACTGACATTAAGGACTTCGATTCCTTTTCCTGTCCTCCTTTTTCAATACGGCTTGGGACCGGTTATGGCGGAGCAGAATATTTTACCAAAACAATGCGATATTTTGTGTTATCGTTTTATTTTATAAAAATACAAATTTGTTCTGGTTTTAACAAGAAATTGCTATTTACGGCTTGCATTATGGCGACCACTAGACGTCTATAAAAAAATGCATGTTTTTACAAAGCTCACCATCGTACCGCTGGAAATGTATCCGCCAAAACAAAAAAACACAATTGTGGTATATAACAACATTTTTTTCCAATGTCGAATGAAGTTGTTATGGATGACGTGACTACGAGTTATCAGAATTTAGGGAAATTATAAAAGTTTTAACTAAAGAAAATGTTCGATTACGGAATTGAGAACCTACGGAACAGAAGGACTGGAGACGGAAATAATTTAACCATTGATCCAGGCAAATATTTCCTCAAGAATCTAAAGGGACACGACAGGTTTTGCTCTCATAAAATTTTTGCACTTGGGATGGTCAAAAGCTGCTTTATCTTGAGCGGGAATTTTATATCTAATGGCTATCATCCAATTTCGCCCATCTTTCGAACTTGGCACGTGAGCAAAAATGGTAATGCTGCCGCCTAAGCAATAAACGATAAATCGATTAGGGGCCGGCTCTCACTAGCTCAGAAATGACCATTCCGGCTAGTAATATTACGACGATAAGGAAATATTTAATCGAACCCTTTCTTTGCCCTGTGCATTTCCATTTTTATTGCATTCGAATAAATTTCTGCTCGTTCTTATCATTCCTTCATGTCAAACATAACTCGGAAATGCTCGACTTGTTTGCTGCGTGCTATGCTGTTATGCTTCACGGTGGCGTTAAAAATGAACTGTCCAGAATGTTTATGTCATCGTCCTAGCATTCCCGAGAGGCCAATCCACCGAACCGTTGTTGCTAGGATGCAAAGCAGTCTCTGAGGAAGAAATTACTTAGCTAAAATGCTTGTTAAGAATTTTCGTGAAAATACGGCATGAGGAAAAGCACTTACTTCGGCATTCTTATTTTATTCCCAGGAACTTTTACGAGAAATTTCAGGCGTCACATTAGCTGACTCCGTGTTTCGAGCCTATTGCACAAGCAAGATCTTGAGGCTTTTCAAATAGGATTAGCGCTTCAGTATGCAAGTCTTCGAGATGAAGATTACTTTAACTTTAATATCAGCAAATTACGTAAGTTTGTTAGCAAAACATTCAGTAAAGCAAATTAAAATTATTTTCATTATTTCGGCTGAAGCAAAAAATACTAAAAATGTGAAATGAATACGTGCAAAAAATGGTATTTTTTGTATTCGTTTTTAATTTTATAAGCTCTATACCTGGGTTGTAGTTACAAAAGGAGTTTAAACTGCCTGTTTATTTTTGGGCTGCACTACCTTCTTTAACATTCCATCCAATGGCCCCACATCCCAAAGCGAGCCCACTCTAGAGCCTTTCTCCAAGTTTGACGGGCCTTGCAGCATGCCTAGTTCCGGATGTTGAGCATTGCCTCTGGGCCCTCCGTCCTATATTTATAGAGTTTTTATGTAGGAATCAAATTAAAGAATTCCCACCACCTCCTCTTATTTTTTTTAAATATATAAGATAGAAGGAAATCAATAACAATATCATAATGCAGGTTTGCTACATAAAAACATAAAAAATGTATAAATGTAATTTTTATGAAACTGTTTCTAATTAGTTGTCCGTGGCTGTACATTGTGGAGGTATAGATTTCTTACTTAGTCTAAGGCAGCTTAATGAATATTAGAATTAAACTTGTAAAAATGCGCTTCGTTGGTATTTATTTTCTTTCTTTTTTTTAATCTGCTTGTTTTTGCCATTTTGGCATTACAATAGCACCTCGCCTCATTTGAAATATGACATTGTACTGGTTCCAAAGAAAAAAGAGGCACCTCTTACAAACTCATTTTATAATCGTGTCCTACCCAACCCTACATAAAAGGCTCTATTAGCCAGTAGTATTCTTTTTAGTTATCTCTGCCTTTTCCTCAGAATGTTTTATCGCCTACGGCTAGATTGTGTTCGTCGATGGTATATTTCTGCCCTTTCTTAATCTTCCAGCTTTGGTCTGTTGCGTCTTTGTTTTTCTTCGTATGTCCTATGTCCTTTGCGTATCTTTTAGCTCTACATAAGCTTATTTTGCTGCCAAAAAGGACCTTCTCGCGATGCCCACGTTATCTGCGTATCCAAGTAATTGTACAGAGTGTTTTGTTATTGACGCACTTCTCTGGACTGACGTTTTCATAATCACCCATTCTAGGACGAAGTTGAAAAGCATTGGGGCCAGTTCATCCCCTTCTCTTGGAGTGAGATGCCTCTGCAGTTTTTACAGGCCAATTTATCTCCTTTCGTGTCTTCTTAAACACTGCATCCACTCGTTCTCCTGAACGAGTGTGCAAGAATAATTTATATTATTTGATAATTTTAGAAAATTGCAAATTAATTACGTGGACTCATTTCTTTGTTTAATGCAGGAAATCTAGTGCTAGAAATCACCCTAGGACTAGGTCTCCGTAGGTCAACCTACATTCTGCAGAGGTGCATTGAAACATTGTAACTCAAGATGTTCGTGCGGCACAGTGCAACATTTCCAAACAATTCCATGTTAAAGCACACATTAAAAAATGTAACTGCTGAGTTCGCAACAGTGAACCGGTAATGACTGTGTAATTAACCTACACAGTGAATGGAAAACCCATTAAACCCCCATCGGCATTAAAACGCATGTTAACGTTCTGGTGATGGGTGTAGTATGCTGAAATTTTTCAATTGCCGTGGCTGAGGAACGTAAATTCATTAACACCTGTTCCCCCAGTGATATTAAAATTCCCCCAGCATCCATTTGCCCGAAGTTAACTATCGAGTTGGCCGTACTAACTAGATTCCGAGGTTCGCCCACTTCGCCGGGAATTATGGAGATGCTCGAGACGCTCGTGAAGTTATTAAAAATGCAAACATTACAAAACGCAATTTGTCCGCCGAGCCCAGTCCTGGCCAGCTGTCTTATTATTGATTCACCTCCTCCGCTGTAAGATGGAGCTCAAGGAGGTTCGCTCCTGGAATTGTGGATAATTCGAAAGTGAAGCGGTGAATGCTAAATAAATTTTTTGAGGTAGCTGTGCCCGGACGGTTCACATTTCACACTAAGAAAGTAATTAGCGTTTGCTAAAAATGAATTCCGGGTGGTGGCCAACGCCGTGCAATAAGCCCGCCGAGTTTTGGCGACGTTCGTTCATTAAAAGTCGCTAATGGAACGAGATAATCGTAAAGCACCAATTAGGCAACAACTGTAAGCAAGCCGTCGTAAGGTAATGGATATTTTCAGTTTTGGCACCTTCACAGGATTTAACGGCACTTTTTGATTTATCTTTTTTATCTTTTTCCCATTGCTCCCAAATTCGTGCCACGGTGGAGTGGGCGGGCTGTGGTTAGAGTTACTGCGTTTAGGGCTGTACAAGAACTCCCTTAATGAGATTACCTCAAGGTGCCTGAAGATGGAAAAAGATTTCAGAAAACGCAAGGGTTTTTTGTAAGGATACAAAATGAGGGGAGGCCCTTTATAATTCAGGCGTATTTAAGGCATTATCCAGGGCCTGAATACAGGGCAGACGAAATTATTTTGACGACGAATTATGAATACTTTGGATTTATGTTGGGTTCTGAATGAAAGAAGTATTTTCGCCAGTGTTTTTACAGATGTTTTCAGAAAGATTTTTTTCATGTTTTTATTCAACGTTACAAGCGGGAGCTACATACTTTTGAAAAATATTTATTGTTGCTTTTTACATATTTACTGCCCTATTGTTATAAGGGTTTTATTGGACTGAAACCAAACATGGAAGACCACCGAGGCTTCCATAGAGCTACAACAGACCAAATTTTCATAATGACACAAATACTTAAAAAATGCTGGGAAGAAAGCATTGATATGTTATTTGTGTGCAAAATGACGACAGAATAGTGTAGTGCACAATTGAGAATCACCATCAATAACTCCACAGCCTTTTATTGGCCTTAGCTTCTGCAAGATCCTCCTCCAGGTTTGTCGGCCCCCTAACTTGAAGTCTCCGATTTCTTAGTCCTAGGGTTCGTAGATCTTCTTAATTTTTGCTTTGTTGTCATCACTGCTACGTTGAACATGTCCTACCCGTCGAATTCTGTTTTTTATAACTTTTAGGATCTTAGGCTTTTTATACAACTGAACTAATTCGTCACGTTTTATTTCATCATAGGCATTTTTGGACATGCCTAAGGGTGAAAATATGGTCTGTAGTAGATCTTCCAGCGCTGCTTCTGCATAAACCTGCAGTTGGACGTGTAAAATATTTGACAATCTTTGTATGGTACGTTCAATAAAGTTATGCCTCTATAATTACGACTGTTTAGCTGGTCTTCTTTTTTATGTATGGGACGCACAATGCCCTCGCTCCATTCCAATAGTATTTGTTCCTGGGTTCCAATAACCGTTATGTTATCATGCAGAGTGAATATCAATCCCGTCCTGTAAATATGTATGGCTACAAGGTTTTCGGGATCCTTGAAAGCCAGTAAAACTTTACGTAAAACAAACGACAGAGGCATTAATGTAATTTTACTGTGTTTCTAAGTTTCACAAGAAAACCTTTTCTGGGGAATATTTTAAAACGCGCGAGTAATTAAATCTAGAGGAGAACGTCAGAAAGTATCTCTACTACAAAAATGACTCCTTTTACCTAGATTAACCCGAAACAGCAGCCAATAAACTTTTCAATTTGTTTTTTCCTACACATATAGTACATGTGATACCCTTTTAAACTATTCGGGGCAGTGTCGGTCAAGTTTCGAATGCACTCTTAACATAAATAAAGAAGCTCCGAAATAATAATACAGCAGTGATACAGGCTCTAAGAAATCACATTAAGCTCTAAGAAACTTCCAGGGAATTCTGAAAGTTTGTCTATTGGCTCGCAACTTTTCTATGTTCGCTATAAATCCAATTAATATTTATGAAGCTGAAGACTGCTCTGGCATCTCAATAGCGAGAAAGTCATCGCCTTCTCCGCACAGGCCCCTGCCAAGTATGTAAGCGACTACAAAAGTACTTCAATTCTGACTGATTGGACACTTAAAGAATTTGGTAAAGTTTTATCAAAAGAATGCTGGAACCCAACAACAGGAAATTTTCAAAGCTCGACATTTAAAAATGTCCTCAAATTCAACAAATTCCACCTCAGATCCTTTCTGGTGATATATCGCAGGCCGTGTTTTTTCTATTTTTAAACGTTTCGCATTATCTTCGCTATCATAAAAAACGAGAACTTCTTGACACGTAACCCCCGGAGGATGTCCATTTTTAATGCTTGTAGTTCAATTGCAAATCTACGAAACATCTAGTGATTGATGAACTTTGACATCAGTCAACCACTAAATGGCGCAGGATCCCCGTTTTTTTCAATGACAGGTACGTAATTGGTTTCCTTTCGTTTTTCGTAACAAATTTTAACGTTTAAATATAAAAGGCGTGGAAAGTAATAGATTTGAAACAAGTCTGGAATTTGAGGAGGTACACCCTGCAGTGACGGATTTCGTTCTGTAATTATACATCAATCGCTGGTTTTTTTATGTCGAAAAACCAAGCGTAAGAATCACCCTTTGTACTATCAGTACAAGTCGTTCAGGGTATGGTGCAATGTCTAGTAGTAAGCTAAGTATGAAAGACAAAGGAGGGAGAATAGGATAGGTTAGAGGGGTCTGGTAGTGCTCGAGTCGATGTCGATGATTATGTTTTGTGAGTTCGGAAATATTGACTGCGCAAGATTATTCCACAATATCGTTCTTCCATTTATAAAGAACTTCTAGACTGTAGTGTGTGTGAAAAGGAGGCTGCATAGTGGGTGATCATTTCAGTGGAACAGTCGTTATGATAATAGCGATAAAATTTTTCCAAGGCTGATACATGCATGCGATGAGTCAAAGGCTCTATGCAGACACAAAAAGCGCCAACCCCGATGAGTTTGATAGCGCGGTTTAGAATGAGTCATATATCCCTATCGATAGAGTTGGACATGAGTTGACAATCATGCAGACAATGTCTGAAAAGTGATTGTCGTAAAAGTAACGCAGAGTACCATCATCAGTGAAGTTGTGAAGTAGGTTGGTGGGGACTGAGAGCAGATGATGAGGGGTGATAGATTTGACCCCTGGGTAACGGCGGCCGAGATGGTGTGGAGTTTAGGTTCAAGGCCATCCAATATTACCATGAGTGAACGGGCAGAAAGAAAACTTCTTGAGATTAAAGCCAATACCAATATCTTAGAGCTTCGTCAACACAGCAGCGTGCTGGTCAAAAGTTTTGGAAATATCTATTGCAAACAGACCAGATTCAGCAAAGCTATGAATGCTTTGATTGAGGGGCTCGGTTAAACACACAAGAAGATCGCCAGTAAATCTTTTGCATCTAAAGCCCCACTGCATGTCATGTAGAAATTTCGAGATATTCTCCATAAGCTTTTTGCAGAAAACCGCAATGTTAGGCCAAGTCTAATTCACCGTCCAGTTATCCAGCAGCAATTCTGGGCGGTCTTGAAGCGAAGGCACCCTATTGTGCGAAGTTCTAGTGAACACATGGCATCCACAAATCATTGCCTTTTCAAATCCAAACCTAAAAAGAAGGTAAAATAGGACGACCTGATACACAGCTCTTGACTCCGGCTTGGACATACAATTCGCTCTTGATCAGACGTGTGCGTTATGTCCATTTAAACCTATGGTATTTCCTCAGTCAGGTGCAGTGGTCACGAAACTAATTTCAGGCGACTGGATCCAAGACAAAATGTCTGCGCTGTCCTAACTCGACCAGTTGCACTATAAAGCAGGTGTCAAATACAAAGGTTGCAAAATGTACACTGTATTGAGCGACATTTAAAACTTTGTCCTAAAAAGCAACGCTATGAAAGAAAATCGGAAGTACACAGTCAGGGTTCCATATAGCAAACGAGTGACGCAAAACAATTAAAGCCGCTTGATTGGGAGGATTTGAGGTATTATCATTGAATCAACAACGTGCATGAGAAAAAGTCTATAAACTCTGGTATAACTGTAAAAAATAGAAACGTCCTGGTTGAAATTTGCGGGACTTATTAGGCTTTCGATTGCAGAGTAAATATATGGACAACAACTAGAAGTCGAGAATCTTGCCTATTTGTTTACGAGAAAGTGGGAGCAAATCTATAAGGATTCCGAATTCATCCCTTAGGGTATCTGGTAGTTTAGAGGCAACACTAAAATTTAATTACGCCGAGAGATTGTTGGTCCCTGGTGATCCGAATAGGATTCAATTTAAATCACAAGCATCCTCCCACTTGGTTACTCAGGATGAATTTCTGGATTTACTTAATTGGTTTGGAATTACAGATTTAATTCCGTTAGTTGTCAGACGCCCTCAATTTTGCTGGTCCAGGTATAATGTAGCTACTAGTGTAGTATGCAGCACGTGAACCTGTGCGGTTTTGATTCCAATAATTCCTGGTCAATTGGTGAAGGCACTCAGTCCTTGATTAATTGAGGGGACGCCGCAGCTAGCAAGGGTCAATGTTAAATTGCCTTCTGCTGCTGAACCGTGCACACACCACCGCATCGGAGTTTCCCCGAGATTTCTGTTTGCGTGGAATTAGAGTGTAGTGCCCATTTTCTGTGGATGCATACTTCCATGCTGCAATCTAAAATTAGTTAACTAATCACGCATTACATTTTCCGAGAATAGAGAGCCTTGCTTGTAAGTGTCGAAAGGTTGTGATGCCTTTCTTATCTAAAAACAAATACTTCCTTTTTTGGCAAAGACTGGCTGATGAATGAGCAACATATACATATATACATCCCATACATACTTTACTGGCATTTTTGACCCCCAGGAGGTTATAAAGAAAGGTCCAACTCCTTCCAGGAACTGCGTGTTATCTTATACGAAACTTATTCAGCAGAATTAGTGCTTTAAGGACTTATGCTACGTTCAGATTGGCAGACAATGTGCGGTACGATGACCTGTGCCTGTATGAACATGGTTAACGTATTATGTGGAAGTTTGTAATCTTATTTATATGTAGTTTCGTACTTATTTTAGATTCTCAATACTTTGAATCAGCTTACGATTTGTCGTCAAAATGGCTATGTGGTGGGTTAATTGTATTTGAAAGTTGTTTCGTTTGCGTCAAGTTCAAGTAACGACCGACAGTAATCAATTGTAAAAGTTTATAAAATTTGGAAAAATCTCCCGTCCTGTAGGAAGCTCTATTTTAATCAATAACCTCAAACTAGATATAGTACATACATATACATATGTATGTAAATGCTTGGTGCTCATAAAATTTAGAGTTTGAACAGACCTCTCTAATTGTGTGGTGCCAGACTTTACATTATATTTCTAGGTCTAAACGAAGCATAAAGCTAAGAGAGACAGCGAATGACATTGGAAAACATTGTACAACTGTGGCCTTTTTCTGTGTTCATTAAATCGTCAATATTTCTCGCATCGTAGGCCAATTGCGCCCCGTTTCTAGTTTTTTTGACTTTTGGAGCTTTTCAAAAGCAAGGTTGTTGTCTACGCTACAAATTGGCGAATGTAGACGCTATGAAGACTACCTATCTGGGACTCGAATCGAGAAGAAGAATGCGTCAGCTTTGTTCGAATGTTTTCGGGAAATGGTGTAAGCTCTACCTTGCAATCAAAATGGTTTTAAAGCTTACATCCCGAATAAATTGTGCTTGTCACTAACATATAGATATGGACTGCTCTAAATAAGCAAAATCCCATACAAAAAAGTGGCACCAAAAAATATTGCTGTCTCGTTCCGCCGTTAAAATCCTATGAACTTTAATCGGTTTTAAAATAAAAAAACAGCAGTGTATGTCAGCGATATCAACATAATTAGAAAAAAATAGACAGGTATAGAGTTCTTTTTGTTTCTCTCACTTTGGTTATTTTTAAAAGTTCGTTAAACACAGGGAAAGAACCCTCACATATTTAAAAAAATACATTTATTTAACGAAAAAACTGCTACTAAATAAAAAATAATGATGGGAAATTATTTCTATCATTTATAACATACATCTTATTACTTATTTTCCTCTAAATTCGAAAAAAAAATTGTTGTTTACATAGAAAAGGTCTTCTTCTTCTGAAGAAAAATGGTGCCATTGAAAGTTGTCAATTAGCAGTCCATATCTATATGTCAGTGGTGCTTGTACAAGATCCAAGCGCAAAATAATTTCGAAAATGAAGGATTACTGCGAAGGGAAGGGATGTAAGCCCGGCTATAACCTTGGGTCAATTTACCAGTTGTTATGGATTATATATTTCATTTTTATATATGCCATCACATAAGGACACTGCCTTTGCATGGCTGATATGTTCGAATGTTTCAAAATGATTTTCTTCCATTCGAAAACAGTTAATCCTAGGCTGAGTTTATGCCGGCAGCACTGAAATTTGAACCGGCTTAAAAAAGCTCAGGTGTCAACCTTGATTTTACCCTCGGTATACAGAAACAAGGTATTGTAAAAGACTGAATATCGTTTTAGTGCGACGTCACTTGGCAACTCTTCCCATATAAAATCGAAATTGTTGTTGTTTCTGCATTAAGTTGCCGGGTAACGTCACCTTTTTCTACGATATTCGAAGCTGTCAGTCTCTTTCACGGTATACAGAAACAAGGTAATGTAAAAGACGAAATATCGTATCGTAAGTGCGTAGAAAAAGGCGACGTCACCCGGCAAGTTTAATACAGAAAACAACAACAACAATTTCGTTTTTGTATGGGGAAGACTTGCCGAGTGACGTCGCACTAATACGATATTCTACGATATTCAGTCTTTTACATTACCTTGTTTCTGTATACCGTGAGTCTCTTTTACATTATCTTGTTTCTGTATACCGTGGATTTTACCAGTCTTTCATTTCTTCCATGGTGCAACGTCATGGTCTAGTAATAAGCTTACCCTCCAAGGACAGAAAAGAGAGAGGATAGGCGAGTCTGGGGATGCACCAGGATTTATGATGGCCAGTGTCGGATTTATCTGTTGCGGGGCCCGCTACCCAGACTACCCTTCCCAATATATATGTGAACATCTTGTACATTGAGCATCCCTGCAAACATTTCGAACTCGGACTCGTAAACGAATTCGAAGGCAATAAAAGCGGAGCAAGAGATCTAATCGCTTACTAGTGCTGATAATGATTCGTTATTAACGAATCGCATGCTCGTATCCAGTGCCGGCGGATCGTGTTGAACCCGGGTGGGTAGTCAGACAAACACCCCCCGAAACTGTTATTTGGTATTTTACCTAAAAAAAGGTAGACCCCTCATTGTGAGTCCGAAGATGAGACGCCGGTACACAGAACAACGTGAGGAGTTCCGCAGGAATCCGTCCTTGGCGCTCTCCTGTGGACTACAATGTATAATACGCCTCCCAAAAAAGCAATTGCGATCGGGTTTCTGGATGAGTTCGTGGTAGTAGTCGTAGGACGGCGCCTCAATTTGATGGAATTGTGCGCCAACGAAGTGATCTAGGAGATTAAAACGTGGTCCGAAGCTTGCTGAGCATTCAATTAAAGTTGTTCTGAACGGAATAATCCTGGGTCCATAAAAATCAAGGTATGGGAACAGATCATTCACTCACAGTCCGCCCTAAGGCACTTGGGAGTGATGATCTGCCGTAGGCTAAATTCACCTTATTTGTGAGGTATGTACATCCAAGAATGCTACGCAATATAGAGGAGCTTAGACCGACCCGTCGTCTTCTGATAGCGATGGTGGTTAGCTCAGTCTTGGTATATAAGTAGGTATGGGGTCACTTTGTCCAGACAGTCCAAACTTTGACATCATCAGCTGTTGGACACTTTGGCCAGACGGGAGGGTTCTTGTCTCTAACGTCATCATCATCAAATTAAAAGTCCCATCAAAGGTAAGAAAGAGATTTCAACAGCTGAGCCTGGGCTGTCTGGACAAAGTGACCCATTCCTACTACCGGTGCCAGTGTTGGCAGCATCGTGCAGCAGCAGCAGTAACGAGCGAGCGTGGGAAAGTCAGTTACGACCTTACGCAGTTCTTGTTGAGGAAACATCTCCATCGTTTCGAGCAGGAGGACTCACTGCTGTGCCCGGTATGCCCAGGTATCCTGGATAACGCAGAGCGCGTCTTCTGTTATCTGAGATTCGGCGAATATAGGGAGGAACTAGAGACAATTTCCTAGGTGCCACAAACACCGAAAACCATCCTAGGACACATGATTAGAAACGAGGTTGGCCCGAGGAAAGTGGGAGCGACCCTGAATGCCATACGGGGGAAGTTGTGGCTGGAAGAACCCGAAGAAAAGAAGAAGAGAGAAAGACAAAGAAACGCCAGGAGTATTAGCAGCTAGGTAAAAGCTGATCCATCGCCACCGCGTTATGTTAAAAAAGTCAGTCACGTGGGAAGAGTGAAAGGCAGGAGGTGTTTTTAAGGCCCGTCCGCACTACGCGGACTTAGATCCCACGCGCTTTTGGCCGTACGGTCAACCAAAAGCGCGCGTGATGTTTTAATTTTCTGAATCATGAGTGAGAAAACAATCAATTCTCATTTGAAACGTGGTACGCGCTTTTGAAAAGCTCATTGTGTGGACGCACAATGTACCTTTTTAAGCACAGCCTTTTGTCCGCGTTGTTTTGCCGCACGGCCTTTACCATGGACAAAGTCGTAAAAAAGTCATAAAACTCTATATGAAAAAAAAGGCAAAAGCGCGTACGACCCAAGACCGCGTAGTGTGGTCCCACCATTAGGGGGTGCGAGTCCCACATAACCGGCAAACAAAGATCTTGCCACACGCTCGGTTATTTTTAAATTTCGGGTGGGTATTTTACCCACCCGCAATTTTCCGCGTGGGTACTGCTACCCACCATACCCACATTATCCGCCGGCTATGCTCGTATCGATATCAAATCGCTTCTGCGCCCTGCATATTCATGTACATGCACACATTGACCGAAAATCAAAACAAGTCAAAAACTTTCCAAACAAATCTGTTGAGGAGAAACCAAAGCCTTCCATGCTGTAGAAAATCTGGCTCTCAAAATTTCCTCTCAATAGGACTTCAAATCGGTGAAATGACGTTATGTTGTTAGTGTAATTTGGAAATTTGAAATCCCACTCAGGGACTATTTTTCTACATATTTTTCTATAGCATGGCTTGTAAATATAGAAGGTTTTTGTTCTATAAAGTTTTTTCTGAAAGTCAATACTTTTCGAGTTGCTCGCGAGTGAAAATGTCAATTTTTCAACCAAAAAAACCACGTTCTCGGACGGTTTTTCGCTAATAACTCAAAAATTAAGTATTTTAGCGAAAAAATTATTCTTATTAAAAATGTAGCTTATAAAAAAACAAAAAAAGTGGTGGGTTTATGGTGCCTATAGACCCAATACAAAAATAGTAATAGCTTATTGAAGGTTGGTTGGAAGGTTGTCAACCGCCAAAAATGGAAAGTTTCAACTTGAAATAAACAAAAAACAATGCATTTTTCGGGAAAAATGTGCTTGAAAAAACCTTTATTTTTGTTTTTTTTATAAAAGTGTCTAGCATTAAAACTAAGCGAGTTATGACGAAAATAAAGTTGGTCCCTATTTTTCGGCGACAAAAAAATGTGAAAATCACCCCCTAATTACCACCCATTTGAAAATAATCGGTACCACTTCACAATTCACTTTATTAATCTACTTGTAATATGCTCTAGAAGTTTGACCGTTTTACAGTGCTTAGTTTTGAAAAAAATTGAGCTTGAAGTAGAGAGTCAAGTTTCCCGGATTATTTTAGTTCCCGGGAAACGGGAAAAATAAGTTCATTTTTCCCGGGATTCCCGGGAACCCGGGAAAAATGAAACCTATTAGGAATAAGGAGTGAAATGGGAATTAGGAGGAACAATTACTGTTGAAAAATAAATGAAAAACTCATTTAAGAAAAGATACAAGTATATTTAATTTAAAATATGATTGGTTCGGTCCGGTCCAGATGGATAAATTGTGCCAATATTGTCTTGCTTTAAAATTTCAAAAATAAGCAACTGTGATGTGCTGCTGTTCCCAATGGCAATGATGCAAGTGATACTATCCATCATTTCGTTTATTACCCCTATTCACAAACCGGTTTTTTAGCAAAGGGGTCACAGGGAAGTATATGTCATGCATCATATATCTCCTCACTTTTAGCCAGAAAATTTGCCAGACTCACCCATCCATTACACTAACACAATTATAACATCGCACTCGGGGTCTGCGAAAACTATGAGAAATTCCCCTTCTCATTCACGTTTATTGTTACAACTACAAAGGCATCACAATCGTTACACGAAAAAGAGGCAGAAAAATGAATGCTTAGTGTAATACCCGCCCCGCATCATACACAAACCGTTTTGATGTGAGTATCGAGTAATGGATAATGTAATTTGCACCAATGGCTCCACCTGAGTCACTTGGCGCTTTCGTGGATAGGAAATCTTCGTTGCCAAATATTGTTTACAACTATTTTTATTTCGCCATGGGTGCAGGTGCACCGGCTTCCAGCTAGCTTTATATAGAAAACAAGAATTTTAATGTAACAGTTACTTATTTTAAATTTAAAACCTTGAAATAGTTAGTGTTTCAAGATTTTTCCAAGACAATTTGCGATTTCAAGCAATAAATTTTTTCCCGGGAAATTTAGTTTTTTTCCCGGGAAACTGGAAATACATTTTCTTTCAAATTCCCGGGAAATCCCGGGCGGGAATTCCCGGGAAGGACTCTCTAGCTTGAAGTGAAGAGAGCATTTTTGTAATTTTGCAAAATATTGCCTTTTCTTCAAAATAACTCAAAAACTATTAATGATACGCAAAATTTTGTAGAGTACACAATCGTAGGTTTTGCTTTTCGGAAAATTTTGGTTGTTTTTTTTTGGATAAAAATTGGGTAAGATATGGCCGTTTACAGTTTGCATATGTTCGTAAATAGTAACTTGTTCAAGCCCTTTCAGATCAAACTCTTTCAAAAATAAGGGGTGAAAGAAAGTTTAATTTATATGAGCTTATAGCTCTTGAAAAAACCTACAAAATGCTATTTGGAAGGAGTTGATAGCTTAAAAACTAAGCGAGTTATGGGTAAAATACCCATCACATATTTTTCAGATATGAGAACATGTATATTGGAGCATTGATGAATACACATTATACCTACATTTTAGGCACAGGCATACTTACAACTATTTACACACGTCACACGCAATGATCTTGCAAGCTGGTCAGTACTGCACTGTCATGTTGTACGGACTTTCGAAGAACACTCAATTGAATAAATTGAAAAAGGTGGAAGACTTACCTGCATATCTAGAAAAAATGAAGGCCACCACGAAAAAAAAAGCAGTTAATTTGTCCTCCCTCGTTGCAACAATTGGTGCTTTAAATGATCACATAAAAAGGGTTTACTTGCAAACTTTATTGGGGTTGGGTTAATATTGAAGGAGTCTTAAATCCAATCAAAACTCCGAATAAACCTCCGGAAGATCTGCTGAATATGATTTTTGTAGCTGTAAGAAAGAGTGAAAAGACTTTCCTGCAATTCGACATGTGTATGTGTGTTTGTTCTACACCCCTATACCTCATATTTGTAGGTGAGATCGCGTGAACAATCTCAGCAGCCTCAGGGCTACAGCAACACAGGGGCAGGGGGCTTAGCCCCCCACGCCTTTGCACTTCCCCACGCGTTTTTCTCATATATGAAATCGATACTAGAAGGAAAAAAATTTAACAACAATAAAAAACAAAACCAATAAAGAAAACTATTTGTATAGTTTATACTGTGTTCACGGTTTATTTTTTTTAAACAATAACATTTAATCATTTTTTTTAAATAATTGCACTTTGTGATTTTTTAGTGCATTGAATCTTAAAAGAACCGTGTCCACCACTACTGGGCACGACTGGGTAGGACACGATTATAAAATGAGTTTGTAAGAGGTACTTCTTGCCAATACAATGTCATACTTCAAATGAAGCGAGTTTCTTTTTTAATGCCAAAATGACAAAAACAAGCAAATTAAAAACAGAAAGAAAATAAATACCAATGAAGAACTTTTTTTACGAGTTTGATTCTAATTATGCATTAAACTTCCTCAGAGTAAGCAAGAAAGCTATGCCTCCACAATGTATATTTATATTTTACAATCTCACCTCGCCTAATTTCAAGTTGGAAATTTTGCTGCAGCAAAAGAAGTAAGAAATGTCTCTCCAGAACGTATTTACAATTCACCTCGCCTAATTTTAAGTTGAATGTTACCGCCCTAAAAGAAGTAAGAAAGAAGAAACCCATGTCTCTTCACTACGTATTTACAATCACACCTCGACTCATTTATCTCGATACACGCTCATATACCAGTAGGACATTATTTTTTAACCGGGGCATCGGTACCAGGCCTCAGTACAATTTACCGTTGTGTAAGGGACAAATGTACTACCTCGTATAAATCCGGCTCAACTCTAGTTTAGAGATTGTACTTCATTCTATTCTAATTATCTGTACTACCGACTGTACTGGCGTTGGGCAAAATTTTTAAAAATATAATAATTAGAACGAAGGATTATAGACGCCGTTTATTAAAAAAAATCCTTAATAAATTATTTTCAGTTTTATTTTATATGACATTTTTACCAATCTTCTTCTTCAATTGTTCTACTAGACAAACATAAATATCTTACAACAGACTTAATTTGACATATCCATACACCTACTAACATTGGAAGGGAGCTCACAAATTCTCTAAAACTTACATAGATCACAATTTCTACAGCGATTGCCCTTCGTAAAAATACTCCTTATTTTTTATTTACATTTTAATTACACTTCCTACTACAATCCTATTTTGATCATGTTTTCTCTTTGCACATAATACTTTTTACATTTCTAGTAAGCTTAAAAACTAATTTGTACCAAAATAATTCTTTTATTGTATTTACAAACACTTTTTCTGTTGCATATTATCAGTTCTTATGTTTACATTGATGGCGCTTCTAGAAAAGAGTAAAATTATAATTAATATAATGTTAGTTAACTTTCTACTGCCTTCTAGTGGTATTAGGTAACTCAGGATTTTTGCCACGAGACTATTAGAAACATATTCAGATTGGAGCATTTTTCGTGTGTAGCGTATATTTTACCACGGTATGTATAAGGAAAAGCTCAGAATTTAGTTATATCATTGTGAATCCCCGTCTTGTCTTACCGGAACTAAAACCTGGGTAATGGCTTGCTCACTATTGAATAGTATGGAATTTACCTCAGACAAATGTTGTCATTTATGCACCCAAATCATAATGATGAGGTAAAATATAATGCCGACTTAACGATCGTTGACTGTTGTCTTTAAGGAAGCGACCGGTCAAATCTTTACACGAGTCCAGGTTTGCATACAAAGGTAAAGGATTTGCACAATCGCAGAAATCTGTGAGAAGGCCATAGCTGGTCGCTGGCCAACGTCTACTAGTGAGCTTAGTTCGAAGGATACAGGATTCATGTTACAAGCAATTAGGGGATTGTTGAAGGATATAGCGATGAACCTTGAGTTTGAGTTCTTGGATGTTGTAGCAGATCGGGAATACTTGGTGCCACAGATTATTCCACAGTCGAGTTGTTCTGCTTTGAAAGGAATTCCTAGTTAGTACGTGAAAATGGGAACGGTAGGGAGAGAGACTGAGCCGACCAGACTAATCTAGTGTTGCGGGTATAAGATTGCCGTGGAGGTAGAAGAGCGTGTATTTCGTTGGAACAATCAGCGCTGCTATATTCCTATGGTGACTCAAAGGGTTGATCATTGAGGCCCTTTTTTGCACTTTATCTAATCACACCAAGGTGGTTTTCAAACACCCGCCCCACATAAGGGAATTGTATTCGAAAATAGGCCGATTGTAGGATTTGTATATTATACCACTAAAATGGTTCCCTTGAATAGCAAATATAGCATCAAATATGTTTAATTTTCAAATTAAAATTTATATTTTGCCAGTTTTGGTAAAATCAATATAACGATCCAAGGTAAAATTTTTGTATTAAAAGGATGATTATAAATTTTAGTTGTACTAGAAGATTTTTATTCGCCGAGTGCAAAAGGTAGATACTAACACTATTCAAATATGTATGAAGTCTGTCTAAAATATTATGCGGTGTGATTTGATATTGAGGAGCTTCATATTTTTAAATCATTGAATTTTGAATTTCTTCTAAGAATTTTATTTCGACAAAAAGTAATACAACATTTGCACCTCGACTAACCAATTCTTACGGACAAACAATCGCAACTCGGCAAAATATTCTATTACAGGTTTAGAAACTTCGGCAAAATTTCTTCATCTGTTACCTTCATATATTAAATTACAAGAAAGTTTCTGTTTTAATAGAAAGAAGAGCATTCACATACGTGCAAATCCTTCAAGGAAAACTTGGCCAATTCCTAACACAGTAATAGCTCTTTTTCATTTCTTTAGTTTCGCACAAAACGCCTGTCGTAGAAGTTTAGTTCCCATCACGTGAGACTTCACTATTAAGGATTACTTGCTCTCTTATTCCAGGAAGTAAATATATTCCCACATTGGAGCCATTTATCTCCTAAAAAGAAGCCCTCAACTGCGTCTAGATCCAAATTGACATGGGGTATTGAACTAAAACGGACCTGTTAGAACTGATATTTTCACTATATAAATATCTCTAATGACCAGTAAATTGCTGTAGGAAATTTATTAAGGCTCCATCAGTTTATCCTTGCCGTAATGCCAGGCCGCCCGTTTGCGGATGTGATTAATGATCCAGAATGAATATTTAGTGGAATACTAACACTTATTCTAGACTTCTACTCTTAGTGCTTAATTAAAAGTCTTCAATTATTAAGGATGATAAGATGTCCGTAAAATTGAAGGTTCTATTCCGAGAGGAAATAAATTGGGAAGACCTCTCCATGCCTTGTAGTTTGGTTAGTCTGAGTTGGTGTCAGCAATTTCCTTTAAGCATTTCGACGTTGCAGTTGAATGGATTTCAAAAGCTCCTTCTTTGAATACTTTTTTGCTGACATTTACGGTCATATTGAAGACCTGCCAGAACGGTGCCCAGAAACATCCATGCAATAAAATATTGCGAGGTAAGAATACAGATCAATACCGCTTGAGCGCAAATGCTAACTAGCATTCATTTCAGCATTCGTCGTCAGTAATTGTATAGCCTCCTCGAAATTCACTCATCGGAGTTGCATTTGTAGTGGACGGGGTTAGCAACGGTGCCCCCTGCAAGGATATAGCTAAAGGAAGTGCCGATGGGGCGCAAAGGCTTACTGCACCTCTGCCTTCGGTTACTGAACGATAACGGGGAGGACGTCCTGATCTGAAATAAGGATTTGTTAAGAAAAGTTTTTCATTCCAGAAAGTAAATTACCTCTCACAGTTGCATTTCAGGAGCCTTATAAAGGCTGCTCGAAAAGTTCGATTAAAAATTGTATAGATGATGGGGTTGATGGTTGATGAAACGTAGCCAAGCCATAGACAAGTATCCACAACATGCTCAGGAACATGACAATCGGGGCATGCTGCGAAGATAATATTAAGGATAAAAAATGGAGACCAACAAAGGACGAATGTAAAAAAGACAAGTCCAAGGACTTTAGTGGCCTTTTGTTCCGTTGCCACTGCATTCGCCGACAAGCTGGGCCGCTTGGTCCTGCTATTAAGAAACCTAAAAGAAAGAACGAAAATCCAAATCAATAAAATAAAAAATTGTTCGCGTCAGTTCACCTTAAATTTAAATTTAAAGCAGGTGGTGTGACACTATTAAAGGAAAATTTCAAGGATTTGATCTTGGATTTCCTCGTCTCTCGACCGATGTTTTCCGGCGTCTGAGTCCCTTGATCACAGGTTGTCTGATGAGCTGAGCTTCTGGCGGGACATGATCCCCCATTAGTATATCCTAGATGTGGCTGGGACGTGCTCATTCGCATAGACGAGCATCTGTAATGGCAAGATGAAGCATTTAACCTCCTTTTCAAATTTCCCTTTTCGCCTCAAATATGCCTCTTCTCACAAAGAAGCAAAAGGTCAGTGTAGGTTTAATTTAAACCCAGACGCAGCTTCCGCAAACTAAATAAGGCCTTTGGCGAGACTAAACGGCGCGACCTACTACTAGATTTTTAGTTGGGCAAATTCATCAACACACTTTCCCGTTATTTCTACCAATTGCATTTCGGTTTAATTCATTGATTTTTTCGAAAGTCCTAAATAGAAACTGCCAAGGTTGTAGTTGGTAATTATACGCTTTTTAGCAAAGGCCATGGTGACTGGAAAGGTTCAAATTCTTGCTTAATTTGTTTTTATGTACATTTTTTAGACTTCCAAAGGGCACTTCAACCTAGTCTAAAGTGTAGCAATTGTTCTTTATTCTTTCGCATGAACTTTTTAAGGATTGCTTTTGCCCGCAAACTCCAACAATCCTAGTAGAAAAAACGAGAATCTTTAAGCAATCTTTTTAAATGTACTCAAAAGAAATCAAAACAATTTCAAAAAGAAGGTGAAAAGGCCAATGTAACTCAATGTTAGTGTCAGTAATTTTCACTTTTCTCTTTTATGTGAGAAAACGAAACCCTGAAACCGACGTCAAAGGATTTGACTTGAGTTTCTCTGAATTAATTGCGAAAGTGGGAACTCCTCGAGCTGTAAATCCGGAAGTGCTGCCAAACTTGTATCAACTTAGAGACATTGATGGTTGCCCCTTCCTTTCCCACCAATATCGCCAAGTCCCAAATTGCAGACTTAAAAGTTTCACTCAAGACCTTTACGGACATTAATTAATTTCGCCGATGGAAATTTCAGACACTTGCTCACCCCTTCGGATTTTTGGGTCAAAGTTTCGACTTTTCTTTTAATATTTCTTATCTATTCTTCTGTAGAAATTATTTTAAACTTTTTGGAAACTTTTAGCAGCTTTCTCGTAAACTGCCAAGTTTATTGCCTTCGTGGCAGCCCCTTTATTATTTCACTACAAAGGGCCGTCGTTTTGGAGCTGCAGGACTGGCCTGCACAACAATAATGGAATGTGTTGTTGTTTTTAACGTGAAATGTGACTTTGGGAACTAGATAAAAATTATAACAAAATGTAAGTCTCATAAATTGCCACATAGTGTTAGGATAGCTCCGCTTCGTGTAATATGTATCTCAGATTAAGTGACGATATTTAGTTTCACTGCAAGAGTATTAAGGTCGGTAAAATCGTAGCGTCACCTCCTTGCTGGTGTCCACTGTATAACTAACGTGACCATACGTCCCGTTTTGGGCGGGACCGTCCCTTTTTTTGGTCCTTCGTCCCGGTGTCCCCGTAAAAAACTTGGAATCTCGGTTTGGAATCTTATTTCACTATGCCAAAACGCACATTTACGTTCAATGTTATTTTGCAAGCAAAATACCCGTTTATTAAGCAAATAAATACTCCCTCGGATGTCAGATGTGATAAGTGTCGCCCAGAATTTCGAGTTTCCCGTAGTAGTGTGCAGGTGATATTGAACAGCATTTAAAATCTGACAAACATAAAAACGCCGATCGTGTCGCTGCTTCAAGTTCTTCAATGAATCGACAAGAAATTTGACGCGCCAACTTCAAAGGATTTGGATATAGCCGCGGCAGAAGGCGTCTGGGCCTATCACACAATACAAGAAACCCAAAGTTTTTGCTATGCGACAAAATTTATCCAATCATGTTTCGACCAGAAATTTAGATGCGCGCGTGCTAAAATAGAGACTATTGTAGTAAATGTTTTGGCGCACACAGCGATCAAGGAATTAAAAGAGGATCTTGGTAAGTCCTAATGTATTACAGTTTCAACCTTAAGAAAGTGTGCACCCGTAAAACTACTGATATCATTGTTAATTATTTAGTCCAAGGGTTGACAGAGAAGAATTTGGCTGCAAAAGTCGTGGCATTTTATGGGGACAATGCAAACGTTCATGTTTGGACGCATTAATTGGTATTGGATGCGGAGCCAGGCGCGGATTTAAGGGGGGGGGGGGGTCATGGGGGTCATGACCCCCCCCAAAAGCGCTAGCTGTTTAAAAAACAAAATTGATCCAACTAAAAAAACAAAAACAAAAAATAACCAAACGTCCAAAACCGACCCAACTTTTTTGCAAATTGAAGCAACGACCTTAAAAAATTACCTTCAAGGTCAACTACAGATTGATCTATACTTTTTCTATATATTTTGATTTGTAAACTCTGAAGTTAGCTGCACTCACAAGAAAGGGCGCGTCTTCATCAAAAACACATTTTCTGCTATTCTCCGCTCAAATTAGGGACAATTAAAGAAATTTTTCCCACAGCTATGAGACCGGTGCCAAGTGAAGGATATGGGTTGTCTAAGCATGATTTTCACAACCCGCAGTTCGAAAAAAGGGTTGTTTTTGAGAAATATGTGAATTTTATAGTTTTTTCGTCTTTTCTCTATTTTTAAGAGAAACTATGCATTTTGGTCAAAATATCAAAAGAGCAAAGTTATAAGGCATAAAATTTCCTGCAAATTTTGCCTTCACTGTTTTTTCGAATACGGCATTGTTTCGCCGGTAGAGCTCGTTTTGCGCCTTTTTTCAGACTCTGTTGATAATCAAAGCGTCCAAAGAAAGGCCGTTGAAAAACTACAACTACTACTTTGATCTCATTTAATTTTTCATACAATTGCATAATTTTGGCTCAAAATCTAAAAATGGCGCAACACGGCCTCCATCGGCGAAAATATGCGGAGTTGGGAAAAATTGTAAAAGTAAAATTTGTAGGTAATTTTATGCTCTCCAACTTTGACATTTTCACCAAAATGCATAGGTTCTCCACAAAATAGAGACTTTACTTGGCACCGTTGTGGGAAAAATTTCCTAAAAACAGCGATTTTTTGACTAATTTGAGCGGACTACGTTTGTTTTTAATCCACGAGAAAATTCGGTTAGTTTTGTTAATTTTGTGTTTCTCCCTAAAAAAGCCTGTTTAGACGTTTCGCTCCCAGGAACGTTCCTCACGAACTTTGTGGATGAAGGGAGAGGTGGGGTGGTACTTCTCATCAACCCCACTACAGTTCCGCGCCCAAACAATTTGGGGATTTGGGGAGATTCCAAAAAAATTTCGCTCGCTGCGCTCGCGCATTTTTCTTCATACAAACCCGTACCCGCGACAGAATAATGGCCCATATGCTGATTTCTGTATAAGCCCCCATCACGGTCAAACAAATCATCAAACCAATTTTCGACAAACAACGCACACATTTATGCTTTGACATTTGTTGGCCATCAACGAGGGAAACTTTCTTCAAACATCCCGAGCGACAATTCACATAATGTACTGCAAACAAAACGAAATTTCATTTGCTTTACATGGCACACATAAAAAATACACACACACATTTAAGCTGTTTGATGGAAAAATTAAACCAGACGAATATTTTCTTCAAACAACGGCCAACTTCGAAATCTTGTATTTTATACACGCACACTTAGAATTTTTTCGATTTTGGCCACAAATTTGATGGTTTGTTTGACCGTGGAGGGGGGCCTTATGCAAATAATGAATTCAAATGATTTTTATTCCAAAATAATTTTTCGCTCGCCGCGCTAGCGGGCCCCCAAAATCACGGGGCCCTGTGCAGTTGCACATCCTGCACATATGCCAGCCGCGGCACTGCCCCACTACCTCCTTCATCCACAAAGTTCGTGAGGAATGCTCCTGGGAGCGAACCGTCTAAATAGGCCCTTAGGAGAAGATATTTTTTCGCCACTTTTAATTCCGTGACCCCCCCAAAATAAAATTCTAGATCCGCGCCTGTGCGGAGCTTATATAATCCACAACGCAATAAAATCTGCTGCAGATGGCCTACCCACAGTTCACGAATGCATTATTCTATATTATTATTGAATTATTGGTAATTATTTGTATATTATTTTTTTTTCTATTTACACGGTTCGAGTTAAAGCTCTGAAGGAGTTTTGCGCCAAAATTGGAACAGAATATCAGAAAATGCTAGGCTATAGCAAAACCAGTTGACTTGCGCTTATGCCTGCCATATAAAGGGCTTTAAAAATGTACCAATTATTAAAGAACTACTTTTTGAGCATTGAAAAATGTCCTCAAAAATTTAAAAACTTTTTTGACGACCCCAAACAAGAATTGTGGAATTGAATTTTTTTACACACTCAGTCAGCAAGTTTCATCAAGCTGTATTGAAGGTTCAAGGTCAGTCTTTATCGGCAATTGAAGCTGCAAACGAAATTGAACCAACTAAAACATAATTTGGCTCAGAAACAAACTAATCAGTTTCTGTCACATACAGTCCGTAGTTTGATGGTGAAATTGAAAGATAATGGCACAGATATTGACGAAGAGTTTGTGAAAAGTACCGCTACAGAATTTTACAAAACAAGTTTATTTTGAACCTAGGCTGGTATTCTCAAAATTGAGTTCCTTTATGAATTGGCCCTACTAATTGAGATAAGTAAACCGATGTCCCGTTTTGAGGCAAAAAATAAATGGTCACGTTATGTATAACCAAGCGACGACGTACGTACCTAGTGCCCAGAGGAATAGCTGGGGAACTGTTTTTAACCGTCGTTGACGCCCGTTGATCGTGCTCCTGCGATTTTTACTAATTTAGCAACTATTGCGGTTTTAAAATTCTTTCTTTTTTCTTCTCCGATTGTGTGATAGTAGTGTCGTGGGCAAGTGATAGTGCTTTATTAATACTTATAAACTATTGATAATAATCTTGAAATTCCCGTCACGATAATACTAAACTTGGACTTTGCACCTTTGTGCCAACATAATATAGCCACTCTCCAATTAAAAATCTCTTTAATTTAATCTCTTCAAAATGTACAAATGTAGCAATAGTACATCCCAGCGGGGAACTTGAGCGCTTCCACACGGCAGTTAATGCGCTTCTTTGGAAGCATGGAGTGCTTGCCTGTTCCATTCCACTTCATTGCCATCAGATGTCATCAGAAAGATGCGATTCCCCTTTCTTTACTTAAACGCGCTTCTGAAGCTTGTGAAATGGATGCAGCGGGAAGCACTTGCGATTATTGTTTTCTTTGGGTATGCGTATCTGTGACATCTCTTTCCATGCGTCATGCATTGGACTTTCGCGCTCTTCGCTCCAGTATGTGAACGAGTTTAAAAAATCACATAAATTCTACTGCCCTGATTGCAAAGCAATAAACCTCTCACCAGTGGCGTGGCGTGCTTTGAATTTTAGGGGATGCAATCTGGCAAAATTTGTGTGGAAAAACTCGGTTCCGCGGATGCACGTTATATATTCAAAAGGAGTATTAAGATTATCTATATTATCATGAATAGATAAAATAAGTCTTCTATTGAAATTGCAGCGAGTGTGGGTTACTTTTGGAAGTTTTTTCTTTAAAAAAAAAGAAGATTCGGCACTCACGAATCTTGTCACATGATTTCGATAAAACAATATTTAAGCGATAGGCAATGCAGTGTACAAAAAGAGCATTTGGAAGTTTCTTTAACTCCAACTTCACCCGCCTTAACTGAAGCTCCGTCATAGCAATTGTGACTTGGAACCACATGCGAAATTCTGCATAATATGAGCTACATGTTCATGCAAACGAGCTGCTCTTCTATCATCGGAAATATTTTTAAAAATAATGAAAGTTTCTTTCGTGTCACCAGAGGAAGAAATGTATCTCAGAGTGGTTGACAACATAGATCGACAGGAAATATCCGTGCATCCCTTGCTTCCAAAGACGCCACGGCACTGCCTCTCACATATATTACTGGCGATTAAGTCTAACAACAACAATTTAATGGATCTGACGGAGTCTCTTAGTCAATTGAAAAATGATTTTGAAGCTCGCAGCGCGAAAGCTTTCAGCTCTGAAAAAAATACGCAGCTCTAGTGCAAAACTTCGACGAACTTTCGTGCGCAGTTGATGGAATCGACAGTAATTTCGGTAATTACTCCAAAAATTTTGACATTATCTCCAAACTGGACAAGTTATCCACTATGAATAATAATCCAAATAATGATATAGTCAACGAGGTGTCAAATTTATAAAATTCGAGCTGAATTCCATCAATACGCGATAAAAAAAATCAAACTGACGGGTTTGCTCACAAAAGCCTCCGCCTGTGCCGATAAGCTGGCTACTTTCGATGATCCAGCTGCAAAATGATTTAAAGGCGCAGTTCAGTCATCTGGAAGCAGAATTTGCGACGGTAAAGTCTCTGTCGGTGGTTGACGGCCAGACAAATGAGAATTCGAATGAGGCTTCTAATCCAGTCCTAGATAGACCGACAATATCTCTCTCAGACGAGTTAGAGAACGGTCAACTACGTGACAACTGGATTGCAACAAACCAAAGCAGCTAAAACTGTGGGGATAATTTCACATTGGGTCATCCTAATTTAACTACGACTGACCTTCATAGCCAAACGTGGTCCATCCCATCATGCCCATCTATCCAACTACCACCCGTACACCTACCTAAAGCAACTATAAAAAAATTTGGAACTACTTGAACACCAATCAAATGGGAAAATAGATTAAAAAAATAGGCGCTTCTAACAAGGTGACTGATAAGAAGAAACCGAAAAAATCGTCTCGAGGCGGTAAAGGAAGGACGGCCATCACACCCAGAACCTCGCAATCTAGAGTTGAAGTCTCCACATATTTCCTCAAAGGTGCACACCCGCAAGCTGATCGGTTTTGGATATACAACTTCTTCAAAACGGAATTCGCCGTAGACACACAAAACTGTGAACCTGTACTACCCCGTAAAACAAGTTGTTACAATACCGGAACTTCAAGCTGCTCATGCCTACCAGGTATGAATGGCTATTTCTCAATTCAAAACCGGACGTTTTCAGATGGAACAACCTCAGCCTCAGTCTTAGGGAAGGATAGGTCAAGTAGTGGATCTAGTATTAAATCTATTAATATTCCAACTAAATCACCTAAAAATATTCATACTAATAAAAAGCCCACTGCAATTAGTAGTAAGATCAATACTAACACCACCCCGTCCTCAACTCCTATCACTAATTACACCCCAGCTTCACCTTCCGCCGTCCCCATCTCTACTAAATACCTAACACCTAAACCCAATTCAAATTCCACCTCATATCCGAATTTTTTCCGAAGCCACATTAATATCGGTGGTTGTTCTTACGCGGACATCAACGATATTCCCACAAGCAAACCTCCTCTGCCGAATGCGCACCAACCACAGCCCATTGTCAATAACAAACTCAACAGGCTCCTCAGAGAGTTTCGAAAGCGTAAAGCTTTTCCTTGCCTACATGCACAATAAACCGGATTCTACCTGTATAAATGGACCAGGACTAGCCTTGCCATCTCAATTCAACAAGAAGGTCTACCTACAGATCTTAATTCTCTTCTAATTAACTCCCAGCAAGTAGACAAGGATCTATCGGCTTATGCATTTCATATAAGATCACTACACGTCTCGCAGCTTCAAAAAAGCCGCGATGAGATGAAAATATATTATCGGCTATAACTAGACATACCACTTAACTAGTAACTTAACTAGTTCCAATGTAGTCCATCTCCCAAAACCCAACTTGCCTGTGGACATAAGACTATTCTATCATAATTGCAGCGGTATGAGAGGGAAGTTAAATAAACTGTTTATTGGCGCTAACTCGTGTCACTTTAATATAATTGTTATAACAGAAACATAGTTAAACGAGACTTTTCAGAATGAAGAAATCCTAGATATCACCTGGTCAATTTATAGGTGCGATAGAGATTACGTTTACACCAGTCTCTCAAGAGGAGGGGGTCCTTATAGCCGTCAAAAACTCTTTAAACAGTTCATTAATCACAACCAAACGATCACCGTTTTTCGAGCACGTATTCATACGGATCAAAACGGGTAATAAGCATATTTTCATCGGTACAGTCTACAGGAAACTAAGTGATGCCTCCTTCCGCAGCTGTAGAATATCCTGTAGTTACCAAGGTCAAATGTCACGTCTCCCGTAGGGTTCATCATCAAGCCAATAAGTGAACGATCATACGCAATACGACTCCGAATGAAATTCTCCACCTTATCGATCATAAACGCACATTCAGAGACGGAACGGAAAGGGGAGATGCTGTAATAAAATAGACCATACATACATACATAGACAGACAATAAAATCTGAAGTGAGAACCTAAAGTTGATCAACTATTTAGTTGATCAATAAAAGTTTGACCCATTTCCCATGGAGACTACACAAGGAGTTAAAACTACGTGTGGTCAGTTTTCGCTTGATTAATGGTGGCGGTGCAGTCAAATGTACCCCAAAAAACATGGCCGATTGTATTTATCCGGCGAAGTTCGTTTATTACTAATATATTTTATGTTTACCAGCTTACAGCTGTTTACCAGCTTCTAAATTCAACTTATATCAATGCGATTATTCGTAATTAATCAATTTTTGATGTTTCCAATGAATCTTTATTAATTTTATGTGAGATACATCGGACAAAGGTGACATCTGTGGCCAAAAATGAACTAGAAGTTTAGTTTCTTCTACCCATCCATTTCCTGTCATTTTCCCCATAAGAGTTTTTCCTCCTTGTATATTCTCCATGTCATTTCCTTTCAACTATAATCGCTCAACTAAACTTGAGTCGTGACAACGCGCCTTAAACGATTCAGTCTCAGCACCTGGACCGAAGGACTATAGTAGCGGCGAGTTCAAGTGAAGTATATGAGTTTGTTATAAATGCACTAAGCTTATTTGGGCGAATCAAATCTTTCTCAAGTTGTTATATTTACAATTAGGTTTAAAAACTCATTTCTAAAGAACTCGAGCGTACAGCTCTGTTAACAATTAAAAGAAATCTAAGAATAGAAAATCTCACTTTGACGAATTTATAAACAATAGGAAGCAAAAAACAAACAATAACGAAATGTAAGTGAAGGAAAGAATGAGAACATTGCACAATAGCAACAATAGCATCTGATTTCGATTTTCGGAGACAACCGAGAATCTAAAAGTACAACATTCGAGGACATTATTTGACAAAGAATTTCTCATTAAAAACTCCTTATCAGCCCTTGTAATATCCGTTAATAGGGAGATGCACTAGTGAGCTGCATGAGAAACATTTGTGGACACCAGGACGACAAAATGCAGTGTCAAATATTCAACTTCACTATCCACAGATTAAAGTAGAGTGCACAGAGCAATTTGTTCCTATGTGGAATTTTAATGGAGTGGAAACGATAAATATATTATAATCTATAGAGGAAAAGGCAAGCGTACCTATTTTCTGTCTTAATTGAAGACTTCCCTTGAGAGCGCCAGTATACCCCTTTCTGCGAATGAGACTGCGGCATGCATGCTAACTTATTGCGACCCGTAGAATTATTAAAGCTTCCTCGGGTGCACCCGGATGCTGTGCTCACCCCCAGAACAGGCTCACCTCCATCGCCCTGCTGTGCCTCACACCCGTTGCCCCCATTGAAGCTCCTGCTGGAATCTCCGACGAATTTGTTGAAGCTGTGGTTCAGTTCTGTGCTTGTACTGGAGTGGTGCTGGGCGTGTGGCTTTATTGCAAAACGTCCTCCTAAACTGTAAAAATCAACATATTTAATTTTGTCCCAACAAATGTTTTACTGCACTCACCGCCTAAAGAGTTCGCTTTCCGGGTGCTCCGCAGCGAATCGAGCTTTCTTCTTCAAGAGCTGAATTGTGAGGGCGTAGGTCGTCACCATCATCAGCATCGGGACGTAGAACGCCACTAGTGACCCAAACACAAAGAACGCCCGGTTGTTGATCACGCACATTCGTGGCTGAGGCATTATATTAGATTTATTTATTATTCCTGGAAAACGTATGAAAGCTTTGCATCTCATTTCACAGCCGTTAACAGTGGCAGCTTACCTAAAACAGTTATTGAACTTGAAACCATCATAGCCATTACCCACACGAGCGCTATTTTAATTCCAGCCAGCTTCTTCGTAGAACGATGCCTTGAACCCAGAGGATTCCTGATGCCCAAATAACGGCCCAAGCTGATAAAACACATATGAAGGATGCTGGCCGAACACGCTAGGACGTCGCACGTCACATAGATGTTACACCACGTTACACCAAATGGCCAGTAGCCTAGAACAAAACAAAACGGCGTCAAATTGATTTATCAATTCATTATGATTTCAGGTTCGGGCTCTGTTTAAAGTATAGGAACAAAGTTGGAGGAGAAGCCTTTAGCCTCGTACAAACACCGGTCTCTAACCGGCGCGGCGTCGGAGACAAAAATTTAAGCGAGTAGGAATGCGTAAATCTAATACTTAAAAGTTGGCGGATGTTTCTTTAGAATTTCCGTCACATATTTCAGAAGATAATTTTGCATAATTAAGGAGTTCTAAAAATGTCTAAAATTCATGGAACTTTACTTCATTATCAAATATCTCTTTTAAGGTGAGTTTAATTTACGGGATACAAGCTATCCACGGTGAAAGCAATAAATCCACGGTGCACGGGCTTCGATGAAGGGAGAAGAAAGGAGACAAGCGTACAAAGGAACACGCCAGATCAGCATTAAGTTTCAGCCAAGAACGCAAGTCGGCAAAGACATACTTAGATGGGAACCTATTAGCAAACCCTCATAGGATAAAGGAAAGGTGGAAGAATACTTTCAAAACTTATTGAATCTAATCCTTAAGTAAACGAAGATGCATTGACGAAGACATTTGAAGCTGTAAAAAGGCAATAAATCGCCAGGCGTTGATGGGATAGAAGCTGAGCTGCTAAAGAAAGCAGCGCAGCGGTTCTAACGAACCCTGCACGAACTCTTATCCAACATCTGGGTGGGAGGAATAAGTGATAACAGATGACTGGAAGAAAGCGATTACATATATCTCCAATATTCAAGAAAGAAGAGAAATTAACCTGTAAAAACTACAGAGGCTCACTCCACCAGCACCAGGAAAACGTCAGTCTCTACAGTTACTTGGATGGATACGCAGATGACGTGAACACCGCGGGAAGGTCTTTTTTTGGCAACAAAAGAAGCTTGTGTCGAACTAAAAGAGTTGACATAAGCCTGAATATCAACGAAGAAAAAACAAAAGTGCAACAATCCAGAGCTGGGGGATTAAGAATATCGGCGAACACAACCCAGAAGTAGTTGATTAAACAGCCTACTTTGGGTCTACAATTACAAAAAGGAACGAAGAAAATGCAGACATAACTAGGCGAATACTACTGGATAATAGAGACTTCTGTACCCAAAAACAAATACCACACTCGCGATTTGTGCAGAGAGAGCGAAACTCTCACCCCACAAAACAGTCATACGAAGAGTACTGTGCTATGATAGCCAGACTTCAACTATGATAAACCACGAGGTAAGCTGGGGTTATTCTGCATCACTTTGCTTAACAACGAAACCAGGGAGGTTTTTGAACGTAGCGTGGTTAACTACGAGTTAAAGAATAAGAAACCAAAATAACGACAAAATTTTCCATTAAATAGTCTCAGCTAAATGCTTCAATTATTTCGTATGTGTCCTCCATGTTCATTAATTTAATCTCACAAATCCCAGTTGGATTTGTTCATGTTTTTAACATTTAAACAACTGTCCCGCTCCCGAGCAGGGTAAAAATTTAACTACACCATGGTTAACCATGGGAGTTTTGCAACGCAAAGAGTTATGCTCGTGGCTATGTTGTAGTTACCCATGGAGTTTTTGAACGACAAAACTTTACCATAGTTACCCATAATAAGGTCCTTGTTATAGATGCACGAGTCAATCGGTTTGAGAGAAAAATTCTCAGGTGCATAAGAGGCCTAACATGAGAGGATGGAATATGACGAAGGAGATACAACAGCGAATTGTATGAAACTTTTGACGACCCAGAACTCTCAACCTTTATAAAAATTAACAGATTAAGACTAGGCAGCCACGTAACCAGGATGGAGGCAACCCTATTCCAAAACGGATCATGTTAGCAGAATTTCCAGTAGTAGGCAGATGCAGACTTAACTTACTTGACTTATACCCTTTTAAACCCTCATGGGACATAGAGCGGAAGCAGTTGCCTCCAGGGGACTCTGTTTTGCGTGACAGCTCTCAGCTCCATCCAGAGGCAATGCTAAACATCCAAAACTGGAGACATGGTGCAAGGGACTGTCAAATTTGGAGCAATGCTCTTCAAGAGGTGAAGGCTCGGTTTGGGCTGTAGTGCCATTGGATGGATGGATTAACTTTTTCTTGGTTTCCATCAATGAGTTCAAGAGTGTATTTCTTATATTTTTCAATTTCTTTATGAGGACTCTTTTACGGTTAAGCAATTTTTTCATGTTGGCGATTTGTGCACTAAAACATTTCAGAATTGAGGCACAATATATTGTCATGACTTCGTGCTCTGTAAATAGAGGGTTTAATTATTGCTATGAATTCTTGAGTTTCTTTAGCTAAAGGCGATGCAGCCTTTTGCCCGCATAATAATTGAGCTGAGGTTGAGCTCTCCGATGACGGCAGTTTCTAATTTCCATCGTAAGTTTTAATAGGTTCGTACGTGGCTCTTATTGCCTTCAGATACATATGGATTGAAATATTCGTCATGTTATTCGATTCGGAAGGTAGATAGTAGTTTTGAAGAGGTTGGAAAGTCTTTAAATAACACGAATTTAAATTGGGTTCCTTGATCTGTGGTGGGCGTTATTGGAACCCGATAGCGTGCCATCCAGGTAAGGAGAAATATACTCGAAATTATGCTAGCGTGAATGGTTCTTAGCCTCTGATGGAAATGATCTCTTAAGGTGGATTCACACACACATCAGTCACGTCACGTCTCAGTCACTTTTCCGAACAAGAAATGTCGCCGTCAAGGCTCAGTTAAAATGATGACTGTATTCACTTCCATTATGCTTCTCGGAACTGACGTAACTGAGACGTGACGTGACTGATGTGTGTGAATCGACCTTTAAGGTTAAAAGTTATGTGTGTCGTTGGGATTGTGGGATAGGTCCCCTATGCTCATGCGAACATGATAAAACCTTGTGGAGCGTCTTTGGCTCTTTACCTTGAAAATGCAGTTCTTTGTTATGATTACTGGTTTTGGGTCAGAAGTATTTGCAATTCAGTAGTAGTTAACCGTGTTGGGCGAACTGCTGGATGAGACAACTTGTTGCTTTAACTGAATATGGTCGAGCGCGTAGGTTCGGTCGATTCTTTCATGAGAAGTGTCACAACAAATTTTTACATCTTCCAAGGAAATAAATAGCGAAGACAGAGACATATTTTTAACTATAGTGTTGGATAACAGTCTTCGCAATTCTTGGTTGGATGAAGGAGGCTTGTTAATCAGAATATTGTGAAATGAGGAGCTGTTTACTAGGCTATTATTCCTGGCTAAAGATTTCACTGTCAAAATAGATCTGGTGGTCTGCCGTCCCCAAGCTTAATCATATGTGATAAGGCATGTGGTAATTGTGTAAAGCCCTTATAATGCGTACTAGCAATTCAGATTTAACTTCTGGGCTAACTTTAGAAGAAAATCCGCTACCAGTTGGTTAACTTCGCCAAAAAGAGATGCACTTAGGCGTTCATATTAACTGCTTTACACCGTTATGCCCTTAACCCCAAATTGGGTTTCCACAGGATAAACCATAAATTGAGTTGTTATTCCAGAATACAAGTAGTTTTTAGCCTGTCTACGTCTGCACCCATCTATTCATGGAGGCTATACAAGGAGACAAAACTCCGTGTTGTCAATTTTCGTTTGATTATTGGTGGCGCTGTAGTCAAATGTACCCCGAAAAACATGGCCGATTATATTTATCCGGTTCATGGTAAAGTTCGTTTATTACTAATATATTTTACGTTTAGCAGCTTATAGCTGTTTACCAGCTTCTAAATTCGATTTTATATCAATGCGATTATTCGTAATTAATCAATTTTTGATGTTTCCAATGAATTTTTATTAAATTCATGTGGGGTACATCGGACAAAGGTGACATCTGTGGCCAAAAATGAACTTCTAGTTTAGTTTCTTCTACCCTTCCATTTCCTGTCATTTTCCCCATAAGAGTTTTGTCTCCTTGTATATTCTCCATGCATCTATTTCTTGCTCGTTTGACGCTTCTTTTTTTTTGATTAAAAATCCTAGCTTCTGTCATGCTGGTCCGGGGTGTTCTTTTACATTGTACCTCAAACAGTAATAATATGTTGTTGTCCGTTTCTGAAATTTTTTTTATCAAATTCCACATCAACTTCTCATAAGTTTCCATTTTTATCCCTTTCAATTTCCTATTTTCTTTCATACTCCTGCTGGTTTCTTAATTTTTTAATTTTTCTATAGGCCACTTTATCTGCCCTGTTATTCCTTCAATGTTTTGTCCCCATGAAAGTGACTTAATTAACAGAATTTGAGGGACCAACAAATTCCGAGTTTAAGTAAGTTTATGTCAAATATTAAACCAATGCAAATGGAACAGATACTCTAGATAAATTGCGAGTTTCCCTATTGCCTTTTTTAATTGATAAGTGCATTTGCGTACCCACTAAGAAATGGACATAGAAATAAATTCGTGTCTTATGTTCTTCGGCCGAGTATAAACTAAATCTTCAACTCGCAAATTCGTACTCAAATCAAAAATATTTCTGCTGCAACAACTCCTTTTGAAGTTGGCAGGAGTGACTTGTTAGGAAGCAATCGGTTATACTATACTATAGAAACATTGCATTTGAATACATGATAACGTTCAAAGTATCAAAGAATCTGATGAGCGAGTGATGATGTGATGCTTGTCATTGGATACGGAAATAGCTTCTTCTTCATGATTTCCTTGACGCAGACATTTTATTTTTATTTTGTAGAAGGAAGATTATGTAACTACCCTAAATTTGCATTGCAGCCGATACTGAATATCCGCACAAAGTAAGCCAGACACACAAACGCGGAAGAGCGCGGCTCAATTCCAGGGTGTGTGATGATGTGGAAATAGATTCCATCAAAGAATCGCACATCTTATCCGATATTTGATTTAGACGAATGGAGCCGTGTAGGGTTTGTTATGCTCGGGAAATTTATTTACACTCAGTTATTACATTTTTATAAAAATGAAAGAATTTCCCAAAAGCTGAATTCTTATTCCTTATAGTCCAAGAGCCCACGCCCGCCAGACCTACGTCATTTTCTTAAAGCTGATATTTCGTATATACATAGTGTGATACGCAGTTAAGAACGTATGCACACTCGCTAACTGCGAGAATGGGCCCTTTTGTAGATAGAGGGATTGGGAGGTATAAAAGGGGATGACACTGAAAAAAAATCTGTCGCTTCATATGTAGGTTCTATTAGGGCTAAATAACCGCTAAATACTAGTTGCAGAAATTTTTGACCATTTGCTAGGGTGCGAGGGGTTAAACGGCTACTTCAGCTAGGGATGGCTTGGGGAGGGTGCAGATGGTCAAAAATTTCTGCCACTAGTATTTAACGGTTATTTAGCCCTAATAGAACCTACATACGCAGCGGGCGAACATTTTTTTCAATTTTAACCTCTTTTATACCCCCAACCCCTCTATCTACAAAAGGGCCCATTCTCCGAGTTAGCGAGTGTGCATACGTTATTAACTGCGTATTACACTATGTAACTATATACGAAATATCAGCTTTAAGAAAATGACGTAGGTCTGGCGGGCCTGGGTTCTTAGTCTATTACGAACACACCCGTTTTTTCCAAGGGCTTTACTTCGAACAGAGTATGTCAATTGGACTAGAAATTTTGAAATCGATTCTTTTATATTCAGGGAGCAACAATTTGTAAATGTCATAATTTATAATAATAAATCTGTGCTAAATTTTGTTTTAAATTAGTTTTATTTATACTCACCTAAGAATCCTGGTATCGCCCCCAAAGGCATTACAAACAAGCTCACGAGCAGGTCAGCAATCGCCAAAGAGAATAGAAAGTAGTTTGTTACGTTCTGTAGTTTTCTGTCCAAAGCCACCGCTAAGCATACAAGAATATTACCCAAACCACCAGCAAAAATAAAGATTATCACAAATAGGAACACCCAATCATAACCGTAATGCAGCGGTCTTTCTGCGGTATCACTGAAAACTAAATCGTTGGCGAAAGTAGAACTTGTGTTCCACCCAGAACTGGCGGTAGCGTATCGCGATATCACGTCAAAGTCACCGGTTAAGTTCAGATTCAGAAAACACTCCGTTAACTCACTTAATCCTGAGATAGTTGAACTATTGCTACTTAGTTTTGCATTATCGAATATAGATGTTTCACGCCACTCATTCGGACATTGCAACGTTCGACTTGTCAGTAGATCACAGTTATCTTTAAAATCACTAAGATTACGAAAAGCTTTACCTACGTGAGAGATGATTAGGCCCGGGAGCTTAGGCAATACTAGACTAAATTCCGGTATCGGATTTTCCAGGTGGTCTACTAGAACCGAGGTGTCGTCTGGACATTCGTTAAGATTTCTCCAAGGTTCCGCGAGGTTATCCAAATCCTCCTGAGGTGAGGACGACGATTGGCATGTGAAGAAAGAGGTTCCAGTCCTTGTGATTGAGCTGAAATTGCACTTGAATGTGTTGAACTGACTGGGCTCGTACATTGTGTTGTTCTGAAGTAAATCCGCTGCTGGCCGTTGACCTTGAAGGAAACAAATGACGTCCATTCCCAGCGATGAAAACCAGGCAATTTCACTCCGTGCGCAAGACAACTTGGACTCCTTAATTGTTGAGGCCGCCGCACTTGATTGAGAAAATGTCGACCTGTGCAAGTCGTTTGGCCTATGACCGACAATTCCGAGCAAATCCATTTCATTATCATAAATTTTCTACTTGCTACCAATGTGCTGTTCCAAAGTTCTGCAAGAAAAAGGATAAAAAGTTCTGGTTAATGCCAAAAATTCCGTTCGCCACAGGTGATTGATTGACACAACAATTATGACATGAGCAGCAGCAGACGTGAGCATGCAAAATTTTAACGTTTTATTTCACCTGGAAAGGTGCCAAAGATCTCTTACGGCTTCCATGTATATTGAACTATAATTTCACAACACTTGGAAGCTGCACCTGGACAGTCCCACCAGAATACGTGGCAGTTAATAAATTTTCGGTAATTCGTCAGAACGTTAATAATTTGTTTATGCTGGTCCAAGTGATTTTTAAATAGACTCGCGTAAAGTGATTTTTTACCACTTTCAAAGTTGTCTGGTGGGCAATTGATAAAAATAATGTGGTTATCACAGACTGCACATATTTCTAAAGTTTATCGGAAATATGTTTGAACAGGTGGAGAAAGGCTCCGCCCGATGAACGATTCACATTATTTTCACAGTATCAATCAGCAGCAGAATACAAGTTCGAACTGAGGAAGTTTTTCTCAAGTATGGCCGTGGCAGAAGCATTTTCAGGAAATGGAATTTTTGAAAAGAATGTAAATTAAAATACGAATTGCCCTAAGAAAAAAACCGATATTTCTTTGTTGTTGGTGAATGGGAGGCACCCTATTTAAATTTACAAAATAAACGTCTTTTTGCAGCCATATTTAATATTACATAAGCTTTTTAAGACCTATTGTTGATACTCATCATAACATTGTGAAGTTTACCAGGAGTGCATAGTCATTACCTTTTGTTTGTGACAAAAATCCATAAATAATCTGCTTACAACTATCAAATCTTACAGACACAGCAAAAGCATTTCTTGGGTTGAATTGTTTATATGTATGTAGCTGGTAAATTTTAAGGAACTCATTAATTTCGGACTTGGCTGTAACAATGGGTACTGAATTGCAAATTGCCTGACTTACTCATTAACAATTCGCGATAATGCTGAGTACAACATTAACGGAGCAGCGGAGATTAGCTAATTACAGCTGCAATCCATAACTTAAACGTGCGCTTTATAAATAAACAAATTATCTTGAAATTGCCGAGCTAAGGTCGCAATTTCGTAATATGTAATGAATTACCAAGTTTTTAAAGTTATCGCAAAGTGAGTTGTATTCAAAATAATTATATCCTATAACGCAGCACAAAGTGATAAATAATAAGGAAGTGAAATGGCCCTAATGCTTAAATGTTTTCTAGTTGTCTACAGAGCACTGAGCAGAAGCGATTCTTATTATTCTTGAGCTATTCGTTTAGTGTCATAAATAAGGGATTTAGTAGAGGGAAATTAAACAAAAAAACGAAGTTATGATGTAGTTGGGAGGTTGGATTTTTTTGTTTTTTTTTCTTTACATATGTTAAGATAAAGCAAAAAAAATGTCTGCAAAATAGGTCCTGTGCTGCACGAGAAAATTGCATAAATGTCCATTTTTAATGCATTTTGAGTGCATTGCTACACTATTTTTTAAATTTCTCCAGTTCTGTTAGTCGTAGAAAAATAAAAAAATTGAAAAATACTACTGAATGAATAGACTATCGAACTGATTCGGTATAAATACTTCAAAAATGAATCCTAACCTCAAAAAACCAAGATATATGAAATTTTGATTTATTTTACTAAAAATGCAATAAATAATAGGAAAATAGTCGGATTTTGATAAAAATTGGAGAAAATATGTATTTTGATGCTATAAATACGTAGTTGAAAATTTAAAAAAAAATTTAATTTTTACGGCAACAATTGGCACTTTTCGAAAAAAATTTAAATTGCTGCCATTTTATGCCAAATCATCGTCATCAAAAATATATTACGTTCTGCTAACAGTTTTTGTGGTTTTAATAGTTGATTTAAGAAAAAATTTCGATTTATAACAAAATGGTAGCTGTTTAAGTTAAATTCCAATTTTAGACTAAAAAATGAAGTCGTTATAGGTTATAAACAAAAAAGTATTTGTCGAAAAATAAAATCTAACGATTAAAAGCACAAAAACTGTTAGCAGTAATAAATTTTTTTTTAGATGAACGAACTCCGAAAAATCGTGGTCACCGCATTATTTTAGGCATTTCACGAAATGGCTGGTTGCTGCCTTATTAATTAATACATATTTTTTTTACCAAAATTTCAGAAAATGTTGTTAAATAGTTGTGTTATTAAATTATAAAAAAACATTTTGATTAAAGTAAACAGTCGCTTCAAAAAATAATTTCAAAAAAAAATTTTTTTTCGCCTAAAAAAGTTATGCACGCCCTTAAAACTATTTTTTGGCGCAGACAACTCGCTTTTAGCCATACCTATTTATTATTCTATGGCGTCGAATCTAAACCCTACACCATTTCGGCCGGGGTTGCCCAGGGGTCAATTGTATCACTCGCACCTTTCCTAATCTTTATTAATGATCTGCCCTCAATCCCCTCCAATAGATTGTCGACAGTACAAAGGACATTCCCTGAGCTCTAGTCTCCCACATAAAAAAAACACACTTCAAGACGATACTCTGAGTTACACTTACGCCTTCGACAATCTAGGACAACCACGTGCGAGACCTTGATCGTGAACTCATTCAATCAACACACACCAATTCAATCAATCCGGATATCGAATTCGTTCTTGATTGCCGCAAGAATCATGTCGAATTTATAATCTTCCCCGATCTGACCATATCAGTCGATATCGTTCTTACGTACTGGGATGCACACTTGGTTTGTTCTTACCCCAATGCCAATGTCATTTGTTTACAAACTCCAAAAACTCCTACACTCCGACAGTCCATGAGTATCTTTGACTCCGACCTACGTTAGAAGAATACCATTTATTCTTAGTATATTCTCCTATTTAGTTGCGCAGAGATCTTTTCTTGTTCATTCTATTCAGTTATGGAACAGTTTACCTGACGATATACAGAATGCGGTGTCTTTAAGTGTGTTCAGGAAACTTCAGTTACGCGAATATTCCCTCGTCACAATTATTTTTAGTTTTTTCTTTAGCATTTTTCTTTTTCTTTCTTGTTTATATTTTTAACCACTTTTTTCTTAAATAAACATTTCACTTTTGAATTCAATTGCCTTATTATGATTTTTAAATGCTAAGTGTTTCCAGCGTTAGAAGATAAAGCAATGTTGATGCACGCAGTTTAAAATAAAATGAAATGAGTTGTAGGTTTCACGGCACTAACTTATCCCAGGCGTGAATTCATTGATTAAATTCATTATACCTGTACGAGAATGCGCTTGATGATGACTACAAGCAGTACAAATTTTACGAAGTTTCTGTGGTATTTTTATCATTTTTGCAATGAATTTTCACTATTTCAATGTGTTTTGCGAGTGTGTCGAGCTTCTAGTTTTTACATGACGTAATGACAGTTCGAGGCGAGAAATTACACCTGTTGTCGAAAGACCTTTTATTGTTACTATTTTCCTTCTCAAAAAATAAAAAGTTCAGAGATTCTTTTCAATTCTCTCAGGTTCTAGTATAAATAGCGTTTTCATATTATGTTTCTCATATTTTTAATATTTACAATGACGGGGTTAACTTTTATTTAACTGCAATAGCACCGGCACCGAAAAGGCTTGTTACGTTTAACGAGGGGGAGATCATACATATTTCAGGCAGTCCGGCATTGTTGATGTTCATCAATCATCCTGGTATTCCATGTAGAACTTTGTAAATCGACAACAGCCTGTCAGCTTTTATTTGCCGGGTGAAATTCATTCAAAAGGAATGGCAACAAGCCATGGGAAAAACGTTCTTATGCAAATTATTCTTCTTCAACTCGAATAATTTTTGCAAATCTGATTTTAAGTGAAATTCAATGGAGTGGAAAACAGTCAGTGTGAGAACCCTAAGCTCTAGCCATGAATAGGTAATGAACCCCAAAATATTAAGCAGGTCTTTTGATAATGTTCCTGTGCATGAGTAGTGGGGTGTAATGATAAAATGCTGACCCAAATCACACTATTATAGTCCACTTATGTGCCCCCAAAATTGGACATCGGTCACGTTATCTTGACAAGTAAATCCTAGTTATCTGCCAGGCACCACAATCGGTTGGAAACAGGAATTAACGAAATGATTTCCATTTTCTATTTTTACGTTCTGCCGTTATTAATTTACACTCGCAAACTGAATTATACCCCCCTCTCGCTCCGAGTCTTGCATTTATATAATAATGATATAAGAGTGGAAGAAGTGGAATATTTTGATAAGGTATACTTTTTTGAGTTCACAATAAAATAATACTTATTGCAACTATCGAAGCAGATGAAAACTAGTGCTGGGAGCAGAAACAGAAATTAACTTTTAAAAGTTAATTTCAAATGGAATAAATTAAAACTAATCTATGAGTATTTAAGATTCCAAAATTTTTTCTCTCACACACACTGGCTGGAAATTTACTTTTTCTTCTCAGAATTGAGTGGCTCTAATTCATTGAACCGGAGTGTATGTTTACATACAACATGCAAAAAACAAGATACAACATACAGGTAAAGCTAATATAAAGTGTATAAAAAGTAATTTAAGTCCATTCACCATTTTTATAGAAAATCAAGTAAATTTAGCTAAATAATCATTTTCATTAATCGATTGTAACTTCCTGCCATTCTGCCCTTCTACAGAAAGAATTCTCAGAAATCTGAATGCTCCATCTAAATTTTTGTAAATTATTCTAGTTAAGAAATTTACTCTCAGTAATATTTTGTCCAATTTACATTTCCAAAACCGCTTAAGGCGATCCCGGTTTCAACCTCTAACAAAAATCTGGTAAACTTTTTTCCGTTTTACAGCTTGGTGAACACACATTTAGCAAGTTTAGCCATGAAATGGGTAACAGATTCGTTAAAAGAGTTTACCGCCACTACTTCACTGGTTTTTCAAAATGGAAGGAAGCAGTTTTGGAATTGGAGTCTTCATTTAATAAAAAAAGTTATTTTACGTCCTCTTAAACTCTTATGCGAAAATAACGCACTTCTTGTTTTGTTATATACCTTATTGAAATAATTTCAAATAAACCCTTTGATAAATAATAAAAAATTCAATTGCCGGGATCAGGAATTGAACCAGCGACCTTTTTGGAATATCAACGTCGTTTGTCAGACACTCAACCAATTGATCCATTCTCCCTATGTCGGGCTCGTTATGTCTGGCTCGCGGCTTATAAAGACTTTTCTTTGGTGCTACTATTTATTTAATATCTCCATCTTATTCTGTCTTCCTCAATACAGATCTTCCGTACGTTTCCGGAATGAACATTGAATGGGACCGTCCCAAAACGTCGTCCCCGACCTTGAAGAATTCTCTCCACGCCCGCAAAGATGTTTCACATCAAAAATTATTAAAAAATTACGAAGAGTCTTATTTATTGAAAGACGGGGCATTTTCTATGAAATCTCACTTCTGTCAAGGGTCCCGAGACCCCCGTGTTTTTTTTAATATAAAACTGCCAAAATCTACATATTTTCTAAACAGAGCTCGCGGCAATTTAGTTTTTATCATAATATCACACATAAATCTGCGACTCCCTTTTGCGGCATCTAAGTTTATAAAACATCAAACAGCGGCACTTTGCTCGGGAACTATCTTTGATGGCATCCATTATAGATGATGGTCATAAATTTTTTAAACTTTAATTAACCAAGGCTTTAACTTAAACTAATTCGTGTTTGAACGGCAGCCCAAAATTAAAGCAAGCGGCAACGAAAGGCGCTCAGCAATGTTGTAAACTAAGCAGATGTGTCTGCCATTATCGCACTTGGAATGCAAACGAAATCACTTTACGGGCTTCCGAAATCAAACTTTGGATGGTATTGATATTTGCTGTTACTAATTGCGAGATTCGTACGTTGCCGTGCACGGAGTTGTGTTGCTATAAATGTACAGCAGAGAACACCGCCAATTTGGCTCCACAGAGGAAGGCCCACATCTGGCGAAGCCATGAAACCACCTCGTCTTTAAAGTGTTGACTTTAAGTAATGTGATTCGATACCTTTAGTTATGTAACTTTGGCTCTGGTATCCCCACGTCTCGGGCCTGGTATATGCTAGTTGCTTAGATGAGGAGACTGCAAAAGATACATGTCTTCTTGATACACAGCTAGCGCTGCGATGGGTGCTGGATTTGCATGAAGTCTCGCTTTGTTGAAAAACGCCGACTGCTTATGGATGTTGACTTCCAACTTGACACCGTCGCTGACATTGGACACATCTGACCTCCATATGCACCCAAGTTGTAATTCGAAGCGATTGATTATCTTGTGGTAAATAATGTAACTGAGGTTTTCTCTTTGTTTTTATATCCGCCATTATCGCTCGCGCACTGACTGACTCGACTGCTAGTTAATAGCAAGCAATTTGTAACTTCATATTCACAAATCGAAACGCTACATACGTCAAGTAAACACAAATTGGCCATGTTGTACGCTAAGGCATTTTCTCCCTACTTCTATAGAAAATAACTTCTGCCACATTCGCGAGAACAGATTTCATATTTCATAAATCACGCCGTTCAAATGACAATTCCGCAATATGGAAAGCATCATTAACTAACTGTATTTAATGTGAATAAAACCATTATTTTCTCTGTAACAATACGAAATAAATTTTTTGTGAGCGTCCTTTACATAATTTGAATTGTGCAAGTTTTGAATCATCCACATAATTATTGGCGAAACCTGACCGACGTAATACGTGGCAGGCATTTTTTCCATGGGCAATTATAATTCGGTTGCTGAGATTTTTGGCAACAAATGCTGTGATGTCAGAAGTTCTTGCTTTCACTTATTCATGACTGATGGCTTCTGGCCACAAAATAAATGGCAAGTTCATTGGGTTCTATAAATAAGAAGCATCTCGTTCTTTTGTTAAGCGCTTTTCAAGAAAGCCTAGACCGTTACAAGCCACACAAATTATCTCATAAGAATCACGACTCGAAAGACAGTCTACAAGATTAATAACGACAAATTAGAATTTCAATACAGGTGACAAACAGTGTTATACATGTTTATAGAAACTTTATTTTACAATGTTGAGTATTATTTGATTTTATTATTCTTTAACGCAAATGAGAAATAACAAAAACTTAGGAATTACCTTTATACTATCAGTCTGTCATTTCGTTCAGGTCATGATGCAATGTCTAGTAGTAAGCTTAGTTTGAAGGATAAAAGAGAAAAGGGCAGGTTAGAGAGAGTCTAGGGAGTGCTCGAGATGATGTAGACATAAACCTTTAGTTTAAACTCTAAGATGTTGTAGGAGTTCGGAAATACTGACTGCGGAAGAGTATTCCACATCGGGATGTTCTATTAATGTACGAACTTCTATCTACCCGAGTAAAAATAAAAAACGGCCTTATAAAGGGCGAACACGGGCCGCTTGGCTTTTTAAGGGGCATATGATGGCCGTAGAGTTTTTAACTATTTTTCATGGGAGCACATACGGCCTTACAACGGCCAAATTTGACCAAAAGATTTAAAAGGCCAATTACTGAGCTGTAGAAACGGGCATTCGACGGGAAATTTGAGCCAAAAAAAGAATCTGCACCAAATATATTGTTGAATGTGTTTTATGGGAACTTCATCATTTTCGTTATGTACAATGGTTTTTTCGATTTATCCTACTTAAACATATCGATGCACAAGAGAAACGAGCTCGCCAGTCGTCGTTTTGTTGTTCGTGAAGTGTGTAGTGCGTGTTGATTTACATTTTAGTGGGAAATTTTGTTATTTAACGGCTTGAAAAAAACACAATAGAAAAAAAATCAAACATTTAATTGCAGTGAAATATATTTTCTTATAGGAGGGCGAATATCCGCGTTGCTGCAACTGTACCACCGCCGTATACCCATAATAGCAACCATACGGCCGCCGTACCACCGTCGTATGGCCGTTATTGGAACTGTAAGGCCGTTGTTTCACCGTCAATCGCCCCCTGTACGGCCGTACTGTTCTGCAACGAGCCGTCTGTTAACCGCCAGATGGCCGAGGACTATGTGTCAATCACAGTCGGCATTTGCCCGTTCTAAGGCCATCATTTATTTTTACTCGGGTATAGATCCTAGTGTGGGCTAAAAGGGGGGTGTTACTAGCGGACGAGTCTTGTGTTGCGGAAAAATATCGTCATGCAGGCAGAAGAACGGTAATTTCAGTGGAGCAGTCGCTATAAAATAGTGATAAAATTTTGTCAAAGCTGCTGCGTTCCTACGATGGCTCAATACAGAGTAGCCGTAATAAGGCATCTTGGCGCCTTAACCGGTTAATAACAGGGTACCAAAGTTCCGCTTAGGTCGTGCCTTCACGTAGCGGACGGTGCACCTGCTTGTTCACCTGGTAGTCTGGTACTGCCGGCGCCATAGCCTTTGTCGACTGGTACTTTTTGAGATGGATTATGTAAATAGTCCCGAATTTCATCTATGCGGTCTATTAGCTTAGTTTCTACAAGCTTATGGCTAACACAGTCAAATGACTTACTGAAGTCAAGATGCACAGAGAAACCAATGCTATCAGAAACAAGAGCCTTCCTCAGGTCGGTGGTCACCTTCAGTAGTGCAGTTTCAAAACTATAACTGCGGAAACCAAACTGTGCCTGCGACAGCATGATTGGATGCTGGAAACGCATGAACAAGAAACTCAAGAGAAATAGTCAAGCAACCTCTCCAATCACAACCAAAGACTGATAGTTTGGTGCTGTTTTTGGACTAGCGGTGTAATCGGGCCATAGTTACTTTTTAACTTCCCAGTAGGAAGTTATTGTAATCGGTTCGAAAATCGGATTCGAAATTTTCAATGTATTTACACGTTTCAAGGTCCCAATAGCATTTTACGCAAAAATTTGAGAAGAAATATGTGTGTATGTGTGTGTGTGTGTGCGTACGTATGTGGTCATTTTTTCCTGCACGATTTCACGCGAACCAAAAAAGATATCGACTTCGTTGAGGTACCGTTCGAAGCGTGTTCAAGGAAATATGATCTGAAAAGATTTTCATAAAAATCGGTCGAGCCGTTTTTTTGTTTGAACGACTTAAGTGATTTTTGTACCAGCACGATTTCGCGCGAACCAAAAAAGATACCGACTTCGTTGAGGAGCCGTTCAAAGCGTGTTAAAGGAGATATGATCTGAAAAGATTTTCATAAAAATCGGTCGTGGTTTTTTTGTTTGAACGAAGTTCGTGATTTTTGAACCTGCCCAATATCGCGCGAACCAAATATGATACCGACTTCGTTGCGGTGCCGATAGAAGTGTATTAACGAAGATATGATCTGAAAATTTATCGTTTCACCGTGAAAATCGGCGTTTTTTGTGTTTAAATAAAGAGACTTCGGCAAGTGTGCCAAGTAACTTAAATTAATTAGTTTTACTACTGTCTAATATACTAGTTGGAATGAAACCCGTTCCAAATGAGGTTAACTTTTATGGATCCAGCCGAGCAATAGCTTCCCACGAAATTTTCAATCATTTATCTATTACACTAATTTTGTTTACAACTTCGTCATCCTAATCTTGTAAATACGCACATATCATTTGACAACCTAGCGAAAGTATTGATAAGCAAATGTGACAAATGTTAGGTATTATATATTATATATTGATTATTGTTTATTTATTATTAAAATATCAATTAATAATATTCCAAATTCATAATACTGGGAAGTTGATCTTGTGGACCGAAAGGGTCAAAGCCGCATCCCAACTAGTTTAAAAATGCTGCTGGTTCAACTGTTAAGCAGGAAGCATATACATACATATATGCGTTACGTTACGCGTCACGTTGAGGTACAGGGTCCATAGGTACTGCGGCCATTCATTTGGCTTATTGTACTACAACCCATATACCTCATATTTCCACAGTATATTACGAGTTTCCATTGACACATAATTGCGTATTTGCGTTTGAAGCGCATGGCGAATGCGGCAATTCAGGAAAAGTTGAAAGTAGGTAGACCAACTTTTGCGTTTCGTGCGTTGGGTTCACGCAACAATATGTCAGGTCGCATTTTTGAACATACTTCCCTACAAAAATGGTGAAAATAACGCGGAAACGGTTCATAAAGTTCATATTGAATGCATTGCGGTACCAACCAATGTTGATTGACTTCTGTCGGTCTGAAATCGATCCTGTGGATGTGGATGATGTTTATTTTCAGCAGTTTGGCGCCATCTACCTCACAGCTCCTGAAACAATGGCACTCTTGCTTTTCTTTGGGGCTACGTTAAAGCCTACGCCAATGCTCCAATAACGATTGGACAATATTAGAGCTGCTAAAGGACAATATTAGAGCTATTGGGCAAATACAGAGCCGCTATTATGCGAATACGCGAATTTCATTAAAAGAATAATCGTTTTAAAATACTTATACTTTTGAATTTCAAGTTGTCATTGTAAACTAAAGTGAAGTAATTAAATTGTAAGAATTTCCTAGTTTCCTTTAATGTAAAAACGTTTTATGTTAGTTTCAAGTTGTGTTTAATCAATTTTCGTTCTTACTAACATAGAAAATAGTTATTTATTGTAAAAACTTGTTTTTGCCAATTGTGAATTTTTCCATTAACATACTTTTTGCTATTTAATTCTCAAAGTATCCACCAAGTAAATTTTACACAATTATAATTTCAGTTTATTGTCCGATGTTTTCGAAATATTAAAAATAATTACTAAGCGGTTCACGCATGCTTCAATCTTGGCAATATTTGTATATTCATAACTTCACTAAAAACACTGTAGAGAGTGAGTGGATGGTAATCATTGAACTTGAAGATTTCTGCATAATCGCCTTACTGCCGCTAAAAAAAAACGGTTGGTTCAATAATTGTGATTAATTACTGGTGGGCCTCACATGCGGCGGCAAAGCTAATTAAACACGGACCAAAGTGAAGAGTGACAGGAATAAATTTTGACAATATTCAAATAACACAAAATTTAATTATTTTTAACGAAAAGAAGAAAAAACAAACTCATCATTCGGAAATTTTATAAGCAGAAGTCGGAATTGCTTGAAACTCGTGTATGATTTCATGGTGATTGACAAATTTTGTCACAAAGCTTATTGACTCCGAAACGACGAATGACGAAAGCACCAAATTCAATGTCTATAGTCGAATGTCGATGGTCTCACTGAAGACTATTAGACGAACTTGTTGATTTCCACGGGATTAACTCCCAATTATTGTGTCAATTGTCATTAATTTCGATTACTGTTGAAAGTGGAATTTCACAAATGTAATTAAAAGCGAATATGAACCAGACCAAACTTCAAAGGAAGTCTTGCTATCAGCAGCAAAATTGATTGAAATGTTGTAACAGCACTACGTAGGCTTAATAAACTGTTACCTGAAATTCTTGTTGACTTATTAATGATGAGTACTTCAATTGCTGCATTAATTATAATGAGCCCGACTCATTAGAAATAGAGGTGGATAATCGTAAAGTCGCTTTTTACCCGAGAACATTTCGGAAAATGAATTGACTCACGCTATAGAAAATGGGACATGACTTTTCAAGGTGAAATGTGCCGCAGAATAAGTAAATTTTGGCGACATTTTATAAATTATTCCTGCAATTAAATGTAATTGAGATCGCATGGGAAATTATGAGAATGAAGCGGTAACAAGTGATTCCAACAAGTGATTCTATTATTTTTTCGTTTAGGTGAGTTTTTCAAATTAGTACAACTGGCAAAGATTAATGGAGAAGATCTTACTAGATTTTTGTCAAGAAATGCAAATTTCAACAGAAATCAGGGAAATCATTACCAAGGTGGGATACACACTTGAGTTTCATAGGGCAGTTCACCTTTGATATCCAACATATTTCTGGAAAGCACAATGTGATTGCGGATTTTCTGTCGCGAGTCGATGTCCGCCAACACCTTTCAGCTATGTCAAATTGGGAAAGCAACCGAGCTTGGATGTAGAACTTCAACATCCACTCAGATCGACACATGGTTGCAGCTTCCACGTTTTGAACTGGCAAGCAGACAAGGAATATACTCGACACGTCGACTGGCAAGATAGGCCTTAATGTAAGAGCGCCAGACGGATATCGTTGTCACTGAAGAGGGAGTACTGTAGCAAAGTACCTTGCAAAACACTATACAGAATACTGAATAAACTACTGTAAAAAAACAGTTTACAATGCTACTGTGAAAACCCCGTCATTTGTGATGTAAATGGTCCACAGTTAGAATAATTTTTAAAGTACTTAGGGCAATGTAAGCTCGATTGTAATTCACAGAAAGATTTGGAATTACGTGAATATGATGTACGGGAAATTAATAAACTACATGAAAACTCCTAAATACCAATATTAATCTCAACTTACCCGGACCAGGCGCTTGTGTAACGGCTAACCTTCAAAAAACTAAAATATATACTCTTTCACAAATTTATAAAACTATCTTTACTCCGGTATAAAATATTTGCAATAAATCAAAATTTCAATAATGCCCGGATTCTGGTACTTAGGTCTTCGTCCCATCTCACCGCCGAAACCAAAATAGATTTCAAATTGAATAAATATTTTGAAAGATAAATTTTATGTTAAAGTAAACAGAATCCGCCAGGCAAGTAAGTTTAATTTGTTGTACGTGAATCATACAGAAATATTTCACGCACGCAAGAAAAAAGACACTGCGTGTATTTTGCAGCTTCTATGCTTCAGCACATCAAATGTGGGAGTTAAAAAAGATAAAGATATTATTTATCTTTATCAAGAAGAACGCTTAATAGTGCGGTGAAATCACACACCTTCATCATCGTTAGGTCTTCCACACTAGGCATTGTGCTGCGTTCCCTAAAATAGGTTGTAATTTCTATCACCATGCTCTAGAAATTTGCCATTTTGGGGAGCATTACAAAGGCATTAAATTGTGGAGATAAGAGCGCAAATATACTCTATCCAGAGCCTTTTAAGGACTAAGCCACAGTGCGGCTTTACCTCAGTTTTCTACTTTTTACAGGAGATGAAATCACCTTGCCTGAAGCTTGAGGGCGAAATGTAATCATTTATGACTAGAAACTTGCGTGTATGAATTCTTAAGTGGATGCTTTAAACTCTGATAAATTACTTCAGTACTGTGACAGATTACCAGAATAAACAATTCTAATATCGCTGAGTGACAAAATTATAGTTATCCATTCGGGGTAATTAATTAGACGGACTCCGAAAGCGGACGACCCATAACTTCCCGCTCGCGACGAACTGAACAGAAATATTGAAAATCTGAGATTATGACTTACGAAAATCCAAGGTAAACTCTGGTCACTATAATCCTTACTTGATGCAATAATCCAAAGGATGCAGTTTCGAGGCAATTATACTCCCACCAAATTTTGACCCACTTTCACTTTAATTATTTTTTCCCATCTATCTTAATTTATTCTGGCATAAAATCACTTTCACACGATTTATATAAATAATGAAGACGCAACCGTCTTGAAGCCTTTCATATCGGCGCGGCGGTCCATTTTATTAAAGTACACGGTCAACCAATTCAACACACACGTCCGCCACGTAGCACTGCAAGAAGGAGACTTGAGCGATGAGATGGGAGCCTTATCTGCTAGAATTTCTACGGAGAGCTTTCATCAGTGCTTTCAGAAAGTTCAAGTGTTATTTTAGAACTTGTTCAGTCAGATTGTTCCAACAAGAGTTTTTTACCCCTCATGCAACGGGAGCGGACGACGGCGACGGAGAAACATTGATACATATCAATCGAAGTTGTATTTGTACACATGCTATTGCTAGCACCTGTATTTTAATGTTTTCCGTCGCCGTCGTCCGTTCCTGTCGCACTTGTTTGGGCCTTACAACATCTGCACAGATCTTCTGTACCTAGAAGCACGTGGTCGACCGCCACAAAACAATGATGCTGGAAAATACCACGCGCAGCTGGGGTTCGGGGAGTATGTATGTATAGTGTTTTCCCGAGCTTTCTGTTGTCAATAGTGGTGGAAATTTGGTGGGACGCCTGGGAATTTCTAGCACTTGTCGTAAGTCCTGACGAGAGTCCTAAGCTTGGCGGCCAATGGTACCGTCAACATCAACGACTTCCGCCACCGTCAAAAACGTGAAAATAGATTTAATGGAATCTATGGAACTTCTCTCAACGACAACGTCGCCATCTTTGCGATAGAATCTATTCTAATTTTGTTGATGGGAGAACAAGAGTAGGTCCAGTTCTTCTCCTGAACTTTTAAATGATTGTAATCTGAAATTTGAATTTTTCCCTACAATTTTCAACTATTTAAAAGTATCAAAAGTGATGTAAAGTGCGGCACAGAACGGCGGTTAAAAGTTTCATAACTAAATTATGCAAAATTCAACAAATGCCCTGCCTTTGCGGCACGCACCGGACTCTCCTCAATTTGTTACCCCTCAACCTTCACGATTAACGCTGCCCTGATGCTGAAAACGTATGGCTGCCTGGACGTTGGTCTTGGGTGGGGACATTATATAATTTTAAGCACTATATTACATCATTGAACAAGCTTATAAGATGGCACATAGATGGCGCCACTGTTGGCAAATGCATATTTTTTGGTAGTACCAATCTTCAAACGATATGTGTCAAAATTTCATGACATTCCGACCATTAGTTTATAAGTCGCAATGGTTCTAGTGACGTTACTTTTGCAATTTTCAAAGCAATGGAAAATTCTGCATTTCGTATGTTGATCAAGTTTTGCTTTTTAATGAGAGAAAATACCGTTGAAGCAAAGCAATGGCTTGACAGGTGTTATTCGGACTCTGCTCAATCAATGATTTTAATCGTGGTCGCTCAAATACTGAAGTTAGTGACTGCTCTGGTCGCCCAAATTCGGCAGTAGTTTCACAAAATGGTTTGGAAGACAGTAAAGTGAAGTTCGAAGTGGGTACCGCGTTTGCACACTGTTGACCAAAAAAACGTGTTGATGATTCAGAACACTGGAACTGTTTAGGCGAAATATAAAGGCAACTATGGCAAAGGGCAGGACTGCAGTAATTCTGCAGTATTCAACTACAGACTTCCAAATGCTGAATAGTGCAGAATGACTGCAGTCACGCGTTTTTGACCAGGGCCAAAATTGCACGAATTGCACTTCGAATTGCTTCCGCATTTACCGCATTCACCTGCTTTAGCACCCAGCGACTATTACCTGCTTTCAAATCTTAAAAAAAGCTCGCCGGAAAGAAATATGGCTCCAATGAGGAGGTGATCGGTTGGAGAAATCGTTCTATAAGAAAGGCGTAGAAATACTAGAGAAGCGTTGGAATGAAGGGATCACAAAAAAGTACAGCGGGGTGGGCTAGTCAGAGCCGCAGCTAGGCACTTTGCCGCCCAGTGCACATCCGCCCCTTTTAATGGCAAAATTTTCTTCGCTCGCTTCGGTCGCGAGTTTGTTTTGCTCTTTATAGGAATTAATATATAAGAAATTATTAATTAAATAAATTTTCTTTCTATTTGCCAAGGTCAACCAAGTCATTTAATAGTACAGTTCCTCTCTTACTTCAGAATCAGAACTGCAGAAGAATTAATTAATTTCATTTCATTTCTTCGGTTTCTATAGTATGATAAGACCCGCGCTGACAAGCTAAAAACGGATGGCGACTTCTCTCCTACTTCTTGCATTGCCACTGCCTTTCGTTTCGACAAAACTTCTTGCTTAGCCTTCTGCACTGCAAACTGATTTGGTCCTGAAAAGGACCGTTTCTGTTTATCGTTTCGTCATTCGTTTATCATTTATCGATTAATCCGGTTTTTGGTCCTGAAGGACCGTTTCGCGGTTCATAATTAGAGATTTACGTTGTAGTCGATAGATCAAATAGTCTGTTGCTGGAGCTCGACTAAAAGTTGCCATGCTCTAGCCAGCTACATGGCTGCAAATCAAAAATGCCTTGTCTTTTGACGGCTGTCGTCGCCCATTTAAATTGATATGCCGCCCTTGCCGTCATTTATAAAATATATATTTTGCACAAATTTTGCGCTCGCTTCGCTCGCCAAATGCCGCCCAGAGAAAAAGCACAGTCTGCACATATGGGTGCCGCGGCACTGGGGCTAGTATGGTACACGGGTAGCTCCAAAGCAGAGACAGGTGTGGAGCGAAAGCCCCGGTTTCAGTAGAACGATAAGCCTAGGCATCCTAGCGATTGTCTTTCAAGCAGAGGTGTACGCTATACTGGCATGCAAACTTAAGAAGGGTACCTACAAAAATAAACGGATTTTTATCTTCTTCGATAGCCAAGCGGCAATCAGAGCGATAAGGTCCCGTAGGACCAAGCCAAAATTAGTCTGGGAATTCCAAGCCCTTGGTGGGCTGGGTGTTCGCAATCAAGTAACCCTTGTTTGGGTTCCAGGTCCTCGCGGGTTCAAAGGTAATGAAAAGGCGAAAAGATATATAGAGCTTGTATTCGTCGGTCCGGAACCGGCTGTTGGGGCAGCCACTAGTTTGGTGAAGAGGGCCCTTTCCGAACGAACTTTGTTGAACACACCGAACGCTGGAGGTTCGCGTCTATGTTGGCTTGACTACCGAACCCTGCCCTAAAGTACCACTTAAAGAGGGTAGAAGGGGCGGAGGATCCCACCTGTAGGCTTTGCCTTGAGGAAGATGAGTCTGCTGTTCACGTTCTCTGGGATAGCTACAGATATGAGGCATAGGGGTGTAGTAAAATAGACCAAATAAAGGGCCGCGGTGCTTTTGGGCACAATATACCGGACCAAAAGAAAGAAAATATTTAAGAAACAAATCAGAAATAAATTTTACAAATATTTTGTGTCGATAACTTTACGTTGCACTTTCACAAAATGTTTTGGGCGTCAAGCTTTAAGACGCGTTCTCCAATTTAGTAAGTGAAGGGTTGTCTGTTATTTGTAGGTATAATCAGAAGGTGGAAGGTGTTTATAATCTATGTCTCGTTACTATGCTTTGCAATCACCCACAACACCATAGACAATGAAATTATAATACCAAACACGAATGAAAGAGAAGGAAGAGTAAGGTTAAATAAATAAATAATGTTATTAATAAATAAATTATTTTTAAGGTCTCTCGTGAAAATATTTTTCTGCAACCTTCAAGAATTTCTTGTTTACATCGGTCTGGAATATATAATTGCAATGTTATGTATTCTGGAATGCAGTAAAAATATGGTGTAGGGAAAAGGATACTTCGTGCTACTGCTGTTTTATCCCTTTAGAATTTATCTGACTCTGCTAAGGTAAAAAACTTGTTCATCGGTAGGTTTAGACGAGTTTTCACTCATAATATTTTATCTGAAAAAATGGTGTAAAGAGCTTTGGCCACCACGTTCTCAGTACAGAGGAAAATTGTCAAAAGCTTGTGAGTGCAGAGTTCACATTTCGGCTGAAAGCTGCGGATGCTCGGAATGCATTTTTCGTGTATATTTTGGAACTCTTCGTATGCAGACGGGCTGGTCACTACAGAAGCGCCCGAGATTGTGGGTCAAGGATAAAGGAACGCAATTAGGACTGAAAATTAAGGGATTTTAAAGGTGGGCAAATTTCGCATACAATTTTGCTGTGGTGGTTGCGATATATTTCTACAATGAAAGAAAACTTGTTTCGTTTCTAATAGCGGTGTTCCTTTTCTACTTTTAAGTACTCCGGAGTAGAAAATTAAGGGAACGCAAAATTTGTTGATTAGAGTAAAACCTATATAAACCTCTGTGAGAGCAGGAGTAGTTCCAAGTAAACACGAGTAAAAAATATCAGAAAAGGGACACGGCTGTTATAACTAGTGAACCTTTAACCCAAATTGAAAGTTTGTTTCAAATTTAAAAAGAACAAAAACTTTAGTTACTTCGTTTAGAAGATATGTTCGATATTTTGCATCTGAACCTCCCTCTTCGGTTTCTAACATTTTTCTCAGGTAAATGCAGTATGTATTTTTGCCTGTTCTGATGCACCAAACCATTCCCTAAAATTGGTCCATAAACAAGAATGGTTTAGGTCGCATTGGTACGCTTTACCTCCCAGGCCGATTGCCACCATCGCCGCCGTTTATGGTTACTTTCTTGAAGCTTTTGTGTCAATTTAGTTTTGTAATGGTCCTACCTACCCAATTCCTGTTCACAGTGTTGGACGTTTACATCCACTCTGCCTCACTCCATCAATATTTTCTGGCGTACGTTAGCTACATTGTCGCATAGACTTTGCTTTATCGCAAATTTTCAAAATTATTCAATTCACGTTGAAAGATTGACTTACTTGGCAAATTATTAACACAACAAAAATCACCCAATTTAATTCGCCTATTCACAATAGAACCATTGGAGTACTGCGAGTTTCTCACTTGCTTTTGGTGTATCCCTAGTGCATGTGCTGACCGTAATTTGTCGAATCCTGCCATCTGCGCTTTTTATCACATCTATGATAGATGATTCCACTAGGCTCTTTGTTCCTCAGGGGATCATCGGTCACTATTATGGCCGCATATCCTTTATGCATGGGTTTCACGTACTCATACCATTTGGTCCTTCGAGTGAGTTATGTCGTAAGATTTTTTGGTCATCCGTTAACAAGTTCATACAATAGTCTACGTTATTGAAAAAGCTCTGGAAAAAAAAATGGTTTGCTCAGCTTTATTTTTAGATGTTGCTCAAGCGTTTGACAAGGTATGGCCTGAAGGACTACTATATAAGCTGAGATTACTCTTTCCCAAAAAACATGCGACAATTTTGGAATCATTTCTCAAAAAGATTCTTTCGCATCAAGCAAGAGGATGCTTACTCGCACCTAAAAGAAATAAGAGCTGGAGTACCTCAAGGAAGTATATCAGGTCCAATGCTATACCTACTTTTCACGAATGACCTTCCAGTCCCCATAAATAGTATAATAGGATACAGTAATACTTGCAATAGAGAAAAGTGAAGTAGAATCAACCCGTATCCTCCAAAACGCTGTAGATACTGTAGTCAATTGTACTAAAAAGTGGCGTATACATCTTAATAGCACTAAATCAGTACACGTTAACTTCACTAACAAAAAAACTCAGCCGCTTCCTGTTACCATCTCTGGAATGCCAATCCCGTACTCCAATACTGCAAAATATTTAGGGATGAATCTAGATGCAAAACTTAGGTGGAAAGAGCATATAAAAAAGAAAAGAGAGGAACTAAACATCAACCTTAGAAAACTGTATTGGCTTATTGGTAGAAAATCAGTTCTATCTTTACACAATAAACTGCTTATATACAAGAAAATATTAAGACCCGCGGGGACATACGGAATTCAGTTGTGGGGATGTGCCGCTGAAAATAATATAGAAACTATCCAACGGTTCCAAAACAAAGTAATAAGAGGAATAGTGAATGCGCCATGGCATATAAGAAATACTGACCTCCATTGCGACCTTAAACCGAGGACTGTAGCAGAAACGATTGTGGAATACGCAGGAGTCCATGATCGAAAACTGAGACAACACATAAATCAAGAAGCAGTGGAACTCATCAGTTGGAATGGACTAATACGTAGATTGAAGGGCACCAAACTAGATGATTTAATTGGTGGCACCTCAATCATTTCAAATCTAAAATAATTTTGAATTTTGAATATTAAATAATTTTGTATATTTTGTATATAATGTATAATATTGTTTTCCTTTTGTCTTTTAATGTATATGTCAGATTTAAACTGCTCGTTAGTGTAAACTAGTTGTAGTTTTATGAAATGTAAATACTATTGTAACATTTCAATAAATGAAAAAAAAATCCGTTAACATGCTGAACGGTTTAACCCCATTTCACGATTCCAGCAGAAAATGGTATTTTTAGAAATTCCCGGGGTAGATAGTTATGTTAAAATTATTGACCGTTGTAGCACGTCATATGTTGGTCAGGCCTTTTTTTGCTCTTGATTTGCCAGGAATGTAGAGCTTCGAGAGAAATTCTCAACTGAATGTTGATGACGTAAGGATCGTCACGGCATCAGTGCGTCGCGTTTAGAATTCCTTTATGCAACCCTAAATGTATTCAGCCAGAACCAGGTGAGTCTTATTGCCATCTTCCGGGCTCCTCATCGTCTCCTCGATGGCTCGATTACAACACGCCCATATTGCGGCTTTTCTGCTTTTGCCCCCCTGCAAAATTCCATTGTGTACGTCCTTGTACTGCTCACTTACAGTTGCAACGTGGCTATTAAATAACGAGACTTGCTGTAAAATATTTTACTTTAAATTTATACATATTTATTGATTATCCCCTTCAATATATACCCCTCCACTATTCTTACACTTCTCTGTATGAATTTTCCATGGTTCAAAACAGTGCTTCAAGTCTTTCTCTGTAAGGTCCTTCATGGTGCTTGCCGCTTTTTGTTTTACTGCTTCAACGTTATCAAAACGTGTTCCTTTCAACGCACATTTGACCTTAGGAGACAGATAAAAGTCACATGTAGCCGGGTCAGGTGAATAAGGCGGTCTAACACTGGGATGCCATTTCTTGGTGAGAAACGTTGTTCGATTGTGAGTTTTTTTGGCACCATCTTTGCACGCACCTTTTTCATGTTAAGATCATCATGTAAAATTTGTCCAACGGATTCCTTGTCAATTCCAATAACTTCAGCAATCTCTCGAATGCTTAATCGACGATCATTTCGGACCATATGATTAATTTTTTCAATATTATCGTCTGTTTTTGATGTGACAGGACGACCCGGGCGAGCGTCATCCTCAAAGTCTTCACGGCCTTTTTTAAACCCTTTAAACCACTCAAAAATACTTGCACGTGATAAACACTCATTACCATATACTTTATGTAATAATTCGTCAGTTTCGGTGGCCAGGAATCACCCTTTAAAGGATTAGCCACTTAGTCAACAACATTCTGTATAATCTGAGAGTCACCATCTGCTCCAACCAAAGAAGGAAAATTTTTCCATAAACAGGCAAAAAATAATTTATGGCCAGACGAAAAATATTTACCAACTTATTAATACAGAATCTTATACCACTATTTTTGGCTAGCATACATAGCTATACTAGCTCATACACAGAGTGCCCAATCCCAAATGTGGCTTAAGGATAAATTAATATTTGCACGCACTCAACTCAGAATTTATGTAAATTAAGTGAATTCCACTATTGCTTGTTTGGGATATTACGCAATTTTTAATAAACTACCAGACACGCTAAAACAATTTCTTATTGCATCACAGCAATTTAACGCTTTGATAGTTCATCATCATTTATCCCTCCTCTTTGTCGAAGGGTTAATGCAATTATTGTGGCGCCGCAAACCCCTACGGAAAAGGAATTACACGTTTACTCTAAACAGTGGTCGTTTCAGTAGATAATATCAAAAAATCTTTTATTATGATTTTTTTAGACAGAAATTCGAGGAAACATTATTTTGCACTGGGTTTGGTTATGATCATCACACAAATGATTAATTTTGTTTGCACGTGGAAATTATGAGCATTACTACTTCAACCTTAGGTTTTTGAAATGACAAAAGAAGTAAATGCAAGGTAAGGACTATAAATATGGCATTCTACGACAATACAAATAAAAATATTTTACTGGTCCAAAAACTTATTCGTGCTCTTAATTAGTCTGCTAATCTTGTATTTCTTAAAGGAATGGATTTCATCTATATCAGTTAGAGAGGGTCGGATGACGCTTCTCCATTAATCAAGACTCTCCATAGATTCTCCGCATCAGTCGATGCTCTCGAGGCAGCAGTCCATACTTTAATACTTCATTCCTGCAGGAAACTTCGTTATGCTCAAAATGAAATCAAAACTTGCTTTTGCGCCGAGGTGCTTCATGGCGATACCTACGGAAACAGGTATCCACTCTCTAATATAGAACCAAGTCTAGATTACAGCATCGAATCTGGCTCGTCTCACCGGCTCTAAGTTAGCTAGGAATAAATAAATTAACCTCATAATCTTGGCGCAGTTATGTAAAGCAGTATAGCCGCATCGAAGAACACTGGCAATACAAAAACGGGGAGGACTGCCGTTAAAGGTAATTCCATTAAAGAAATTCCTTCCCATGTAAATAACTCGGGAGAAATTAGAAAAGTTTTGCTTATTTTCATGCCCATCCTGTCGCAGGAGCTGTCGATGGATATTTCACGTTTAGCTTTCCCCATGAAATTTATATGAAGTGATTACCGTGATGAAATGTCTAAGAATTTTCCTCAACTGGGTGCTCCGCTCCGCACAATCATGTAACTGAACACGATATTGCACAAGGGTTTATTTGCGGAATACCGTTTCTTTGGTACCTGTGTGGGAACGGGTCGATTAACTGGTTATAGGAAAACTGACTAAACGATAATTAAACTTTTATATAACTCGAACAGGGCAAAGTCCGTCGGCCAAGAAACGTGTTTGCCCGATTGCTTGTGGTATTGTTCATATTCAACAGGAGGGAGGTGTAGGCTCGATTAGAACCTAAACCAAAACTCCTCAGTCCTTCATGATATTTTACTGTAGCAACGACAGTAAAAACTTGCATTTAAGTGGAAGTTTCAGTGACAGGGAAACAGTCAACATCAACTGGCATTGTTTACGGGGCCATAAATAAATAGACCGGGAAATTAGCAAAGAAAACACACGACAGGAGACAAAATTCCAAAATGGCTGAAAATTGGTCCACAGCTTCCTTGGAACTTTGATATGGTGATATCTCCGGCGGCCATGTTTTTATTTGTGATTCCGAAATTGTTTTCTTAAAAAGTTTTACCTTGAGAATTTAGTCTTAATCCTAACTCTTAATCTGAAGAACTCTAACCTGAGAAGAACTATTACTATGCCCAGGTCGGACTCAAACTCAATTTTATGTAAAGAAAGAAAGCAACGGTTCGGTTTAAGATTTGGTTACATACTGAGATTGACATACGTCAGTCAATACGTTCGGTCAGTAAGGTGCCTTCTGTGTTCTTTTATATGCAAAGCTTATAGAAATGCACCTCAGATCTTTCTAGTTGCAAATGGAATCATTATTAAAATAGTATTTTTTAAATTTCCTGAACCCTTCGGGAAGGAGCCGCTCACTTTGCAATTAATCAATCTCGAAAAATATGGGAAATTAGAAGCCGTTGTTTTGTCCTTCTACTTATGCCTCAAACACATATCTTGAATCCCGTCATTCTTCCTTTGAAAAACACAAAGCACTTTGTTTAATGGCTTTCTTCAAAAGAGTTTGATGCTCCCGAAGAAGTGTAACAAAAAGGATTATGGCATCATCAAGTCTACATTAGTGAGTACATTTTTGTTGGATGGCACAGTTGAATCGTTTTGTACGTGCAGCGAGTTGGGCTGCAACGGGAACAAAGAATTTTCGTGACTACAGATCTCGCTTTGGAATAGCGCAGCAGTGAGTTCTGTAGCCATTCAGGGTCGTTGCATAGGGACGTGCTGCAATTGAAAAAAGGAAAGGACGAACAAAGCAACAACAACAAAATCCATTAAGCAGATGAAACATTGTACGGTGAGCCACTTTAAAATTTAACTAATGCGAAAGCAGCTCATGCATTTTCTCCGGAGAAAGTTATGTAGGTAATTGAAAGAGCTTCCGTTGCTTGTGTTCTTCAAAGACAACAGTGCAGACCCTAATGCAGTCCCACTCTTAATATCGCATTGAGATAAAATTATTTCGCGGCGAACACGGGGCTAGTTACCGGGCATTAAAAGTAGTATATTTATTCTGTGCATGCATAGGAAACTAACTTATTCACTGTGTAACAAAATTAAAATTTAAGTTTCCCGCATACATGAGACCTTAACGATCTGAAAGATATATTCTCATGGAACAATTTTGTGAAAGGATTTTTATTTTATCACATCGCCTTCAAAAGTTATAAACAATTAAATATTAGAAAATTTTTGACTGATAACCATATATTTTTTTTACATCAATCGAATCGCTGCTCGCCGAAAAATAAATCGATGTTTTTAACTATTTTTAATGTTTAATTTTTATAATTTTGTACTATTTTTATCAACATAATTTTTATAAAGTAATCTATTCAAAAAACCTGACACATGCATACCAAAAACATGCATGGTTAACAGTCAAACGTGTTAAAATTGAATTGTTAATAACTATTAAATGCGATGTGATATAACAAAAATCTTTTCAGGGATTTGTTCTAAGCGTTTTCGAGCATCTGAATGTTAAGGTCTCATTTATGCGGGAAAATCAATGTTACACTGTGTTATGATTATCCTTGAGTTTACGCCTTTGGGGAGCGTAGGGCCTCTACGAAGCTCCTCCATCGGTCTCTGCTTTAAGCTATTCTGTTGTTTTCAATCCAGGTTTTGTCGTCCTAATCTTCGATTTCTTTCTTTGCTGCTCTTCTCCAGTTGTTTTCTATCTACCAACTATCGTGGAGGTACGGGCTGGATATTGTGAGTCAACTAATTAAGCACTGCACATTCAATTTTTATAAAATCGGTAATACGCTGGAGAAGATCTGTCACACAGCACTATGACTGGGAAGGGTACAAATCTCGTGGCAGTAAATGAGAGAAGACCACGTATAAACAGTCAGAAACATAAGCAGACTTTTTTCGTTATCTGCTAATATGTTTACTGTCAAATTGTCGAAATGTTACTGCTTTGTTGTTAGTGTTTGTCTGGTCAACCACATGATGCGAGCGTTGTTGAAAAGTTTCGTAAATATGGCTTCCACTCGTCACCGGTTAGTTGCGTTGTAAATTCGTAAACATTTTCAAAACTTCTGCAACATATTATAATTCAATCTGTATGTTTTATGGAAGAAATATACCCGACCTGCAATATTAAAATTGTTTTACTCCTAACCCCTGGCTACTGAAACCAGATCCTGCCACGGACCCTGTTCCGAGGGTTAACAAACTCATTTCACCACATGAAAAGCCAGGACCCTTTACATTACACCAATTTGGTAGCCCTTTACGAGCTATTTCGGACTGTATTTTCGCCGGAGTCTGCTGTGCGGAAACCTTTTAGAATATGAAAGGCAAACTTTTGATGTATGCAAATTGTGGACGTAGTATCTTAGTGCCCTTTTACGGAACTCAGTGTTTCAGTTACTGTGGAAATCGAATGTGCGTTTCAAACAAAAAGCCAAAGGCACCAGAAATAAAACGATTTAAAGTTCTGGTGGCACCTTTAGAGCAAAGTTATTTTGGAAATAAAATGAAACTTGCTTCTACATGGGAAAATTAAGTCGCTCTTGACGATCTACCTTGAGGCGATCTCTACCTTGCAGGCTTTTATCCATTCAAAATATAAAGTTGTGCCCTTTCTTAGATTTTATGAGCTTTGCCATTGGTTGAGTAAATTCTGCTTTCTTATAGATTTTTTTATTTTATAGGTGGGATAAAGGAGTATAAAAGTATTTCTTTCCTTTCGCATAGGCCAGCAATAAATCTTTTGGAACATAAACTTTCAAGGCTCTCAAGACATTTAGTAGGCATTCGCCTATTGTCGTAAACGGCGGAAATTTGATGTTGCCATAAAGTTCGATAGGTTGATACTTATGTGTTAACGTGATTGGACGTGGTAGTGAGATTATGATATGAATGATTACCTGGATCGCAAAAGTTTATAGAGCATTCAGTTTAATAAGTGAAAGACACACTTCAATTTTATCTCGTGAGGATACTCTCAAACTTTGTTTACTTACCTGAACTTGAAGAAATGTGTTTATTGTTGTAAAATTTCTTACAAATTGGCGGCAAAAAATCATAATTTTTAAATAAATTTTTGTATTTTACTGTAGTTTCTAATTCATGGTTTGCAGTTATTAAAATATTGAGTTTGTAGCTATAAAAACGAGAAAACTTGTATTAAAGATTAATGAAGCCTGAAGCCTGAACTAGTTTTTGTATACTTCTCTATTTTTTGATCGTCCTACACTTCTTTTTCCTGATGGTCTGCATTGAAAATCCTAGCTACCATTTTTACTTCCGAAGCTAGCACAACATGCCTGAGCCGTTGTAGTCCATTCAATTTTATGTATGTAACTATATTTATTTCGTCATACATTTCTTCAAGTTCTTCGTTAGTTATAATACGCCGTTCGTTTTGGTTAACCCTGGGAGCACCAAATATTCTTCTTCTTCTCTTAAAAGTTTCCTTTACGTCGTGCGCTTTGCGTGCAGTTATGGCTTTGCCACCTGCGAAGGCTGGTATCTGAATGAAATTCTGCGTTGCTCATTATTGATTCCAAAAACAACGTTAAAAAGTATTGGCAAGGTCGCATCTCCTTGTCACAGCCCTGATTCTTGAGTTTCATCGGCAGTAGTACACCTTGGTTTGCGGGTTTTATCGAGTATATCCTCTCGAGATCCACCGTTTTCAGTCTGTTCCTTGGCCAGGCAGGGCAGCTTGATGACCCCTCAGTATGTGCCCTGTCATGCCCAGTCTTAACTAGAACATGGTCAAATTGGTTACTATATCGGCCATCTGGCGTCCTTAATATGTTGTATATTCATGAAAGTCTCCTAATTAATAGAGGGCAATATATCGGATTCCGATTTGTGTAAAGGCTTCGGCTATCTCATAAGTGTAGAAATAACGCTTACCGGCAAATATAATTGAATTGCTTAACCTAAGTAAACAGTCAATCAAGAGGCATTTCTTGAAGCCCTTGTAGAGCTTTATTCAAAAATATCAAACCAATTTAACGCTCTTCGCTACTTCCAGGTACTACTTCAGTGAACGTCATATCCATATGTTGAATAAAAACAAAAATTAACAATTTACATGCCCTACCCAAAAGAATCTTGAACAGATGACTACGAATTAAGGACGTGCATAACACCCCCATGTCTCCTTGGTACTTATCCGGCATTTTCATCTTCCCAAAACCAACGGGGATGTAAATAACGAAGCGAATTTCCATAGAGGATGCCTGCGAACGTTTGTTATTTTGTAACGTTGGTTTTTCAGCACAGAGAGCAAATATTCATTATTTTTATCCTGCAGAGAGAATGTTTGTACAACTTCTTACGAGGATAATGGACGAATGATATTTAATGAATTTTCACCACATTTCCACTCCGAGACATAAACGAAAGCTGTTGGGTTTTGAGTCCTGTTCTAAATGAGTTAAATATGAGTATTGACTTTAACTGGGTTTGCGCAAATTGGATATTTGAATGGATAAAAGGGTTTTGCACCAACACCAAAGCAATTAGACTTAACGAAAAAATAAGGACACAGAACAAGTAAGCAGGAGTGGGAAAGTCGTCCTTTTGCCAACTGGAAAGACTAAAAAAATCCGCAAACTAAACTTACGCAAACCAATCGAAGATATATAAAATCGCTTTAATCCTTCAAGAACGTAAGCAATTATTCCCAAGTCCGTGCAATTATAAATTTTGAAACTTCTTTGTGTAGGCCCTACTAAGCCGTAGAGTCGATCGACACATATCATTAGATTCGCTCCAGCTGTATTCCCTTTAAACATTCCTGGCACTGAAGGCCTTTCTGTGGCGCATACAGCGATAATTTAGTATTACTTAAAGCACTATGCAATTAGTGCAAAACAAACACCGAGACTCTTTCTTCTTTACAAGATTTATTCGCTTCTCTGCAAGACTGCATGCAGGTATGAGGCCGAAATGAGTTTTACCTTCCCAGACTACACAGCACTTCAAGAGTACACAGTGTCGAGAGGAACCACGGCAATGTCAAGTGCACTTTTCATTAACCCCTATGCACAAGTAACCGTAATCCCAGCGTCTTTCTATTAATGTACCAAGGACTTGGCCGACTGAGGTGACACTGTAATGTCATTAGAATAACCAACTTCTCGAAATTAGTATGCAAGGTCACTTCGGCTAGAGCGAAAATATATCCGTGAGACAATCGCAATTTCGAGCACGAATACAACGCCTTCGCTTTTGCAACATATGTAATTCACTAGTCCAGCGGAAAGTTGGCATAATTAAACTAGGCTGCAATTTGCAGACACTATAAATCTTTAGGGCATAATCAGGGGTAATCCAAAATGTCAATCGGCCTATAGTCCTTCGAGGATTCGTGGCCCATTCTTCCTGTCATTGGGATGAAAACGTCTCGCGTCTACCTCAAACTCACGGGGATGTAACGCAGCTCTTGAACCAGCCATGGTATTACTTACTAAAGTAATTTCTGCCGGGCCGGATGCTTTAAAGTGGGTGGAGCTATTAATCGCCCAGGCTAAGCAGGATCCTCCCCAAAGAACACTCCAGTCCTTCTGCTTCGCCATTTTATGCAAATACGGCCAACATAAAAAGAATCGATTCCTTTTTTATTGATAAAACTTATACGCATTTTTAAAATCTAATCCATGTGTAAAGGGCATTGCAAATTGTGTCTAAAAACTTGAAAATACTTCATAAAAACATTCCGAGTGTAAAACAGCTCTGATCCCGATACGTAAGCACCAGCTTCGCTCGTTCTTTTATTGCGGCCATGCACTCAAGTTTGTCCATAAAGCAAAACTCGTAAAACCACAATATTTCAATAATGAGACAAAAATAAACTTGATTGGTTTTTATAAATAAAAACAAATCCATAACCAGCAGCCGCTGCTTAGTGCAGAGTGTGGAAGATGGCTTTTTACGGTATCAATTTGGCAGTGCGAGTTTAACCCATAAGTGGAGGTTAAAGTGCTTCGCTTCCCCTCGCAGGGCCCAATACTTGGTTGCTTGTAGTCCATTTAAGGGAGAGTGCACTTGTCTTTTCAAGTTGCAGGTCTGCAAAAAGGAATCATTGGAATAAAAAAGGCTAAAGATCTAAACTAGTGCTACTGTACGAATTCACACTGTAAGCTTAGACCATAATCTGGTCGTATTATGAAAACGAGGTGAGACTGGATATAAGTATTCGTACTCCTGCTTGGTACTCCGGAAACTTTCAAATCTAGGGGATATTTTTTTTAACCCTAAAAAGCGCGAAGTTAGGTATTAATGTCACAGTAGAATAAACACCTGAAAACACCAACACATTGGTTCCCGGCAATTGTTTATCTGTTTACGAAGTTAAAATAAGTTTAGAAGTTAAAAAAATTTACAACTGTATAAGAGCAAAGTAATGAATTTGAAGTTAAAAATCGCGAAAATTACAGCCCTTTGGTGATTAATTTAGGATAGTACAGAATATTTGAATGTAAAAGAATTTTGTTTTGTGTGAAAGAGCAGCACTCACAGGTAATGCCGCTTTGTACTGTTGATGCTTACTTCAGTGGGTGTTCGGTCGGTATGACGGCAGAACTGACAACCGTCAACATGTAGTTTTATTCCAGCTTCCAATATCACCGTGACAGAACGTTGACTTCGGTGGTCGAACCTGAGATGAGAATAGTTAGTTAGGTCGGGAAAATGCAAAGGCGAAGGACCATGCCGCGGAGTAGATTCGAGTCAATGATCTCTTGGAAGTTGATCGGGTGCCTAACCCCTAGGCTACCGATACCGAGGCCCCTATATTGTTGTAGAAGCAAGCAAATTTTCGACTACAGCACCGACACAACCGCAACGATTTTCACGCAAAATTTGTATTGTGAATGCAATTAGAGCAATCAAAGTAAAGTGGAATAATGAAAACTATAAGTCAACAAAGTAAATAACAAAATTATATCTCATAGTTCTTTCTTCTCAATAACAAAAGCAAAGCAATAATAGGAGAAGTTATTGAACTTGGACAGGCAGCGGCTATACAAGATAGAAACTAGATTGACTTGGTCGCCGTTGTTGTGGTCCGAATTCCATGCAACTTCACATGAAACCCCGTGCTTTCTATACGAGTTTTGGACGACCGCTGCGCAAATAGTTTCGCCTGTCGTTCCAATTCTATTTACTCCACAAACATAAAAAAAACCTGCAAGAAGCTGTAAAAATAAGCTTAAAAATACAAACGCGAATGGGATTAAAACCGGCGTAATTTGGAGGTATTTATTTCCCGACCAACTCCCATGGCAACTTGGAGCGTTTGCAGCGTGTTCTGTGCGACATGTTTGTTGCTCGGCGGCGTGCTGTTTGTTGCCAGGAGCAGCACGTTAAAAATGGGGAGCAATCAATTTCCCTGTCCCTGGCCGAAACCAAAAACAATTAAATCGCACACACCAGAATTTTCCATTCACCGGTGGCTAATTAGCGTTTTTCTGATTTTCGGCTCTGCGAAAGAACCATTAGTCAGCAACTCCTGAGCCACTGAAAGGGAATATTAATAACTCCGCTATTAATTACGTGCTAAATGCATTGACGTTCACGGTAATGACGCTACTTGGGGTTTTTTCTGCAGCGCTTCTTCGTTCGTTCTGAGCCCTCCGCATTGACAAAGCAAGTCTTGTTGAACAAGTCGCAGCGGGGAGGAGGGTAAATCAAGGTTAGGCAATTAATCTGCAAGCTGTGCTCGTAGGAAGGATCAACAGTCCGCAACTCGTTTGCTGCTAATCCATTAATGCAGTAGAACCGCTTTGTGGCCATGAAATAAGCCAATATTGAAACCTGTTCAAGATTATGTTGGCCGAGAATCTGCCGCGGCCATGTGGAAGCTCGCCAACAGCTCTGCTTTCGCTGATTATTTATTGATCCCTTTTCGCGGAATTGTTAGAGCACCGCAATCTGCCCTTGTTTGCTGACTGGCTAAGGATTTGGGGAAGGGAATTACCTTCTTTTTAGCTACTGCGATGCTATTCGGAAGAAACGTAACCCAATGTAACCCAACGTAAGCACAATTTCTCAAGTGGGTTCTATTCTTTCCGCTGACATGTGGGGTTGCCCACTTAATTTTATTTTTTTAACTAAAGGGTATCGAAAAATATCCCTGTAGTAAAGAATTTGCCTTTGGGGTTGGTAAAGTTGAGTGGAAGCGAGGGGCATTGCATTGCAGCGAGCGAGAGACTGTGGCCGCGTTTATGTCCAAGTTACTTTAACTCTGTTAAATTATCGCTGAACATCGTTCCTAGCACGCCATTAGACACTTCTCATTTTCCAACTAATAACACCGACAAATAATAATATTTCTCATTTTAGAAATAATAGTGTTTAAGGTGAGGCTTTTTGCATTAACTGTATTGATAGTCTAGGTGTTACACCGTGACTACAGAATTGTTGGTTGAATCAGTGCATAAACTAATTCAACAGGATTAAAGGTTTTAACGATGTAAAACTCTCAAGCTTCTTGAGTAGAATGACTTTATTTTCCGTATTCGGATATTTATAACCAAAATTATTACATTACTGATATACTAAGCTACTTGCATTATACATAAAATCAAACATTGGCAAAATTGGATTAATCAGAAATTATTATTGAGCCGATCATATTTCATCGGGCCCGTGCAGGCAAAAAATTGGAAATTGCAAATTGTGCAAGATATGCAAAATTAAAAAATGTGCACAGTTATAAAATGTGTGACAACTTATTTCTATGTATGTCTCTAACATTGTAAATATGTAATATCTAACAAATAGCAAAGCAAAAAATTAATAATAAGCAACAGCGCTAAATAAAAAGTTGTTTATAACGTTGTTAACATGCCTAGCTCAGTTAAAGTAACTTAGGCATAAACGCGGCCTGTAACTGATATGTGTAATGGGGCCTCTAGACTATCAATATTATTGTGCAATATATTGATTTGCGCAATATTATTGACGGTCTGTGGGCGATATTGAAAGATTGTCTGGGGCAAAGAAGGAAACCGTCAATATTTTGCTCAATATTATTGCACAATATTATTGATAGACTAAGGGCCACTTAAAATATGCAAATGCCAATCGGCATCAAATTGCGGCTGTTCTGGTTTTAGTAATTGCTGTTTTGGTTTTAGTAATTGACAGTAACGTCCAGTATGAATAGCTGATAAATTAGTCATCGTTTACACACATCATGTCATTCATCGTTCATCGTGCGTTCATCGAACAAACCTCGTAAAAACACGCGTAAACTTACACGTTTTCATGAATACCCTTATTGCGAAAATTGTAGCTATACGTGTACAATTTTCTAGAATAATTGGAACTAAAGGAATTGCTGAAACATTGTTCAAAAATGGGATCTGCGTTAGCAATCGAAAGAATATTGCCTAAGAAACAATATTTGCTCTACTTGAACAGTTTGATTGAGGTATTTTTTTTCCAATTCTAGGACTCAAGTAATTGCTTTTAAATTTCCATTTCCATTCGCTTTTCCAGTTAAACGCACCCACAGTTATCGATATTTATTACTTTTTATGGTATGAAAATCACAGGACACCCCTATTTGCTCCGACTAATTTCACAGCACAGCAAAATGACAATAACCAAAATATTATTAATTAGTGATAAAATTGAATACCGCGGAATTGACGTCGGTCCTCATAATTTACGGAACGAACCAAAGGATGGATTTTTTATTATTTAGGCGCTTAATTAAAGTTACTCTTTTAGGCAATTAGGTTCGCTGTGCTTAATCCGGCGGATTTGAAATTAAATTTTAGGCGGTACCTTGATCCATTCGAAGAAAATTTAATTTACTGTAACTAAATTTTCCCTTTGGTTTCGTTAGGAACTTAGCACAAGGTCGTCATGATTTCGTCAAGGGATTGTAAAACTCGTAAAGTAATAAAATGCAAAATTTAAAACATTTTCTTCCAAAATTCGCTATCACGAAAGGCGAATGATGTGAAAGATACTCTGTCAGTGTGTTGGAATGGGGCCTACCAAGATAGCCAGCCCTTTAAAAACAGCTCCCAAAGCTACGATGCCAATATTAAAATGAAATGATGAACTTTCGTGAGGAAAATAACTGTCTTAAGGGACGAGGTTTTCTACATGGTATATTTTTTCAGCAAATCTGCATTTATTCCTAAACTCGATATATCATGCAACAACCCAATCATGCAATAGAGTTAACCCTTCTAATTCAGAAGGTACACTTCTTAGCTGGGCCAAGAAAAATTTACCAGCTCAGCACAAGTAGCACTGAGAGAGGCTCAACTAAAGCATGCAACATATAAATTGAATATGCAATCCCGAGAAGGTCACACCTCGCACATTTTTATATGCGATATGTGACCCCCCAGAGATTGCACATTCAATTAAAACAGAAAGAAATGCAATACACAAAGAATTCAAGTCAAGTGAGACTGAAAAGACTCCTTTTAAGGACGTCATTACTAATGCTCACGCTAATAACTTCAAACAGAGAAGCGTGCAAAAACAAAGAAAGAGTTGGACACGCAGGGAGTCACGCCACATTTAAAAGAGTCCTTTTAAGGACATCTTCAGTAGTTTGCATGCTAAAAACACTCCTATTATTGTAACATTTAAAAGCATGCGATTAACCGGTTCGTATAACTCATAGCTGGTGTTAGATGAATTAATGTGCAAGAGAGGTTGACCTCTCAGGTCATAGTTATTCACTCTAAGTGACGTACGGCCTCGTAAGAAGCCTGAGTCCACCTTGTCATTCAATAACCGATGAACGAATATAACGTCAGCGACCTCGCGACGCTTATGGAGAGAGCTTAAATTGAGCAATTTAAGTCTGCTCTCATAAGGCGGAAGAATAAGTGGGTCATCCCACGGGAGGTGGCTGAGTGCAAATCGGACGAACTTGCTTTGAACTGATTCGATTCTACCAACATGGGAGGAGTAGTAAGGAGACCATACCTGGGAGTAAAGGCCTAACTTAAGATTTGTACAAGTGCTTTGTGATAAGGGGGTTGTTGAATTCCTTGGACCATCTTTTTATAAATCCCAGGACTGAATTACCCTTGGAAGAAATATAATTGATGTGGGTGGAAAAATCCTTACAATCGAACCTAACCCCAAGATCAGTTACAGAGTTTACGCGGGAGACTATGTTGTCGAGAAAAGTATAGTCATATTCTCCAAAGCTTATTATTAATGGAGTGAAACATGGTAAAATAAACAAATCAAAGCCTAGGATGGGTACAGCAAATAAAATCTAGTTTAGAATGTCAGGTAAAAGATAGTCAGTAAATAATAAAAATGAAAACTCCGCTTCCTCGTTTAAACTGTTCGAAAAGTGCTGCTGGATCCACTGGATTTCAGTACCACGATGTTTTTTTTTTTTTTTTTTTTTTTTTTTTTATGTGGAAGACTAGAGCTCAGGGAAAGCCCTTTGTACTGTTGTGGAAAAGTAAATGCAAAATGCTAGGAAGCATATAGATAGAGTGAGGCATCAGCCAAGCAATTCCCCACTCTATATAATCATCTAACTGGCTTCGAAACCGAGCACCTCAACACTGTATGTACCTACTATTAAACGATTTGTAGGATTCAATTGATTTTATCTCATCCCCTTTAACTGCTAATAAAAGCAGTCTTACTTCAATGATACAATTCATCATTTTTTGGAGAAATAGATGTACAACCCTTCCGATTAATTGAGGCTCTCAAGCACCATCAACAATGTCAACAGCGTGCATTTTCATTAAAAAGTAGAACTGCATATAGCAAAGGAAACAGTAAACTAATTGGATGACATATGGGGAACCAGGTAGGCTATGACAGTAGCTTCCTGGTATCCTATATGAAATAATTAATAAATTAGCAGGCTGGAGATATTTCATCGTCTGGAGATCTTCATCGATGGAATATTTCCAGCCTATATAAGGCAAAACATTAATGTACAAATTTAGTTATCATCTGAAGCTCATTGTAAATACATAAATAATTAAATATAAATATATTTAATTTATTTTTGGCTAGTGGCCGTAAGAGCCGTACAGGCATTGAAATGGTTTGAAACTGCTGAAATGCCCCTTCAGGTCGTCGCAAAATGCATGGCCTCTCACACGCGCTTCGTCATACTCCAAGGACTTTTGCAGCACAGTCTTGAAACCTTCAAAGCTTGAAAAAGCCAAAAGTTCTTAGTATCCTAGTAAAAGTACTCGGAGATATTCTCATATTGCCGAATTATAAATTTTGCAAGTTCTACGAAACTATTTCCATTGCTTCATGGAAAACACGTAAATGAATTCTATTGAACAAATTAAGGCGACTTTCTCAAGTAATTTCTTGGGTTTCCCCCATTTATCTGCAAAAGGTGAATGTCGCGCGTCTTTCTGTGCCAAGGGACATAAAAAGCCGGCACCGAGGAAGAAGCAATGTAGTCACGTCTGCTACATGATTTCCAGCAGACGTGATGCTGTTCAACTCATTTAGATTCAAATGGAGGGAGACGGCGGCGGGGGGCTGTTAGCAAGAACTATTTTGCAACCAATTTAAATAAAATTTGTTTCTACGATCGCTAAAGGGAAGGAAAAGGTTCAAATTTGTGGACATGGCATTCCAATAGTACATTCATGGTGATTTAGAAAGGTACGAAATAATTCTGTAGTATGTATTGCATTGCTGTTTGATCAGAATGGCTGTTTGAAACAGAGCGATGACGTTGTCGTGCCAATGGGCTGCTCATGGAGTTTTAATAGTGAAACTACTATAGTTAAAGACACGTGCTATATATCTCATAGGCCTTGGTCAGGAGAAAATGAACCGGAAGTAGACTTAACGCCAAAAAGAGAATTCTGGTCGCATATATGGAGAAATGACTATTGAATACAAATTAACATTGAGTATATAGATTAAAGAGTCCTCGTGGGACTTCAAACCTTCCCTTCGCAACCTACATATCACACACAATCCTCCAATGAAAGCTGCACTTGCTTTGCTGGGCTAATTTTGCTAGATTGCTGTAAGCGCTTGAACATAGGAAGGAAAGTCCCCCGAGAAGAGATGGCATTTTCCTGACATCCTTCAGAAGTGCTTTGAGCGCGTCTGTCTTAGATTCAGCTTTAATTGGGGATACATTCCAACCATCTGGAGGAGAGCCAACCACCATGACGCTATCCCTATTATAAGAGAGCTATGGTCTTCTTCAACTAAGGACCTTTTCAACTTCGTCCGGCCTTTCCCTTAGTGTATGTAAAATATGCCTAAATTGGCCGCGGAATACATGGGTTGCCTCGTACTGAAAAAAAATTCTCCAATTCGCCCATTCAATATACCACCACCTTTCACAAGTCTGGTAAGCGGATTTTTGAGATGGTTCATTAACATTTTATTACATCTGATAATTAGTAACGCGCGCCGCGACACCAGAACCGATTTGTTTTACAATAAATCCATATTTTGAATCTGTGATGCATTTCCTAAGTTCTATTCAGTTCTGTTGTAAAGAAACACAAATTACACGAATATTTATGTTTACCTGGTTTCAAAAAAACTGAAAATAAAACTATTTCCCAAAAGAGATCCTTAATGACCTTCGACTGCGGTGAAACTAAGTATATGAAGTTTGTTGGATGGTCCCAGCGATAGGTCTCTCCAAACGAAACCGCCTACATATAAATCTTTTTATACCTAATTTTGCTGGAGAACAGCAACCTGGAATCCTCCACAATTCTAACAAAGAAAGACCGAACTCCCTGAGAATGACTATTTGCAAAAATACACCCACTAGGGTTTCCAGAGTGTACATAATTATAACAGAAAACGATGCGACTCCATTACAGCTTCGAGGAGTACACAGAGCCCTTTCTGAGATCATAAGTGTTTACAAAGAACCATGTTAAGAGATTTAAGTGGGTTTTTAGTTTACTTAAGCTAATGGAAATGATGACGACATCTCTTCACATTTTCTTTCAGTGAGATGTGTGGCATGGAGTCAACCACTTACAGCGTATGTACTCGGGTCATTATTTCCTATTTTAAATTTTCATGAACCCACCAGCAGGTTACAGCCACACCGCACAGATTGCCAGAGGTTATAACCACAGATATCACACAATCTTTGTTGCAGTTTTCAGTTTGAAAGGGTTACATTAATGGACCAAGGGCCTTCTTTGTTCAGCTTTGCAATTTCAATGGAGTAGGTTTCCACAGACTGGAGAATTGCATTTTTGTCGGACCACCTTATCGCAATTTTGGTGAAGCGTTGTTCCCATTAAATGGAAATTGACTTCTGCGGCTTATGAAGTACCTGAATCCTAGATATAACAGTAAATTGATCCAGGTGGTTTTCACGGTTTCATTATGTATCCAAAACAGATAAAGACTTCCATCCTCTCATTTTTTTGGGTAATCTTTTTACTTTTACTAATCCGAAATCATTTTCATGTCAAATTCTCGGTTTATGGCCCAGACCTTACTTTATTCTTTAGTGTCCATTGTCATTTCAATGAGGCAGTAAAAAAGGGTTTGTTAAGTTACGGGAACAGTTTTTATGTACATTTTATGAAAAAGTGTATACAATTTAAATTTTTACATTCAAGCTGCTATCTAAACTCTACAAAATTATTTCGGTTAACTCTGGTTAATTACCTACAAAATTATTTCGTGATGGTCACCCCTATTCCGCATCACTCCGGACGGACCTACCCAAATGAAATTTTTCTCTTTGTGAATTATTATAACTCTTTCACCAGCAAAAAGGAAAAAGGTGCAGGGCTAGTAGTTGGCTTTACATAGGGCATTAAAAATTAATCACCGTCAATTGTATTCCTCGACGACGAACTTCGTGCCAGACAAACTTTACGTCGCCATAAAGGGAATGCTTGTGGGATACTGCCATTTGCGAAGACACAACCACATGCTAGACGGAAGACTCCCAAACTACTCAGCATTGACGTTCTTGAGGATATGCCAAGGCTTTATTTTAATACAGCAAGAATACTTCTGTTTTTGTACTTTAGTTGTTCCAGTTTCATTTTGATCCGCTTTCTTCTTTTAGACTACAATAAAAGAGAGGTGGTGGCTATTTATTACGAGTTTTTTTATATGAATGAACAACTTGAAGAGGAACTATTCGTTAAGCTCCACTGCGCTTAATTGTAAGTATCCAAAGTGGCAAATTTGAAAAAGCCCACAAGATACAAAACGCATTCATATTGTCGATGTTGCATCAAAAAGCGTTTGTACGAACACGAACAACATTCAATTTGTTCACGACGCGTCTCCTAAATTATTGTTGACAAGAATACTTCCATTCATATTTGTTAGCATCTTAATCTACATATGTAAATGGAGCCTTTGAAGTTTTCGTAATTCTTGTCTGTTATAAATGAAGAATCGAATGAACTATTCTGCCCTAATTGGCTATTTTACTTAAAAACAAAAAAGTGAGGGACAAGGATGTATCTAGAACAATAAATCAGGTGAGGACGATAGGCTTACATATATAAAAAGTGACGGCTAAGTAGTAACAACATATGGCAAATACTATGGTCTCGGCTATCTATGAAAATTCCAATGGTACATCCTTGTTTAGGTTCGAGGTTCATTGTCTGGCAAGCCTTTTGGATCGCCAGCACATCCGTTTGACACATACTAGCTTGCAGCGGAAGGCACCAGGATGGGTTGAAGTTGGGAATTTGCGTTTTCCCAGTGCACAGCATTAGCTCGGTTTTGGCCTGGTTCACACTCAAACCGCAGCCTGCTGCCCAGCTGCCAACTTTATTCATCACATCTTTGCATGATTTCACGGTTGGAAACACTCGTGAAAACATTATCACTACCTTAGCGCCGCCTCTATCTACCTTTTGTAGTTTACTATTTATCGTTAGATAGTAAACCATAGTAAAAAGGCGGTCACGCATCCATGTGTTGTACCTCTATAAGAACGGCACTACACACTTTAAGCTTTGCACTAAGAATACCTGTTTTTAAAACTAGTTGATCCAGCTAGTTTAACCCTTCCGTGTCGACCTTCAGTTCATGCATTGGAAAAAACCGCATTATTTATGGACTGACCAATGACTTTCTACTTGATCATAAAAATTGCATACGAAGCGCATATATATGTATATGTGTTGTGTGTACCTTCTTGCCTAAGCATTTTGAGAATTTACTTCTTAATTTGGGCGTTGCAGATTTGTATCTGATGTAGGTATTAGATATTCATTCGAACGAGACAGCCATTGCGGCATCTGAGGCTTTTGATAAATTTTTCAAACATTTTTCAATCCAACATAACTTTTCGAATGCCTACTCCGAGAAAGCCCATCAATATTTACACATCATTGGCCATCTCAGCCAGGGATATCTTGGGTTATGAAATTGCGGAGATTTATGAAAGAAAGCCAATAAATTTTTAATCCAATAATGGCGGGTTTCTTAAATGACACCACAGATTGAATTCGATTTTCCGGTTCATTTGCTGCAAGCTACGGGGAACGGTCCCTGATGTGGACAGGAAACCTACCCTGTTTTGTTCAACGGGTGCTACCTTTCGGGGCTTACCGAATTCTTGAGAGCTGCTGCTGAACGCTGCTTTTCCTGAATAAAGAGCCGAAAGTAACATAGTTTTAAAATGAGTTTATGGGAGGATTTATAGCTTTTCGGCAAGTAACTAATTGAAAACGACAGCGCAAAATTCGGGAATGTACCGTTGGGATGATCCCACATTTATCTTTGTTTCTCGCTGGCCAAAAATCCAGAGCGGGGAGCCAAGAGCTCGAGAATAAATGAACGGGGCTGCAGGTTCTGATTAAAGTAGATTTCGCACTTCACTGCTGCAAATAAGGAGGATGAAAACCGATTGGTTATCAATATCTGACAATGCTGGATTAATGAGTGGTTTCGGTGTGGATCCCAGGCACAGGCACAATCGAGTCAATTAATTCAATCGACCTGTCTTGAACAATAATTCCATAATCCATAACGATTGTTGTTGACGTGATTTAATCAATGGCCCATCGGCCATTGCAAAGAGCCCTAATTGTGTTATCCTATTTGTATTGACAAGCTTCAACATCTCCACAAATCACAACTGCTGTTGGAAAATTGATGGTCATCGGAAAACATTTAAGGCACCGTGAATGGCTTGTGGAATGCTCTTCGTTTGATAAAGGGATACGTGATCTTTTGGTCCCATTGAAAACAATTATAGTTGGTGCTGGTGGTATGTATCGATGGCAATAATTGTGTATTTTTAATTATACTTTTACAATTGTCAGCGAGAAACGACCATAATAATCGATTTTTGAAATAAATCTAAAGACACGGACTTATAAATACATTCGCAGAACATTATTTGAATTGATGGAAATTTGAAAGAGATTCACTTTCGACTTGTCGCTGCAGCGAAGTGGAATATATTATTTATTACTGCAGAATAGTTTTTTTTGGGAAGCACGTAGCTATGTCAGTACGTGATATTGATGGAAACGTACAAGGCATCAGCGAATAAGTTCTTGGCCTGACTGGGCCAGCGTGAAAGAGAAGCATTTGCTGGCGCCAGCCTGTTAGCACGTTGTCATACAAGAAAGAGAGCAGAGAACCAATAACTGTAGCACAAGGACAAGAATCTTAATAAAAAAACAAACATAAGAAAACTGTGTGATGATAGTTCTCGATTGATAGTAAGTACATAGTGAGTGTAAGTCTACCATCAAGAAAGTAAAAGCATCATTTAAGAGAACTAAGATTCTCAAGGCTACCGCTGGCAGTAAAAACTTCCAAGGTAAATTTCATCAGAGAGAATTTTACTACATCCACAACACAACACCTTATTTTTTAACAACCGGAAGGTGATAACCGAACGAAGTGGCTTGCAGACTCGTCCTCCCTAAGGCAAAGCCTGTAGGTGGGGTCCACCGCCATTTGTATCCTCCATAAGTTTTAATTGAGGGCGCCGGGTCCGGTAATCACGCCAACAATGTAAGAGGGACCAGGTCAAAAACCAAAGACATTCTTCTGGCGTCGATGGCTAGTGGTTTCGATGTCATAGCGTTTACCGAAACCTGGCTCCATGAGGGCATTCTCAATGCAGAACTCTTTGACTCCTCCTACCAAGTCTTTCGGAGGGACCGTGACACTGACTCGGAAACTCGTGGGGGTGGCGTACTTCTTGCTTGTAGAAGCCACCTTAATTGTAACCCAATTTCGTTTCCTAGCTTCTCTTACCACCTTGGCGTCGAGCTTGTTGCTCTCAAAATTTCTCTTTCTATAACTAATCTCTTCCTGCTGTGCTGCTATATCCCTCCAGATATGTTAAGCATACTTGACGATGGGGGTAATAACCTCTATGATATTCTCATCTCTTGTGTTGATCATATCCACTGTATGATGAACACGGCGATGAGCTACTGCTTCTAGGCGATTTCAATTTACCCAATATTCAGTGGGTATATGTCAAAGATGACGATAACTACCACCCTGAAGGGAACCTTAATCTTAAAGAGCTGTTTTAGACGGTGCGCTTCAGCGCATGTGCCTCACGAACGTTTGTTGGTGAGGGGAGGAGTGGGAATGAAGAGAGGTACCACCCCACTTCTCCCTTTATCAACAAAGTTCGTGAGGCTTATGCGCTGGAGCGCCCCGTCTAAACCGGCTCGGGGGGTTAAAATTGAAAAAAAGTTCTGCCGCTTCGTATGTAGGTTCTTTTAGGGCTAAATAACCGTTAAATACTAGTGGCAGACATTTTTGACCATTTGGACCCTCCCCAAGCCACCCCTAGCTGAAGTTGCCATTTTTCTCCCCACACCCTAGCAAATAGTTAAAAATTTCTGGCACTAGTATTTAACGGTTATTTAGCCCTAAAAGAACCTACATACGAAGCGGCAGAAATATTTTTCAATTTTAACCCCCTTTTTACCCCCCAAAAACCCCTAACTCGAAATGGGTCCACTTCCCGCAAAAATGTCATATTATAAAAAATGCTTAAAATTACTTCAAAAGCTTATATACCAAACGGCAGAAGGTTGGGACGACACGATTTTTTCAAGTGCCAGCTCCCCTACTATATCCCCTATTTATATTTATATTAGGAAAGAGACATTGGGCCCTATTCTGTAATTTTTCATAAAAAATATTTTATGTTATGTTATGATGATAAAATTTCTTCATAAAATAAAAATAAAATATTTTAAAAATTCGTATTCTGTCATGCTTTCTTAAAATTATTTTATGAAGTCTTTTATGAACACATAATGTAACATAAAATATTTAGTACAATCCGCTATGGGTTCTATTACGTTTTGAACAGCTGATGGGTTGAAAATGAAAACAAACAAAATTATGAATGAAAACAAACAAAATCAAATCGCGCCTATCGATGGCCGATGGCGATGTATAAAAATTCCAGCGAAGTTCAGAATAGGCCTGATTGACTATGTATGGTGACTATTAAAATTTACGTGTGTGCGCCAGAGAGAGATAATGCAATAGTCCACATGGTGGTAGAGAGATTCGGACCGGACGTTGTTCTTCTCAGTATTTTTTAATTTTTTCCAAGTTTCCTTCTTCCCGAACATTTGGCTGCAGATCTTTGAAGTGAGCATTCGTGCAGGTTTTTAACAGATTAGCAGACAGTTTTCGAGATGTCTACGGGATAAATTCAAAGGTATGAATTATTATTATTGAATGCTGTTAAAAAAATATGCCACTCATACTTCTACATCTTCTTCAAATAATGATTACGTCACATTTTTGCAGGGTATCGTTATGTTTTTGCCGAATTCAAGAACGAGTTGGGCGCAAACGGGAAAGAGCTTATGGACAATTTGCCGTTTCTATGGGTTAACATACTTAGATGGCTAAGATGCTATAACTTTCCGCCATCCGCCACCGCCATATAACAATGTGGAACTGGAACAAGTTTTGCAAGTAATCGGCTAGTTTTCTACCAGAGAATGGCTGGTTTGCACTGGCTAGTTTTCTACGAGGGATTGGCAGTTTTCTACCAGGGACTGACTAGTTTGTCGCTTATTAATGGCCAGTTTACAACGAGGTGCTCGTCAGTTTCTGACTAGACTTTCCCTACAAGTACCTTGCAAAAGTTAGCGTTACATAATCTAACAAAACCCTCACTAGTTTTCCTCGCCAGCTACTTGTGAGAGAAAGGGAAAAACTAACCATTTTCTGCAAACGGCAATTAATACCTCTATCCCAAATCCCCAATTTGCAGAGGAAACTAGCTTTGGCAGAAAACACCTTCTTTAAATCTTACCATCGTAATATCGAGTTTTATTTGACTGTCAAAGGATTGATCATTATTTTATTAGGGTTTCGTCCTTCGAAATAAATATTTAATATCATTTTATACGTGAGACTCACACAAACATCGCCATGCCAAATGCCAGAATATTTCAAATAAGAAAGGACCAGATTGCCCAGTGCACACCTACGGCAGCCCTAATTGAAATATGTCAGGAGTCGAACAGGATAACATTTCCAATTTCGAATAATTGTGAATAAGCAGGGTGCCACGGGCGAGGCAAAATACATATTCGGGGTTTATCCATCTTTCAACAAGTGCTCCATCGGACCACTATTGTGGCCTAGTTCAATTTACTGCGAACGAGTCAAAATTCTGAAAATTCAATTTAGTGGAATAATGTTATAAAACATCAATTTGCGAACCTTTTTCGGGGAAGGTTTTTGGATAACCCGCAGAGAAATCGGAAATGCGCAAATATCGAATACACTGCGGGCTGGGCTGTTTCTGAATAGGAGTCGGACAGGATTCCTGGCCAAATTTCGGGAGTCACCGCATACCGGCTGGTAGTTTATTAGGGCAAAATGCGGCGAGAGATGCTTTTAATTTCGAGTGCCCTTAGGTAAAGTGTAAACAGCGACTGATAAAGGAACTCTTGGCAAAAGAAAGCGTCGAGATTTCGCTCGTATTTTTTAAAGTGAGTGCGATCAAAATACAATAAAAACGCTTCAACGAAGAGGAACGAACATTTAAAGTGTTCTTAATTTTTAAAAACAACTCTTAAAGATTTTTCTTACTCCAAGGTGCAAAATATCCATGGCCCTTGGCACCACGCCTTCTGTCTTTCAAGCTGAGGTTCTCGGCATCCAGATGGGTGCCCAGACTTTTAAGAGCTCCAAATAGGTTTAACATCGTTATTTTCTGGGACAGTGAAGCTGCCCTGTTGGCCATTAAATCCGACAAGGTGTCATCGAGGACTGTCCTGTATTGTCTCCTTAAACGGAATATCTAAAGTATGGGACAATGAGGAGTATGGAATCATGAGTTCTCAGAGGTTAGTTTGCTTGAATGTTCCACAACCATCTATTAATACATTTGATACTTGATCGCATTAAAAGTTGGTTTAACCAGCGTTAAACGCCAATCAAGAATCTTCAATTTCTAAAGAATTTTATTCATGCTACGTGCTTAGTCAAAATGGGAATACACCCTTGCAGTTGCTTTTCACGAATCATCACATGTACTTCCGTGATTGCGCTGTGATTTCTTTAAAAAGTTAAAAGATGCAAGATAACCCAGCAAAAGTGCTCCTTCTGCCGAAAGCGGGTTTCTTTAACAATAAGGTATCGCACGTAACACCGAAGGAGAACATGTATTTTATTTAAAACGAATTTTGCATTTAATACCGCCATTGTGAGCAGCAAAGTTGAAAAGTTTCCCCAAATCGTTGTTGTTCGTGCGTCTGCTGCTGCCTTCTGATAAAATTGAATGACTATGGAGAAGTAATTTTTTGATCGTTGTGCTCTTAATTTTCTCTAAACATAATTTGAAAAGTTTCTCAACTTTGAGGTAAAAATAAGGAAAACGAGAAGTTTTTGTATGGGATCTGGTCCGTAATTGAATAAATTACGGCGGAATTAATCTATCAATCCGTGTACGGTAATATGAAAAATGTGTTCCTGTTAATGATTCAATTTACGACAAAATACTTGTTCGTAATTTGTTTTAAAGGCTGGCATTGGACTTTGTTGAAATCTGCTAAATCTGTAGCAAAAATCCAACTCGATTAAAATCTTCTAAAGCACAAAAATCCGATCAGCTTACACAAACAGTGAACACCAATAACAAATGACCATCGATTAACGAAGATTTGCTTCAGAATGGTAATCTTGACAACATTCCCCTCCGCTTTGTTGTCTCAGCCATCACAAATCAATAAAATCACGGGTTCTGACATTAGTATTAATGGCTCCACAAGCCGTTGGAATAGATTTTATGGATATATACATGAAACCCGGAAAGGGATTGTCGGAGCTTGGCAAGGGATGTAACTAAGTCCCATAAGAGTAATCAAGATCCAGGATGACACTCAAGGGGAATTTTGCTGCCTTTCAAACGTATAAAAAGCAAGAAGAAATTCGAGTTACTTTTGGTATCGTGGTAAGATGAAGGAAATGAAAGGAAGTACGCGATGGTTATTCCTACGTAGTGCTGGGCTTTAATGTATTAAATTCTTGAAGAAGCCTAGGTACACAGACTGAGCAGCATTCGCGGGAATCAGGGCAGTATTTTGAAGGTGTTCATGATAGTCGAGCTATTCGCGGTTTTTCCCGCGGAGGTACTTATTGCTGCTTATAGCGGCAACTGTCAAGACAAGTTCGCCAAAGAACGAACGCTCCAAATTAAGATCCGCTACAAGAAAACTCTTTACGGTGCAACTGAGAAGGAACAGAAAGTATCGATCCCATACTGCTAACAGGAGAGCTGCGACTTGTGCGAAATATTCACAACTTCCTTCACACGTGGTTAAATCCCATTTGTTCGGAGGAAGGTCAACGTATCGTTTAAATTCAAGCCAGAATGTTCTGATCACACGCTGGCTAAATCCTTCCTGCAGATAAGCGTCCCATCTTGAAGCCAATGGGGACGAAAAGATATTAGAGCCACCTGTTCTCCACGCCAACCGCTCTGCTCCGCCAGCACGCTTCAGACGAATCCCAAAAATCCTGGTCCTAATGCTGGAAAGGGCAGTGTTAAAGAAAAAAATGGCGCCGGCCACCGTTATAGCAAGGGCTCTTGAAAGTCGAGGTCTTCATGGTTACTGGTGAATGGTGAAATAGGGACTACCTCGCCAAGGCGCATGCAACGGTAGCATAGGACATTTATCAGCAAAGGAATACTGCCGGGATTGACGGAATGATCCTTGCTGGCGAAACTTTAGATTTCTCAAAGCGAGCCAAATTCTGTTGAAACCAACACATATCGGGCAAATCTCTGTTGGGTTCCAGAATTTGTGGATTAAACTTTTCCAATACCCGGATGCTTTTCGGAGGCTCTGCTAAACTTGCTACTGCTCCATCATGAAGCAGAGCCCACCATAAAGATAGGAGATTTTTATTTTCTCTGATAGTCAGGCCAGATTATCAGGGCCATCCGGTAAGACCATATCTAAACTTGTGAACGAGACATGCATTTATGTTTTTCTGTTCCGATAATTTGGCAACAACAATATTGATTTATTTCCCGTTTTCTCTGCAAACAACTTCATTAAATTGAACCACTCTTTGTCCATCCTATTAGACTCCTCTAGGAGTATCTTCCTTTCTCATTAAATTACGTTAATTTTATTTTCCCACATGTAAACAGAATTAAAAAAGGTTTTTAGCGTCGATTTGAGATAAAATCTTGAAACAAAGCTGACTAATTTTGAAGTGACACCCTAATTGCTTGAACTGAGCCTCTTCTTGCAAAAACTTTTCCCACAGTTGTGAACAAATACTAATACTGCTGCTGTATTGTAATGATAACAATTCACTTTGTTTTCGAGCACAACTGTAACCCGTTTGGCATATCTGTCCATCTGCTGAACAAGAGCAGTTCATTCTGAATGGATACTTAATTATAACTAATGGTCTCGTCATTGTTATGATTATTGTGCCAAATGTAATTTGTTTGCGTCCCTTCAATTTGCTCCGTACCTAGACCTTGTCGGGCTCTGGATGTCCTTACTTTGTTTTCATATGCTTTACTTTATTGTTGATGTCTTTTAGAAAATTGCTTTTGAGGACGGGAACACTTGTAGGAAGAGGAATCCCCTCGGATTTCCCTAACCGCAAAACAAAGTCATTTTAAAACTTTCATTTTAGTTCTGCTGCTTTATTACCTTAAGCTGAAGGTCTTACCCATATCCAAAAGATGCTCTTCATGACCTTACCTTCAAAGCAATATGAGTGGAATATTTTTTCCGTTCTGAAAAAGGATCAAACTAAAATTTTCCTAATGCACTCGTAAAACAGATAATTTCTTTAAGCTTATGATAGGGCTCCAGTTGCGAATACAAATACGCCTTTTAAATGCATTTTATGTTATCTTGACGTAATTCAGCAAATCATTAAAGCGTCCCATTGTTGCCTCGCCATCGAAAGGACTTTAACGGCCACGAAGCCTGTTCGCTATAAATCATGCAAATCAGGGCTTTGCCTTCAGTATTCGCAGAGACTCCCAATGTATGTCTTTAGGCTCATATTACAGATTTGGAGACGAAGCCCCAAAGTGGATTACAGATGATCCTGAAAGGTCTCAGGGGTCGGTGGCAAGACATTGACGACGAAATGATTCCTTTTCCTGAAGAAACTTTTCATATTTCCCCTTTGTATATGACGGTGTACTGCCGGGTTCCGAGTTCACGTAATGATGGGTAAGATATGCAAATTATTCATGACATTATTGTAACAAATATCGACAGGCGGATGTTTGGGATTTATCTGCATATTGTATTGATTCCCACAACAGCAATTGGCTAACGAATCAAAATTCGATATGTGATTAATAATGCATTATAATTCCCTGCACTTGGCGTCAGCCAATTAGAAGAGTAAATTCGGTAAATTTAAATTAATCTAGGATTACAAACGATACATTTTTTACAATCCCAGATCTATTAGTTTTTAAATAACTAAAATTATATATGCCGCTCTGGTCGGTGACCGATCTACGCCTACGCCTCTTCGGCAGTGGACTTTCGCGTTAATTTTTCCAAGTTTTAAAAAAAATTCTACTTCACCTAAGCTGTAAGAACTTACATTTCTTAAGGGTTCCAGTCATTGGGATGCTTGTTTATGGCTGTTTGGAGGATGTGATCGTTCCTCCGCAGATCCTCAGTTAAGGCTATGCCTAGGATGTTTAGAGATGAGTCAGCGCTCGACTCACACCGGCCACTGAGGTAGAAACAAGGTCGGTGCTATCTATTCATATATAAGCAGCTGTTTCTCTCGATATCTTATTTTGAATGCTAATATTAATATCACCAATTTTACAGACAATATTTCCACTGATGATTTTTGTAATTTTGTGTGAAATTTTGAATTAAATCTTCTGTTGTTCCTTCAAAAATACTACTTCATTGCTACTAACATAATGCGCCATTTGATATTGATTAATTTCATCTATAAATCTATTTTCATTTGCTATTCTAAAAACGGCCATGTCACTTCCTTTGGAGTTAACAGAATTGCAGTATTCCACATTGGAGTGTGTATTTTACGTGTTTGAGAGTAATGGTGAATATTTCAGCACTACCTATCAAGAATAAACTACGTTTTAAAGCTTCCTGACTTCAAAACAAAGACAACCTGTGAATTTGAGCTCAATTGGTTCAGTAGTTTCCAGGTCTGCAAGCCTCATACAAACGAGCATTAATTTTCCTTCCGTTACGGTACGATTTTATCCATTCCAGTGCAGTATCTGATAATCCAAATTTTGATAGTTTCGCTTTATAGTACGTTTAAGATATTGTGGACAACAGGACCAAGGCCTTGATCAAGTCTCTACTGCTCTGCCCTCCATATCTAACACATTCTGGTAGCTGCTTTCCCGTCCTTAACACCAAACTTATGCAATCACAAAACTTTTCCCCCAAGGCTCTGGAGGTAGGTACTTCTGTACCATAGGGTAGGTTTTCGCATCCCAGGGAAGAATCCAAATTTACAGTAAAGGTAGTTATTAGTGAGATTCTGCATGAATTCCGTATAAACATTTTGTACTTCCCCTCGAGCAGGAACTAATACGAGATTTTAGCTACGATAACCTCGTGCTGCCACTTCGAAATGTCAAAAACGCTGGCACTTGTCATTTTTAAAGGAAACAAATGGAATTTACATTGCCTTCTTCTTGATTTACATGGAATTACCCAAAAGTTATTTTCTTTGCTTTTGTTTACTTTTCGAATTTTTCACAAAATGTCCCCCAATATAAGTAAGTAAGTTTTAACAGGAAAAGTTTTCACAGGGAAAGCCCGGGAACAGACCTATTGTGGGCAGTGTTTCGGATGTTTGCAAGAAGTTTTAAATGTGTTTCTGTAGATAGCATTCCTTGTCAGAGATAATATGGAGCTAAGATACCAGAAGATATGTAGAATTAGGAGAAACACGTTCATTCCCTTTCCTCTCTCTTCCATAAAACTAGTTTTGGTTGCATTAATTTCGCTCCATGTGTAGAGCCCTAATATTGGTTAAATATTTCTATTTACTTCGTTCGATCTGTGCTAGCCCTTAGAACAGCGCAAATCAAATGACATATAGACATTTTTGGTGGTCATTTCAGGTCACAGGGTTCCGGAAATGTACATTTTGCCACGACCAGCCCAACCATCACCAACGCAACTGACGCTTAAGCTGGTGACATATCCAAGCGTACATGCGTTGCATTCGTTGACAGATAATATAGAAGTGTGTGTATTCAAATGCGACCTGACGAAATATTCCGTGAATGTTCCGCATGCCACGCAAATGTCGGGCTACTTTCAACTTTTTCTGCATTGCCGCACTCGACATAGGACACACAAACATACACAACAAACACATGCGACTCGTTGCTCAGATTTTTGGGCTATCTGTGAGAGCCGGGACGAAACGCAACCATGCAATTATGTGTCAGTGGAAAATCTCCGCATATCAGGGAGCCGCTGAATGCAATGCATGTACGCTTGTATATGTCACCAGCTTTAGATCATCAACTTACTACCTTACAGGTAGTAGTAAGGAATAATTTGCAACAGGAATCAATCGGGATAAAATGACCAGGTCACTTGCAAGCTGCCTTCCGCATTAATAGAGTTCAGCTATTGAGAAAGATTTCCGAAGGAAGGTGGCCTTTCTTTCGTGTTCTTCTAAATAAAGGCATACGCCATAACAAAACCGTTCGGTAAGGTTTGAATTGCTGCAACGCCCTTTTCTGAATCCATGTTGTTGTTTGTTAAGGATTGGATTAATTAGGGGGCATGTCATGGACCGGTTTTTCGAAAAGTTTTGGAATTGATGATAGGATGGCAATGACCCCGTAATTGTCCACCAAGTACAAGGTGCGGTTAATGTTCGAGGCCCATGTATACAATTTGCATTTTAACACAAGTTTTTTGTGATGTGACACTGTCCTGTTGGAAAGAATCAATTCCGAATGGCGCCCAAACAAATTCGGACTGAAACATAAAACGCACTCTATACTTTTTACATGATTTACGGGTTGGTGTAACTCCGCAAGCTTTCAGCAAAATTGTTGTTCAATTGTGTCACACTTTTTATTGAATCTAGACGACCGAGTTAAATATGGTGAACACTTATATTTATTTTATAACAAACCTTATGGATATTTCCTTGTAGATATCATCAAATTACTTCTACGATATCTCGCACTCTTTTATTTGCAGTATTCAGTTTTATTGATATAAAAAACAAGTATTTTGTACTTTTTATGTTCTATCATTGCTCGATGTTTTGTTTGCTGTAATACATAAAATTATAGAACATTTGTTGCCCATTAAGCTAAAACTGCGATTTACGACCGAATTAATTTTTATTGAAAAACTCTGAGCACGTTCCCAGGCTAATTCGATGCGTTTTTAACTGGTGGTGACGGGAATAATAACAAGGACAAAGCACCCACAAAAATAATTATTAGCATAATCGTCGCAGAGCAAAGAACACAAAGTAAAATGCTCTTAACTCCCAAATTGATACTCACAATCGAAGAGGTGTAAATAAACTAGGAAATGTTTCTAAATGTAATTACCGACAATAAAACTCTTTGTTGGTTTGCTTGTACTAAATGGTGATGTTTCCACCGAATCACCATAATATTCGCCATTATGCCGAGCCCGGTGCCGGTCCAAACCGTTCAATCTCGCTGCCCGCACTGAAATTTCAGTAAGTATCAATTTTCGCTTTTATGATAATCATTTCCTGCGAATAAATTCTGAACAATTCCAAATGCGGAGCAATTAAACCAAGCCAACAGCTGTAAACTTTAGTCTAAGCAATTCACGAGTTGAGCTCAGGAATGGCCGGCAATAAGAGCAATTTGGATAATGAGAGTTTTGCCTCGTTCGGCTGTAAAAGGTTTCTCTAAAAGGCACCCAAAGGGAGGCGTGTAAAAAATATTGACAATATCCATGCCACTCAATAAGCATGTCCACGCAAATGTACACAAAATCAGTTTAGGAAGTTAACGCTTGCGGCGAAATAATTTTAGTATTGAATAACAACAGAACTTTCAAATTGTCTGCCGAGCACGTATATTAAACTAATTGCATTTGTTTCCATACCTCTTAACCTACCACCAATAACCCTTTCAATTTTGTTAGAAAAAAAGTTTACTGTTATGAAGTCTTTACGCATTTTGCCCTTTTTCCCTATTTTTCACCTTCTTTTCCTGCACCACTCATTCACCCTTATTTACTTGAATGAACATTATGGGAAAAACAAAATCCTTGATATAAAATTACACTTATTTTATTCCTTTGAAACGCCTTAGAATTTCAGTGTTACACTTAACACTTGAAAACAACCCCTTCTGCTGCGGAGGGTCCTTGTAATCAAATCTTTTCTTTGAATGAATCGCCAAAAGTTGCAAGATGGTGCATACCTCTTATTCCTTACCAATATAAAATTTTCGCGACTTTTTATCAAGTTAAACCGTAATAAAAAATCTGCCATAAAAATTTCATATCAATACACTAAAGAGCTTAATCAGGCACGGAAAACCCATTTTTGCTGCCGGATTGAAACTTTTATACCTGAATGGAGGAGCTTCGTAGGAGCAATGCTGAAGCCCGTGTCTACAATTTACGATCTCATATGTAAGTTATATAACAAATTGAAATCCGTTTGTAGGGACTTGGGCTTTCAAGCAAAAAATCGAACGTAATATTGTGCTATGGCAGGCACCTCCTCTTCAGGTTTGCTGAAACACGCGTTTAGTTCCTTAATTCTACTTAATTTGAATCTATCTTAATACTTAATATTTTCAATTTCACTTATTACAGCTAAAAACGAGTGGGTTTTAAGCGAGATCGACAACTCCGCAAAAATACCGCCTCATTTTTCTGCAATCCGATATTTCAATATACTTTTCATTTTTTGAATTTGTTCTTGACAACTCTGAATGAATATAGGTGCTTAGTTAGCCTGACTTATGACATCCAACCAATTGAGTCATTTGATAGCAGCTCTACTTCACGCCAGTGCCGAACAGTGGCACACAATGTGGGTGACAGCTTGGATCCCTTCGGGCACAATTGGCACGTTGGGCACTTTTTGGCGGATGAATTTTGCAAATGTGTTCTGAATCCATTGAAAATCGGTATTGGGGGTTTTTAAGGCCACAAATGACGATTCTGTAATCAAAATTTGAAAATTCAAAATGGCGGCGCAAATTTGGCAGGTGAGTTTTGCAAATGTGTTCTGAATCCATTGAAAATCGGTATCGGGGAGTTTTTAAGGTCACAAATGACGAATCTGTGGTGAAACTTTGAAAATTCAAAATGGTGGCGTCAATATGGCTATACGATTTTGCCAATTACTGTTCGATTTCACTGAAAATCGCTATTTGGCGGGTTTAAGGGCGGAAGTAGTGAATTTGTTGTCAAAATTATAAAATTCAAAATGGCGCTGGCAATATGGTATGCATAACAAATCACTTCACCAGAATTTTGTAGAAAGGAAAATCCAAAAATTACTGAATTAAGACTAAAAAGAATACAATAAAAATAGGTAAAAAAACTTTTAAGCTAAATGATTTTATTTTAAATCATAAGCTGTACCAAAAACTATAAAATAATTAGAGCACAAACATGGACCTTCTTGAGATTCTGACGTCTGGTAAGTAATCGTTCAATAGTAGCAGTGCCGTCTTCTCATGTCGTATGCCAATGGGCGCTGCGTCAGCAGATTACGTAATAATCTGGGACTTTTAACAGACTAACATATGGGGGGCATAAAAACCGGTATAATTAAATGAAAAGGACTTGTCTAGAAAAATGTATTTCTGTTCTATGCGCCCCTATGTAATATGTATTATGTACTATGTATTATATGCTATGCACTATGTATTATGTATTATCTATTATGTTTTTGTTTTTCTTATTTTATTGCGACATCAAGTAACAATAAAATAAACTTAAATGGAATATTCATAGACAAAATTTATTGATCCTTATCCTTCTGTAGAGCTAAGATTGATTTGGAAATATAGGCTGGCCATAGAAGTTTTCACTTCCAACGTGTGGTCATGTGGTCATGCACACCAATTTTTTTTGGTGCTGTGAAGTGAAGTTAACGAATTACCAAAAAAGGAAAGACAATTGAGATGAGGCTACCTGTGGTGGGGATGCAGGAAGGGAGTAATAACTTACTTGTGCCTCTGTCTGTCAACTTCGCTGTTGTTCCGGGTGTTAATGGCACCTTCACTTTTTTATACGCAGTACCGACTATTTCATATTTTTGTTTAAATTTTAGATTATAGAAATTTAAATGGCCTCACTTAAAGTGGCTAGCGATAACACACGCCCGCATATCCTGCCGACTTAGCTCATACTCGTCCAAGTCCAGTCCAAATGCAACCAAACGATTTATTTACAAGCACTATTTTAGTCAAGTTCTTTGCATTCTTTTAAATTATATTGAATTAGAACGCGGCAATAATTAATTGAATTAGAACGCGGAATTAATTCCCCATATACGGTATCCTACGTTATAACCACATAATACTCTTGAGTGGGAATCTGACATCTTAACACCTAAATGGAAGAATAATGTGACTTACACTACCCAATCAGACCAGTGACGAATCGCGTAGTATCACCACAATGTAAACAGGCCCGTTGAGTAATATAAATAAATCACGAAGGCACGAAATAAATCTCAATGTGCTTATTCAGTGGAACCCTACAAAAAATAATAAACATTTTTATGAGTTCGCCCAGCAGAGTGCAAATGGACCCGGTATGCAATAGTAAAAAGTTAGTGAAAAAATTAATGCTCTTCACAGGCTGTTATGGTGATTGAAAATATTTCGACGGCCGACCCTTGTAAATAAACTAGATATGCACAATGTCCACGTCGTCATCTGCAGTCTTCGCAAAAATCTAGTTACGCCGGAAGTGCTTACACCCCACAATAAGCTGGGCCGATTCATAAAATCGTGAGGGAGTTCCACATTTCTGTCATATTTTGATTTTTAATCAAGGGAAATCTCATTAAAAGTTACACACATTCAATTTGCGGCAAGTCCCTTTAGTTCTACTACTGCACCACAAGCTACTGCTTAGACAAACTCACCAAATTACCTGTCATGCCAGGAGGTAATGTCGCCTACTTTTCGTAGAAATTTTTGTGTGCGTGTAGTAGTTGTGCATTGACAACGATATTAAAAGCTGTCATTGACGAGATTGGATGTATTGATAGGCTTGTCAACGATTATTGAAGTCAACTTGCTCTGATATTTCTTGCGATGGTAAATAATAATCCGATAAAAGTTTCTAGCCCAAATAAGGCTTTAACCTTTCTGATTACTTTTGCTCAAAGTTATGTAATAAAAGGGTGTAAATATCTACACACTTCAGCCTTCAATATATCACCCAATTCCGTCATCAAGTATTTGGCTTGAAAGCATGTGGCTTGAACAAATGCTGAACCTTATTAAGGTAGAGTACCTAAAACGCGGCCATGAAGTAATTTTGACGACCGATACTGCGATTTATAGTAAATCCGTCTTTGGAAGCATTTCAGTGAAGAAAACTCATCGAAGTAATGCAGTGAAAATTAATTTTCCATAAATTACGAATCCAATTCATGAGGCACGAGTAGAATAATAAAATAAAAATTTATCCCACACAAAGTTCAGTAGAATCAAGCCAAAAATGAACAGCCTCAAAACTGGGATCCTTTCCTTTTGACTCCTGGTGATACCCCAGTCAGCGAAACAAGGGCAATAAAATCAACTCGGAAACTTTTAAATTGCGGGATTGGAGCACCGGGCTCGTCCCTAACTTGTATATCATGGATCGAAATGGAAGTAGCCTCGTCATATTATGGGACCTTCTGGATTGACGATTTAGATATTCACGATGTACCCTTGTTCAATATTTTGTCTGAATCGGAATCCGGATTGATTAGAGCTATTAATCCCCTTCCGAAATACATATATATAAATCTCTGCGAGTGTAGTGTAGTCAACAGTAGCAATTGGATTCAATTTCATGGGCCATTTGACATTCATCCCTTTCCTCACGAGCAGAATACTTTTTGTAATGGAGAATGTGACACATCGTGCCTTAAGTGGTTAAAGAGAGCAATCTTAGGCTATATGACATAGGATTTAGTACACTAATAATAAAGAAAAATTGTATTTTTAGGTACTGGAAAAGATCGCGCATATTACTGATTTTCTTGCTTCAACGGTTGGTGGATGCGACGAACAAATTACAAATTATGCCCACGCCAAACACCAATCCATTTTGGCTACGATTTGCTAGGTAGTACCCATTGCCTTAGAGGAACAAACCGATTGGTGTTTGGTCTCACTGGGGTATGTAGCTTCCCGCTGCAGTACAGGAATACGGTTGGAGAGGAGGTGCAGTTTTGGCGAATGGTACACCCATAAAAAACTATTGGCATGATTGGCTGGTTAGAGTCGCGCGACTATTTAATTGCCATAATTGGTACAGATACCGGCTTTGGTAGGCTTGGTAGTGTAGGAGTCCAACTTCCATTCCAAAATTTTTGGTTCGGGTCCCCGCGGTGGCAGATTAAAACGGCGCGCCAAAGAGCTAGTTGGACTTCCAGCCGCAGGAGGAGGAGACCATATTTTATACCAACATCTATTCTGATTCCAGCTGGTCGCACTTAACCTAGCCTAAACAACTTTACTTTAAACATGCCGTGATATAAATTGTCTACATCCATACTGAACAAGCACGATTGAAATGTTGGCATTAGGGATTGAGATCATCTCGCTAACTTTTGATAGTGTTATATTAATCTGTGCAAGAACTTTAGAATGTCATTGTTAAATATTCTTTGACCGTGAAGGCAGCAGTATAGTCCAAGAGCTAGTGACAGAATTGCAAAGTGATTTTGTAGAGGATGGGCCTTTGATATAAGGTAGATTAGGTAAAGCGCAACCGATTAAAAATATTCGCCAGTTCGAGTCTACTTAAGTTTTAATTTTATGAATTTTTGAACTTGTCGATTTTTTGACCATGAAAAAAGTGATATTGCAGAGGATGGGACTTGGTATATAGGTTAATTGGGTTGCCCCCAACACATATTCCGATTCCCATCTCGTTTGGAGGTTAGGTTTGACTTTTGGGAATTTTTGAACATGTCGGTCTGATCAAGATGGACAAAGTGATATTGGAGAGGATGGGGTTTGGTATAATGGTGAGATAGGCCACCAAGAACCCTAATTCAGCTGCCCATCTCATATGCAATCACGGTTGCGATTTTGGCGGCTTTTAATTTTGTGGCCATTTTCGGTATGACCCAAGTGATTTTGTAGGAGATGGGATTTGAATATTAGGGTTCGTTACAACATCTACAATACATATCCACTTGCCCATCTCTTTCCCAGTTGTAGAAACCCTTGCCATCTCCAGTTGAAGTTGAAAAATCGTAAAATCTAGTTTTATATAGCAAATTGAGTTAAAATGGATGTATATACCCCTCTAGTGGCATATTTATGTTATATATTTCAGATATTATGAGTAGTTGTGTATTGTATATACAAACATACATTATAACCCGGCCCGCTGGGTGCGGGCGTGCAGAGTGTGCACCGCACGCGGGCGGCACTTTCAGGGGGCGGCAAACACAACAATCTCGTGATCGAACTCATTTTCATCATTTGCACCTAGGTTCTTTTTAGAATGCCATAACAATTACATGTATTGATCTCCTTTAAAAATAAACCGATAAACCGAAAACGTTCAAACCACTTAAGAAGGATCGATCTCTGAAAATAGTATAATATAAGGACAGAGAATGTAAAATTAAATTCCCATGATAGAAGTCAAATTTATTCTGTAAATAAAAGTTGACATTCTAATCTGATTATAATTATTGACAAAATTTTAAAGCAGTTTGACGTCTAGTTATGGAGAATTATCCATTTTTATGTGCAATAAATTCCCACGTTTAATATCATTTTCACTCGACCTTTACTTGAATATTGAATACTAATTACTCGAATGCAAGACGTCCAATGTTTTATAAAAAATTTTATTGAATGTATGAGATATCAATAAATAACGTATTCAAATTTCAGATTTTTAATTTGGAATATGCTCCTTCAATCGATCTTCCTTAAGATAATTTTAAAGAGAATTCCCCGTTGTTCCATGTAGAGGAAAAACCAAATAAAAAGAAAACGAGTTTCCCATTCGCTCTGGTTGTTTAAAAGCGCAGCTTTTTCACTCATGCTGCGGGCTCCGTTTGCTTCTTAAAGCCCGGGACACACATATCCGAACCGTGCCTGCACCGCATGACAGCCGTGTGTTGGATAACACACGGAGAGAAAATAAACAAGTAAAATTTGATGCGGTGCGGACATGGAGACGCGGAAATGTGGGGACTGACTGGTAAGATTTTACTTGTTTACTTTTTCTCCGTGTGTTTTCCAACACACGGCCGTCACGCTGTGCGCAAATGTGTGTCCCGGGCTTAAGCCGGCTCTTCACGATGCGGTGAACGTTTCATTCGAATATTGGCTTCCAACGTTGGACGATTTTCGGCGAAAGTAGACCTCCTATCGAAAAAAGTTAAATATAAAAGTTGTAGGTAATAAAAAGATCTACAACTTTTGTACAAACCATTTTTTCCACCTTACCAACTTCCAGAGCAATGAGTCATCAAAGTCAAATTTTGGGTTTTTTTTAACTAAAATTTCAACTAAAACCACCTTTTTCTCCAAAAAATACCTAGTTAACTAATATTTTTTTTACAAAATTGGAAAGCTTGGACAATTTCTTATCAATAATGTCCGGACAATTTGTATCCTACGGCTTTTATTTTTGGAGTTATAAGCAATTTTAACGCTAAAATTGGCTCTTTTTTTGTGCCTTTTCACCTAAGCTTTGCCAAAAAGTACCAAATAAGCACCAAATAAGGCAAATTTTAACATCAAACTTGCTAATAACTTCAAAAGTAAAGGCCGTAGCGTAAAAATTGTCCAAACAATATTGATAGGAATTGTCCAAGCTTTCCAATTTTGCAAAAAAAATATCAGTTAACTAGGTATTTTTTGGAGAAAAAGTTGTTTTTAGTTGAAATTTTAGTTTAAAAAAACGAAATTTTGACTTTGACGACTCATTGCTCTGGAAGTTGGCTAGCTGGATCCTTGATTTTGACAGATTTAGATAGGTGGGAGTATTATACACTGGTATCCTATTCATGAAAATAGCTCAAAGGGTTACATAAATACAGGGTGATATGTAAACCTCTACAAAAAAAATTCAAAACGCCCTAGCTGCTAAACCGTTAAGATTTACCCCCCCCCCCATACGATTTTTTCTTCGTCTATCCAAAACCTATCTACAGCCGGCCGCTTTGTAAGCTTAAAGGTATACACCCTGTATAATCATCAAAATGTGTTTTTTTTCCATCAACCAATTTTTCTCAATTAAACGGAAAATATTGATGGAACGGAGATGGGATTGAAAATGTAACATTTGGCAGATGCCACGAGCCTATGGTCCAAATCTTGGGTTCTACAAAATCACTTGGGCCATACCGAAAATGGCCACAAAATTAAAAGCCGCCAAAATCGCAACCGTGATTGCATATGAGATGGGCAGCTGAATTAGGGTTCTTGGTGGCCTATCTCACCATTATACCAAACCCCATCCTCTCCAATATCACTTTGTCCATCTTGATCAGACCGACATGTTCAAAAATTCCCAAAAGTCAAACCTAACCTCCAAACGAGATGGGAATCGGAATATGTGTTGGGGGCAACCCAATTAACCTATATACCAAGTCCCATCCTCTGCAATATCACTTTTTTCATGGTCAAAAAATCGACAAGTTCAAAAATTCATAAAATTAAAACTTAAGTAGACTCGAACTGGCGAATATTTTTAATCGGTTGCGCTTTACCTAATCTACCTTATATCAAAGGCCCATCCTCTACAAAATCACTTTGCAATTCTGTCACTAGCTCTTGGACTAGTAGAGCCTGATTTCTACAAGAGCATAATTTATACACAATTTGACCCTTTTGCTTCAACATAGCCGAGCTTGAAGGGGTTTTTTCGGGAAAATCTTACAGCCCAATACTTATAAGTAAATCATCAGAGTTTGTTTCAAAGACTTTTTTTATTGGATCTTACTTTATCATACAGAAGTAATTTAGCGAGGTCGAATGAATTGCTCTTTTTTTCGAAATCCGCATACTTTCCCGAACGTATCGATACAATTTTGATTTTGTATCCATCGTTTTCACTTTAGTTGGTCTTGATCCTTTACATAAATAAAGACCTCTCCGGCTGACTTCATCGCGTCGATACTCAAAGCAAGATTTAACTTCATTTCTACGATGGCTGAAATATAGCAATGAGGAAAGAAATGAATGGGCGAGGAGATGCAACTTAAATGGGAAATTTGCCATTCTTGCGGAAAATGAAATAGGGTATTCTTAAGGGTTACTTGATTTTTTCTCAATTATTTTAATAGAAACTTGAAATTTTTGCAAATAATTGTATTAGTATTGAGATAAATAAAATAATATTTATTTTTGATGTAAGTTAATTTTCCAATTTTAAGGCCCCCATACACGGTCAAATTGGATGAACATCCCGATTTTCATCAAACCAATACGCGCAACGAGTTTTGATCGGCGGACCGGGTCACAATCGATAGTTTTGGTTGTAGGTACATATCCGCACTTCGATGTACATCCAATTTGATGGTGTATGGGGGCATTTACAGAAGGCGGCTATTTAGAGCCAAACAAATGGAATACGCGCACAGGAATCTATTTTTAGACCGGAATTTTTGGCTTTTCTTGCAACATACGTAAAGGGCTTTTTAGTGCTTTTTTAAACTTCAGGCGCAAAGCTCCTTTTTTCCAAGTTTTGCTAAAAATTTACAAAATTGAATAAATTTGTGTATTTTATAATTGTTGTGCAAGTTTAAGGAATTAATATTATCAAATTAATGTTGACAACCTATTCCCATTGATTTTAGAGGTTTACACCAGAAGTTCGAAGCCCTCCAACTTAAATCGGTATAAGTCTCGCTACAAAGGGAAAGGTGGAAACGGATAGACACGGATTGACACGGATGGCCACAAATCGATGATAAGGGGTGTTTTCAATGATGCAGGTTGCGTGCGCAACTGACTTATTCAGCAACACACTTCCATTGCTGAATAAGTCAATTGCGCACGCAACTTGCATCATTGAAAACAACCAATATTATTTCATTAAGGTGCCTGTAAACGAGCAATATTTTACAGCAATGTGATGGCTGAACAATGTTGCCCAAAATTCAGCATTATTTCCATCAATATGGTCATATTTTCCGGCAATTTATATAAATAGCCGGCGATATGGCCCGTATTGCAACTAGTAGGTGGCCGGCATGTTGCTTTTGATATCCCATGTTGTTTTTGATGTTCATAAAGAAACAAAATAAGAAGGAATTAAGAAACGTTCAATAGGTTGACCATCTTTGGCATATCCTTAAATAATACTCAATTGATGCACATGTCGCATAGTTCTAACAACGGATAACTAACGGATGGACTGGTGGACGTGTAGACTGGTGTACTGATGGAAGGATGGACGGGTGGATTGGTGTTCTGATGGACGGGTTGACTGATGGATTGGTTCCCTCATCTACTTGAGGTTGAGGTTGGCTCCATGGAAATACCTCGTCCACCGTGGAGATTTCGGCTTCACAAATCACAACCTCTTCTCTGGCAACTAAGGGTAATGTTAAAGACCTGCTTGCACAGTTTCCCTCTAGTTTACGAGGGTTGTGCCTGAGATAGGCAAATGCTGCAAAGGGGATCTATCCTGGCCTGGTTTACAAATCTGATCTGACTCCTGGGACCTAATAGCTTACTGAAAGAAAGGAAAAAGAAGGAAGAACGACTATATTAAAATATATTTATCGTCTGATTCTTTTCATAACACTTTACTCAAGCACTGCTTTTCTCATCTCTTTATAATTTATCTATGATAACACTATTACCTATCTTTCAACCTCGCATTTTTAACATGCAAAATATCCGTTGCTTTAAAACTCGAGGGAATGTGTCCCAACTAAAATTTCCAATAATTTTAGCGATAGTTATCAGTAATTTTCAAGTAATTATTTACCTCTGTCTTAGTTCTATAAAAGGTTTTTTCGTAACTCCTGATTATCCTTACAATTATGTAAACGTTTTATTGGTATATTTTAAGGACAAGTTTGAATGAACATATTGAAAAATAACTTCTGTACAACTTTTTGCGAAAGTAGAGAGTCAGAAATTGGTGCTCTAATCGAATAAAAAATTCTTTATTTCTAAATTCTATAAAAAACTTCAATACAGCACCAAGTCTTTGAGGTATGTGCAATGGAAATGCTTTTAATACACCTTTTTACTGGTTTAACTTTCTTTCCTTTACTTGTCGTTAAAATCTTTCAGTAGATTACCTCCCCTCCCCTCCAATATACATACATATAAATCGCTTGAAGTATTTTAAATCTCATTTCTAAGCAGATAACACAGAAAGATAATGCCTTAGGGCTAGCGAAAAATCCCAATGAGATATTACTGTCGAGGTCTCCAAAGACGGTCTATCTGCCATCATTATTCTAGGCTTCTCAGGTAAAAGAACCGTGAAACACCTAAAATAGATTCAACTGGAGGAAAGGAGCACGATAAGGAACGTGGGAACTGTACCTCCCTGATTTTAGGAGGTCAAAACGGTAGCAGATTACTGTCATTTACATCTCGACTACGACTAAGTGAACTCGATAAAGATATTTAAAGAATGCTGAAACGATTCAATCTCCTTCTTGAGATTTAGACATTCATGCAAATCGCACAAAATCGATAATACGCATTTTGCTGTTTTGAAGGGATGTCCCGAAAATATATTTTGGAGGAGAAATCTAACAAGAAATAAAGTAAAAGCAAGAGAAGTCATTAAAATCCGGAATAACAATGCATTTGCGTTTTATCATATTGGGCCAGTGACGCTGAGAGCGGGAGAGAAGGGGTTGGGGTCTTCGCTCCGGGCGGAACGTTGCTAAGGGCGCAGTTTTGGGAAAAAATTATCAAATACAAATTTGTCTAGATAGGTTTGTGTAAGGTACTCCGCCAGGAAATCCTGCCGGTCCCAAACCCGGAAAAAGAGGAGGCTTTCGGGCAACGGTTATACCAATGCCCATTAAAATCTTTAAGCCTGGTGTCTAGAGGATATATTAAACATTATCTAGCCCGACTCTCTTCGGAAAACAATTCTTGTTATGGAATCCACAAATAAGCCTAGGAACAGTAGTCCAGGAGGGATAGCGAAAAAGTATTCTTCAAACGTTGAAATAAATCTACCCTGCGATTTTTCACGCTCTAATAAAGAGAAAAATTGTAGGAATTCAATGAATGTGTTTTGGATAAAATCGGACCTGTAGAACAGGTGAAAGACAAATTATGTAATAAAAATGTCGAAAACCGGTTTTCAAGAAAAAAAAACTATCGCACCTGGTGGTTTTCAAACGAATTTTTAAGGTATTAAATCAAATCTCACTACATTTCATGAAATAAATAATAACAATTTAAGCCCTGAAACAAGGTTCTGCGATAATTACAGTTCCTATAATTAAGTGTCAAAAAATGGCCATATTTCGTGGTTTTCATTTGTTTGCAAAAACCTGTTGACCGATTGCAATTGTCGCAAAACTCGTAGCCAACAAGAACTAACGCCAAAGCTCGATTTGGGCTGTAGCTCCATTTAGTGTATGGATATAAATCTACGGCCAGTCCGACACTGCATGAACCTGAACCTTAATAACAACTTGAGAGACTTAAACATCACGACAATTATAAAATATGTAATTTAAAATTCGATAATAAAATAAATGTTTGTTTTGTATTGTTGAAAACGCTGAGCGAAACAATTAAGTTTGCATACAACGTGGGTGGGTTATAAAAAAGTTATCAAAATACTGGCTTTTAAAGTTTAGCATCTCGTAAAGCATTGCCATACTACGATTTCAGTCCTTTTCCCCCAACCATCTCTCAGGAGCTTTCCTTTTTTATTTGGTTCGAATCCCAAATTTCGCATGGTTGATTAATATGGAATTAAAAGAATTAAGCTTATTTTGCAAATATTTACATTCCATAGAAGATTCGAGCCTCTACTTGAAGTCGTGAAAAGCTCTGTGCTAGCACGGTAAAATAAGAAAGCCCCCTGCCCCGTGGAAAACTTTTCTTATGCCGGGAGCACTTTCAAAAGGATCTTATCTCTTACACTTGTCGTCTCTTTCTCGGCTTCCATTAATCCTACGAAGACATTCGGCGTCAAATTGTCAAATTGTTCCCTAATTTGTAGAAACCGATTTTTATTCGTTCAAAATTAATTGACGATTTGTAAAGGAAGAGCGCTTTTCTGAAAGGAGTCGAGTTGAGTTGCGGTTGAGTTGAAATGACACTTCTACTCAACGAGTTAACTCGATGCGTTTCCATTCCTGCCTTCTGTCTTCCTCCATCTTTTTCCATCAATTCATTTTATTATAGAGTTTTCTTTAAAAGTATTTACTTTTTGTACCTTTGCCAGTGTGCCGTTTTTCGTTTTATGCGTGAACTCAGTTCAACCTACCTATTTTCGTTGAGTTGAGCAAAGTTGAAAATATTTAACGAAAACTCTGGTTGAACTCTCATGCAAACTCAGTAATAGTCTAAATTATCCTCACCGTTTTATACCCTATTGCAGGGGAAACTAAGCTGTTAATAAGCTTGTGACTCAAGTGAAACAAAGGCCAAGAGAACGGTTTTACTAAATAACACAATAATTACATATGGGCGACACACAGCTCCATGGACCCTTTGTAGGTTCGCAGGAGTTCAAAAATGAGGGAGTATCGGCAGTACACACTTCTTCACATTCGTAGAACTGGAACAAGGCGGTTTACGATTTCTCCAATTATTTTATTTATTTTACCGAGGCTTTTGCGAAAGCGTTTAACAGGTGCATGCGCAGTTAATTCTTATAACAATCAAAGAAGCTTTAACGGTTCATCATAGAAGTTTAGAAGGAAACGAGCAAATAACTACGAGGAATCGAAGGACTTCCCCATAACAAAAGCGCCTTCAGCAAACTGGACCACTTCCACACTACTGCATAAACAACGTTATATTTACACATCAAGTTACAAGTGTATGGATTCCACAAGGATTCTACAAAAAAAGCAGGGGATCCACTGATGAGAGGCTGCAGCATTCAGTCTTTGAGAAAAATTTGCCGCGGTCGGTCCACGTCCACAAAATCCTGGCCCACATTTCTGTGGAAAGCTTTGACAATTATTCAAAAATAGTGTGTTATTAGTTTCTTATTAAAGTAAATACCCTCACCGCTTTATAAAGTTGAGCCTATTTAATCCCGAGTGCGAGGGGCTGCATAGGTGTATTTTTAAATTACAAAACAAAACCAATCCGGGGCTGGCTATGTCCTGCAGTATCAGTGTATAGTGCGCGTCGTCCTATATTTTATTTTCATCTTTTCTGCAAGGAGGGCTGTGTGTGAAGTCCTAACAGGGTATAACGGTTGGGCGTATATGGGATATTTCAGACCGTGCTCCCTTAAAATTATGAAGTGAAAATTCTTTTGTGGATCAGTCGCCAATTGTAACCAACTGTATATGTAACTGTGAAAATACAAATGTGTGTGCATTAGGGAAAAGTAATTTCAGTGTGTATTGGATAAAGCACTTTTCTGAAGGATACCGAGCAAAATACAACACAAGATTTGAAGCGAATAAAACTAGTAGCAACTTACCATTGCAGTAAGTATACTTGATAGACAAAATACCCAGCCATGTAGGTAATCCTTCGCAGTAAAATGGGAAAATGTTCCCTATGAACATCCTTTCATAGATTCTTTCCTTGGTTGAAGCCTCCCCATTTTGACCTGCTTTCCGCCTCGATGCTCCATTTGATGCGAGTACTTTATGATTAGTCGTAACTAAAGTGCTGACTTGCTTCATTTTTCAGAAGTTGTGATTTTCATAGCCGTAGAGAGTCTTCTGGATTTCGCGAGCACCGCATATGGGAGAAATGTTTTGCCTCTGTGACCCCTACGAAGCTTACGTCTCCATAGAAACTACAATTCGTAATCAGTTTCTGCGCCGGCTGAGGAGCACCTAAAACAGCACTCAGTGACAGGCAACGGGTCTGTACAAGAAATTGTTTCATGTTAGATGCTGCTAGATATTTCTCCTGTAGAATTTCGAATAAATTTCCAATAATCGAATCATAGCAAATGAGAAAGAAGTTCTTATAGAAAGTTCTTTGTATGTAGCGAATATTGTTGTGACCGTTTAACAGCATTTACGACTTCCATCATCATCAAAGACCATTATTCTCTATGTTAAATAATATTTACAAAGTTTCTTTCACTTGTTTGCAAGAGCTATTTCCTGTTGATCATTGCAAAGCTAAATTAGGATATTTTGTGCAATCTTACTAAACTCAACAGTTTAAAATTTGTTACTGCAAGCCACCACTCATAATTTAAAAGCTATTACATAAACAGTATTTAGAGTAGCTTAATAAGGCATCTCACCGGCTTAACCGCTTAATAATTGGGTACCAAAATTTCGCTTAGGTCGGGTCTTCCTCTGGCAGACGGTATACCTTCTTCTTCACCTGGTAGTGTGGAGCTGCCAGTGTAGCATCCTTTGTCAGCTGGTTAGCTGATTCACTTGTTTCAGGAAGCATAACATTTCGACGAAGTCTCCTGCCAACCCCGAAGGTTGCATATCTGGCTCAGCCGGATGCTTAAAAAATAGAGTCATACAATACCTAAGGCTGGTCGCACACTGCAGCCGATTCGGCCGAATTTTCAAACAATTATTTTCCTATTCTCATTCGCACATTACACCGGTTTTTCGGCCGTTGACGTCCGTAGGTTTTATCCGATCAGATTTGAAGTTGATAATGGAAGTGCGCTCCCGTAGAAATGTTTATTAATCTTCCTTTTGTTTTATTTAGGATATATTTATATGTGTGACCATTTAAAATGAAACAACTAGCATTGGAAACTAACCTAAAGTTCGGCCGAATTTAAAGTTGAAATTCGGTTCAATACGGACGTAAAAAATTCGGCCGAATACGGCCGTAAAAAATTCGGCCGAATCTGCTGCAGTGTGCGACCAGCCTAAGAGTTCAACCGCGAGGTTCGCGCATCTTTCTCATGCATCCCCAGACTTCCCTTAATCTATCCTATACTTTTTGTATTCTTCGAGCTAAGCTTGCTACTAGATATTAGATTTCACTTTAAAGAACTATTAGCTGACTCATGCTTTTTATTCTTTGAAGGCTCTTCAACCGAGATCCGATGCTGGCTTCTTGCAACTATTCCTTCCACCGGTCCCGATTCTGAGACGATTCCATCCACTTTGGCATACTAAGCTTTGGCGCCCTGGTCTGTGCCATCATTCCAGGGGAGACTGGGTCTAAACGCAGCAAACTATCCGAACACGGCTTACTAAGCACCCAAGTCTCGAATGCATATGTGAGTACCGGTAAGACCATCGTCTTATATAGTAGTAGTTTGGACGTTATAGATAAATGCTTGGATTTGAAGAGCCTTGGGGCACACCATGGGTTCTTTTGGTAAAACGCCCGCTTCTGGTGCGGCCTTCGATCTCTGCACTGTTCTAATTCACAAAACGAGATTTTCTCTCAGGCTTCCTTTTCTCCCCAGTAGGAAATGGAGCGAGATCTCATCGAAGGAGGTATATATGGGAGAATATGCAAATCTCCCTGGCGAACTAAAAAAGATGTTTTAGGGAGTTCCCATAGTACGAAACGGGGCGAGATCTCCTTAAGGGAGGTATATGGGAGATTTTAAACGCTTGGCAAGTAAAGTTTTGTGCGTTGGAGTGGAAAGCCCAATTTTAATCTTTTAACTTTAACTGTGGCGCAGCGTTTTATCACTAAATACAGTAATCCCTCCAACTGCGCGGTACCCAGTAGGAAAAGGGAATTGAATTACTATTTATTTCTTTTATTTGTCATTTCCTTATAAAATTCTAATCTCCCATATATCTCCTTTAAGGAGGTATCGCCACTGAGTAAAAAATTATCTGCCTCTTTTGAAAACCCAAACGAAGAGTAATAATCCAAGAGTAAATAGAAAACTCCACTTTAACTCTCCAGGAGAGTATAAATTGAGCACTCCCTTTTCCGGACATGCTTATGTGAAAAATAACAATAGAAGGTACGTAGAGAGAGGTCTCCCTAACTCCCAAGGGAGGCCTCCTTAATTCATTTGGGATGCTCCATTTTCCTACTGGGTCTTTTCTGAGCTCTTTGTATTTCTCTTCACGTGTTCTCTGAGTCGGCTGCGTTGCTCGGTACGCAGCATTCTTACCTTCAGTAGCCAGCTTGCATTCATCATCGGACGAGTCATTCCGATCTCTACGAATTCTTCCCAAGATGGAGTCAGCAGTATTAAGAACAGGCGTGTCAAACTCTCATTGACGCCCGGCATTTCATCTAATACTTCGCTCACTGAGCGCAAGTTCAAACGCAGATTCAAGAGTTTTCAGTGTTGCAACGGGTTCTCGGAGCACCATACTATCAAGTCAGCGATCCAGTGGCTTCATTAGGAGATATCCAGGTGGCTTTATGGATATTTTTACGCTTGTAACGACCAATTTCTTACTTGCTGCCAACTCTATAACTCGTTGTCCATTTGTCATTAAGACCTACTTAAGGATAGAAATCTTCCAAGATTATTTTTTCATCCTACCTGAGGCAGCCGGGTAAGCTACTTCTTATTTTTCAGCGTCCGCTGAAACTTCTGTAGGTACGTGAATGTTTATGAGGCTTATGTCCCTGAATTTGTCTAGCCCAGCATTTCATTTCTTTCTTTAAAGCCGATAATGGTAGGCTTCATCATTTTGCTGACCATAAAACCTACCCCGAGTACACGTGCCTTGCATGATAACTATAAGGCTGGGCGAACGCTGGTCCCAGCACAGCACAACCTAGCACAGCATAGATAATCAGCAGGGAGCAAGCAGAGACATAATTTTCTGTCCAACAGCGAATATTGAACGCAGGTCACATAACGCAGTGCACAATTTTGTATTGTGGAAATTGTTATATCAAATTTATTTTTACCGTCTTTATATCCTAATTCAATTGTAATTTTACTCCATATTTTATTTTTCAAACTTTCTCTTTCATAATTTTCATTATTTGTATCATATAAAATTGAAAAACGCTTTACTGCCTCTTGACTGTGCCTTATCGACAGAGGAAAATGTGTTTCAATCACAATCCGCAGAGCTGAGACAGAAGCCTCTGCGACTGCTGTGCCTGTGCTGTCCCCAATATGCGATGGCAGCTTAAATATAATGAAACACAGTTTTCTCTGTTGTGCTGGGCTGTGCTAG